>CAXKVI010000004.1:106815654-106838154 GCA_964058755.1 Campiglossa producta | reverse complement strand
AATGAGTTGATGCGTGTGTGGTTTTTACCATTTAAAAAGGTCTACATTTAAAACGAAAGAGATAATAAAAAAATGGAATAAAAAAATACAAGCAATGATTGTAAGGGTGTTACAAAATGAACCAAACTATATTTCAAGGTCCCAAGTCATCACATATCTATGTATGTATGTATATATACTACTGCTTATTTTGGTCACATACACATCATAGGACAAAAAATGCATGCGATATCACATCGTCAGATCATATCACATCATATCAAACTAAATTGAAACGATATCACGTCGCGTTACGTTATATACTGTAATAAGCCAAGAGTTCAGACGGTGTGGTTCTGTAGAGTCTAACTTACTCGCTTAAAACTATTAGTCAGATAAAATTAAAATACAAAATAAAATCACATCATGCAAAACAAATGAAACTCAAATAATTTTCATTCATATTCATTACATTAACAAATGCATCACCACTCAAACGATGCATGAATATATTTACTTAGCATAAACATTTTAAGTGCTGAACACTTGCGCGCTATTACCGAAATAATTTATTCTCAATGACGTTCAGCTGAACTCCTTTCGTAGCCATTTCTGCCACTTGGGCGCCATTTCCATGCCATCAAACAGCATCAACTTCTTTCATTTCGCAATAATTCGCATGCGGGTTCAACAATCAAACGACGAACGACCATGACGCGAAGTCAGCCCGGCAACCCAACGAGACATTCAAATGCAGTGCAGCGCTCCTTGGCGTATGTGTCGGTCTGAATATGGATTGTGGGTTGTGCGTTGTCGGTTGTTGGTGTGTAAACACTTGGCATGTGTCACTCAAAGTTTACGAGAATATTTTACAGCAGCGAATGCGGCGATAACGAAAGAACAATAAAGTAGAGATTTCTCACTAAACAATGATTGCCGACACCACAGCACAAAGCTGCCTTCCTTTCAAAAGTTCTTTGCTGCAGTCGTATAAAATTTTAAGCTTTGAGAATCTTTTTAAGAAGGAGGTGGGTGGGTGAAGTAGGAAATGTGTCAGAGCTGACCATCTACTCCATGCTACAGCAAATACATACATATTACATATAGCTCGAGTGTGTAGCTGCAGCTGCTGCACCCACAACTCTGACTCACTTCACGCTTTTCAATTGTTGCCACTTTTGTTCGATCTAATATAGCTGACCGCCCCTTGAATGTTGGGAAAATTGTAAAACTGTAAAAGAAAATGCGATATTCCGAAAAGTACTGCTTGCTGCATAAAAGAAATCTAGTAAAAGTTATTTGCTGCCACTTAAAAGCGGTTTGAGGGAGTTTATCCTTATATGACATATAGTGTTGCAAATGCCTTTTTGTTCCTTTTATGTGTTTCCTTCTTTTATGATTTTGTTTTCTTTCACTTCGCAATGTGTTTGTATGCCGTAAAATGGACGGTCAGCCACAGTTGTAGAAATTGATTTGTCATCGAATTTGTAACTCGTATTTCATTCTCTTTTAGTTTTTGTCAATCACATTTGCTGACAAACTAGAGCTACAATGGTCTCGGGTGTGTGGTGGCAACATGTGTGACAAATGACGCCTTTGTTTGCGATTTTCACTTTTGCTACTATTTTACTACATGTTTTGCAAATGCTTAAATTTTATGACAAGTTTTGAAGACCTAAAGTTGGCAGAGTTTCTTAACTCTAAAATAAGAGATTGATTTGGTTAAATTTAAGCTTTACATTTTCTAATTCACTTAAATAGCAAAAAATTCTCACACTAACCAGAGGCACAAAAGAGCCCAAAAACATTATAACGCGATGTAATATCGCGTTAATATGATATGATCTGACGATATGATATCGTATGAATTTAATGTAATATGATTTGATGTAATGTGATCTAATCTTACCAACATCAAAATTAAAAATTTTACTAAATATTCCGAAATCCAATATAATATTTCACCATCAGTATTCCCCATCAGGTGGAATGGAACACAATTCGGCTCATTGTGATTTTGAAGAGCGCTTGAGCCACAACAGTACACTAGGGTGGATCGACAAAAAAAGTTTTTCCAGTCCACCCCTAGGATTAAAGATATTTTGAGGCCGATCACACAAAATTTTTTTTTTTGTTTTTGCCACGCTATTTACTTTTTTTGACACTACGTCGCCATTTTAAGTCCGATTTTAATGAGCCGTCCACCGTTGTTCATGGCTTGGAAGCCGCCACAATTCTTACCTTAATCATTTTTTACTCCGAGTTCAAATTCTAGTAGTGACTGTCGGTATCTCGTTTCAAATCATACACATCACATCATGTGATGACTACTGTACACTATCCGTAGTTTTTGAAAAGCGGATACAAATACAGAACTCGAGAGTTCAGAGCGCGTTTTGAACCTTCTACATTGTACCTTCTCTTCATCCCTAAAGAACTCGAAATCGGTATGTGATGTGCCTTAATCTGAAAGGATATCGTGTGATATGACTGAATAAGTTTTTTGTGCATTAATCTCGATTATCTGATCTAATCTGACGTGGTGTTTTCTGAAGTAATGCTTTTAGATTTGGTTCAATCTTATCCAATTCCTTAATGATGTAAACTCCTTAATGAATCGTCATATGGTCACCTGGTATAATAGGACTTCATGTGATATCGCTTTATGATTGTTTTTTGTCTGATGCGGTATGATATGATAATATCATACAATGAAATAATCTGATGAAAATTATAGCACCTCATTAGAAGCAGCCAAAAGGCGAGCATTTGCAAATTCACATTAGAATCCCATTAGAGAATGACATAAGAATTCGACTGGAAAACTATAGTTTTCTCGTTTTGAGAATTATGTCCCATTTTGTTGGAGAACGCTGTGGTTCTCAAGTCTTTCTCGAGTCGTTCTCTAACGTTAGAGATTGAAGAATAGGGCTAGTTCTCGAATATACCTCCAATCGAAATCTAGCTTCATGGTTTGTATGGAAGATTATATCCAGTTTGATGTGTTCTGAAGTGAGGTGATTTCAAGCAGTCTGATATCGTATCATATAATATGAACTTATTTAATGTGATTGGATTTAATGAGGTTGTTATTTTGCGATATGAAGTATTAATGATGCAATTTACGAGGGTAAAACAAAAAGCAAACCAGACCTTAACCTTGCTGCATGAACCGTCACAATGTGAATTGATCTAATAGAATACCTATCACGAATTTTTTTTTTTTTGGTCCGATACGCTTTGGCAGGATCACATCACCTGATGTTTTGATCGTAAATATTATCCGAAAAGATATTATTTGATCTGGTACCTATTGAATTGATGTGATGTTAACCATTGCGGTATCATATCATGGGGCTAATTGAAGATATTATAATCGGTTCACATTAAGGGATACGCTATGATATGACATAATCATAACAAGATATTTATTATTTTATATTAAAATCAGTAGATATGGTGTGTTAGGATAGGACTTTATGTGATCTGATTTGAAAAAAAAAAAAAAAAAAAAAAATTTACACATAAAACCACCACAAAACTTGCTAATCAACATTTACAGCTTCATTACGAAGTGTTAATAATTTTTTAGTATTAAAATTATGAATAAATTCACTAACGGAAAAAATGCCAAACCCACTAACAATCAGCCCACGTACAAAACCTCATCACAGCAGCTTTCTTCTCCACAGCAACATCTAAGACATGAAAACATGAAACGCCTTTCACAATCGCCACAATCACTGTCATTAGAACAACTTACAAAATCGACGACTTTGTACAGCGAT
Source organism: Campiglossa producta (assembly GCA_964058755.1). NCBI lineage: Eukaryota > Metazoa > Arthropoda > Insecta > Diptera > Tephritidae > Campiglossa > Campiglossa producta. Next base: position 106,834,387 of record CAXKVI010000004.1, on the reverse strand, counting down.
CTCACTCCGATCTGCTAAAGAGCAATTCGTTCGCTTGTTGATTGTCAGTGTTGTTTGGCGACATTGCAACACGACATCGGTAGCCACCTACTTTGGTGTGAATGCCAATGACGACGTTGCACGGCATCTAAGGAGCAATACAACGCGATTTACTTAGCGACTCATTAGAGACGTGCAGCCGGAGACAAAGTAATCGAGTAAATTGAAGTAAATACATATGTACGAGCTGAGGTAATGAAAGTTGAATGACACTTTCGCGCTTTATCGTGGCGCATCACAACGCATCAGAATCAGACTTGAGTTGTTCACTTGAGAAACTAAAAATCGCAACAAACGCAATATGCAGTTGCATGTGCTTCACCTCTCCTGGTGCAACCCTGGGCGGGGAAAAGTTGGCGGGAATAAAACATTGTTGCATTTAAGTGCGTTTTATATTCAATAGCTGCTACTGGTGGTTGTCGAGATTCCTTAGATCTGAGTGTATACCCGATTGTGTTATTTTGTATTTTATATTTTCGACAGAGTGAAAACTGGAGTCTTGTTCTTAAACCTGCATCCTCACATGGTCACAATTTTTATAAAATAAAATATTAAAGTAAAAAAAAATGTAATAAAATAAGTTAAAATATAAAATAACGAAAAAAGATTAAAAAAAAAATAAATAAAATAAAACAAAATAAAAAAAAAATAAAAAAAAAAAATAAATAAAAAAAAAAAAAATAAATAAAATTAAATAACAAAAATATAATAAAATTAAATAACAAAAATATAATAAAATAATATAAAATAAAATAAAATAAAATAAAATAAAATAAAATAAAATAAAATAAAATAAAATAAAATAAAATAAAATAAAATAAAATAAAATAAAATAAAATAAAATAAAATAAAATAAAATAAAATAAAATAAAATAAAATAAAATAAAATAAAATAAAATAAAATAAAATAAAATAAAATAAAATAAAATAAAATAAAATAAAATAAAATAAAATAAAATAAAATAAAATAAAATAAAATAAAATAAAATAAAATAAAATAAAATAAAATAAAATAAAATAAAATAAAATAAAATAAAATAAAATAAAATAAAATAAAATAAAATAAAATAAAATAAAATAAAATAAAATAAAATAAAATAAAATAAAATAAAATAAAATAAAATAAAATAAAATAAAATAAAATAAAATAAAATAAAATAAAATAAAATAAAATAAAATAAAATAAAATAAAATAAAATAAAATAAAATAAAATAAAATAAAATAAAATAAAATAAAATAAAATAAAATAAAATAAAATAAAATAAAATAAAATAAAATAAAATAAAATAAAATAAAATAAAATAAAATAAAATAAAATAAAGTAAAAATATATAAAAAAATAAAAATAAACAAAACAAAATATATTATAATGAGAAAATATAAATTCAAATAAAATAAATGAATAAAATATAAAAAAATTTATTAAAAGAAACTAAAAAAAAAAAACAAAAAAAAAAAATATGTCAGCAAGTGGGTGCATGCGTCAGTTATCTTATGGATATACCCGTTTTGCTTGCATTTGTATTTCCTTGTCATTGTCGTTTAGTTACTTTTGTCTTTTAAACTTGTTAAATCGTTCATTTATATAGCCATCTTCAACTCGCTTCCTCCTCCTTACCTTTTCATGCGTCCAACAATGTTGGTATTTTTACTCTCTCTATTCTTACCACTTCGCTACTGCTGCTCTCTGATCGATCAATGTCATCACCGTTGTCTACATTATCTTGGCAAAACTTTGGCGTAGCATCTTTTGTCCCATCTCAAAAAGTTCGCTATCTTGTGGCATACACAACTTCTTTTTTTCTTCGTCATTTTATTGCAATTCCTTTTTGTTGTTTTAATTTTAGTTTTTTTGTTCTCTCGTTTGTTTTTGTTTTTGTCGTGTGCTCCTCGTAACCGCAAGAAATTGTTTGTACAAACCTCCAACGATACTGACAACGCTCTTCCATCTCTGCTCGCCTCCTTCCCTCCACTCGACTCGACTGATAGTCTCTTTTTATTGGCCATGAAAAGTGCTAAAATCTTTTGACTTTATCACATGACTTGCTGCAGCCGCTAGCTATGTGCATGTCTATAACCGTTACCAACTTCATAGCCAATTGCTAGCGCTAAACATTCACCAAACGTGGCCCAATCGTCTCAGACGCTCTCCTACAACAAGTTTGCTAAATTGACATGACATAATGTTGCATAGTCGACCAGCTGCCACGGCTGCCCTCGCTCCCGTGCTCACTTGCTTGCTGCTTTACTTACGCCTCGGTTACTTGACTAACTGGTCGTTTGTAGTGTAAATCGATCATTATTTAGCTTCACTTTAGGGCGTCCTACGACTACTGTGCACAGTTGGCTTAACGTTCGCTTATTTTTGATTAATTTGTTACTCTTTCTTTAGCCTGTTGGGGCTGTTGACATCGAGTGAACGTTACTGATATTGCCAAATACAAATTCATTTAAATCATAGGCCGGCAATTCCTTTCCTGGGAGGAAAACTCCAATGCTTTAACATAGCAAGCGCTCTCTCCGTGCCGACTACTGATTTAAATGTGTGAAGGAGGCTGGAAGGATCCTATAGATTAAGACATCTTTCGTTAAAAGAGGGTATCAAAATGTCAGAGATTGCGAGTTAGAGCTGGAATGAGAGATTTGGTGTTGTCAAATTTGTTATGAAAAAAAATTTACTGGGTTAGTTTTTGACTTGCGACTTTGGTGTTAGACTTGAGGTCTTCTGTTCGAGACTTCTTATCTTAAAAGACTGCATTCGATAAACCAAGCTTGTAGGAAACCCACCCCAAAACCTTGAAGCATAGCATCTTCAAACAAAACTGGTGAGGTGGTTTGCGACCTAGATAAGAAACAGAACTTAAAATAAGGGATGTAGCGAAATCTTTACAAGAAGCGAAACTGGAAGGTAAAGTTGGCCGACTTGCAGATGAAGTAGAAACGAAAAGTGGAACCAAAACTTGAACCAGAACCGGTGTCGAAGTTGGAACCGAATATGGGATCGAAAAGGAAGTGGCATTGAAAGTCAAACGGAAACTGGCAATTAAGATGGAAACGAGGTTGTCAAAAGAAGCCAAACTTGAAACGATACTGGAAGCGGAGCCTAAAGCGAAACTGGAACCGATCTGGAACTGAAACAGGAACTGAAAGTGGAACAAAACTTTAACAGGAGCTTGAAGTGAAACCGTAACATAAACTGAATCTCATACTGAAACAAAGAGTGGAGTCCAGTGGCTTGAAGGGGGACATGAGATAAACTGGAACCAAAACTTGAGCAGCAGCCTGAAGCTTGTTCCTTGACTGAAGCCGAACTGAAAGTGGAGCCAAAACTTGAACCGCAACTAGAAAAATTGAACTGAGTTCGATACTGAAACCGAGAGTCGAACACAGACTTCAACCGGAATCTGAAACGAAAATGAAATCGAAACTTTAAGAGGAGCCTAACCCTAAGCTGAGACGAAAGCTCGAACCGAATTGCTTAAGAGTTTGAAACGAAATTGAAAATTAAACAGGCGCCGGTGAACAAATTTTAGCCAAAACCTTAAAGGGAACCATGACTAGTCTATGTATCTTAAAGAAAAATAGAGCGCAAAGAAAAAAACGACAATAAAAAGAGGCCGACACGAAAATAAAAAGACCGACAAGAAAAAAAAATTAGATAGTTGAGAAGAAGAAATAGCCGTGAAGGAAAAGGGCTTAAGAGGAAAAAGCCCTGAGGAGAAAAAAGTTCGCCAATAAAAAGAAAAAAGGGATCAAACAAATAAAGAATCCGAAAAGAGATATATAGAGAAATAAAGAATCCAAAATAGAGCGTTCTTTATGAATTCTAAAGAGGTAAAAAATGATACATTTGAATTTCCCTATATATGTAGGTTTCACTCTACGTTCACTCCTTTCTAATGGGAGACTTCAATAAATATTCAAGGTAAATGAGACAAGGAACCGCTTCACTTTGAAGTATTTTGCTAAGTTTTTTTTTTCAACTAAACTTTTAGGCTTTGATTTTCTGACTACGCTGCAGGGCGTCTGCAGGTCTTTAGCAAATTTATATTCCCCCCTTTTCTGACTTACAAATCTCTTTTTTTTCTTCTACAACATGCCTTGACATTTATTTCTTTTTTTGGCATTTAACTTTTTTTCTTACATTTCACCTTCTTTTCTGCCATAACGCTCATAAACACTTAACAACTGTTGAGTGGCTCCCCCACCTCCCTCGATACCTCATACGCGCAGAAATATTATGATATTGGCATTTGTGTTATACTATTTTTTTTTGTCTCTGCTTAAACATTTCAACGGCAAAAGAAACCAGTGAAATGCTTTGGCTAAGCAATTTCCATTTGATTTGTTCAATGTTGCAAACCATAGAGAGAAAAGGGGAGGCAAAATCAACCACCCATGAGGCATGACTTCGAAAAATAGCTTGCTGATGGCTCACCCTACTTTCAGTTTTCATGAAGTCATACGCCGTCCCCCGTCGATAGGAAAATTTGTATCCCCGCCCCTACAGCAAACGCACTTGTCAGTCGGTTGTGCACCAATTGTGGTGGCAACAAATAAAGTTAAATATCCTGTATGGGGGAGTTGGAGTAGGGCACATAATACTCGGGTAGTTGTGCATTTCTTTAACAGTTCTTTTCCGTTTCTTTTATAATTCTTCCATTTATTTATTTATTTCTTTTTTTTTTCTTCTTCTTTCCTTTCTTACTTCCTTCGTCATTACATACCACCATACCTTAATGGCTTGACGTAGGCACTTTGTCCCCTTCCACTTCAACTTTCTTAGGTCACAAAACTTTTTTTTTTATTCATTACCTTTCAACTCGATTTTCGATGGCTGCATGCGCTCATAAAAGCATCTCATTTACTTGGCTTCGTTCTTTTCGTGTGCGTCGCGTGTCGTTTTCGCAGCCAATGTTTCGCGTACGCATAATTGCTCAACGATCCGTAACTCATGGCTATTCACTTTGTTTGGCAGTTGAAGGTACGATAATGATGTTTCTTCTTCTTCATATATGGGTAAGCTGTATTCCTACCACCACCTCCTCATTTCTATTGAAGCGTTGAATTTATGCTCTTAGGGGGCAACGCTTTAGTGGTATTGTCATCACAACATTGTCGGCACTTGACAAAAAGTGAGTTGAGGCGAGCGACGAACTTCAAGTACATGCTTAAACCGCTCCCTCTGCTTTCACTTTTCTTTACATACGTATGTAGCTAAGGGGTTTGGTGGCACGCCAAATCTCCAGGGTGATATAAAAGCTCATTCGACTTTCATGGCGTACATAAGTGGTTCGATTATTGCACGGGTTTAACCGACACTAAAACTGATTGATTTTAATAAGTACGAATGACCTTTTAGTTCGTGCTTTTCTTAAATGTCAGTTCGAGTACGCGTTGAAGGGTCAGCGCTTATTGATGACAACAATTGAAGGAATGATAAAAAGGATGAACAGGACGTGAGAAATTGATGTGATTATGTGCCGGTAAATTGGTTATTTGTTACTACTGAGATTTGTTTCTCCTTTGTAATCAATATCCGCCTGTGGTAAGCTATTTCAGTCCTTACTTTTATTTGAGGTCATTCTTCAATAGGTGATTTTCAATATCAACCTTTTTATTATTTTACTTGTCCTTTGTAATTAAAGTGGCTAGTCCATCAAAAGTTTATAATGCTTATCCTTTTTTAGTCCTGTTGTTTTAAAGTTTCGGACCGAGTGGGATTTCCTCTAGGTCTAGAATAAAATTTGAGGGCTCTTGACTGGTTGATTGCTATGATGAAGGTCAGCTCGATCCCTGTATATGACAGTGCCGAAAACAGACAGTTCAACAATTTATTTCTCTTTTGTTTGGTCTTCAGTACAATACGTATGCTCTGCAGATATGCCTGATATACGAAAACATAAATCGTACTACTTTATTCACTCACCTACAGTTTCAGCACATTTAGTACTTATCCGATCTTCATCAATCATGATTTAATGATCATTGTGCTTGCGTTGATTGACTTATGTAGTTGTTAGTGGAGTTATTAATAAATCTAAGTTATTGACAAGAATCAGATGAAAGTTGAAATCAACAAATACCTACTCAGTCATATACAAAATCGCATTGCAGTAAAATCCTATTAACAATCACATTTTATTCGCTGAAGTGCATTTTTACTCTACGTCCCATGAAACCGTCTGAAAGTGTACCGTCGATATTTATGGACAACAATAAATCAGCAAAGGGACAAGATTTTAAACAAGCAACAAAAACCACGTACAAACTCATACAACGGAAGAGCATAAAATGCATAAGGTTCTCACGTAGGAAATTTTGCAAGCAAAGCTTTCTCGGAGCTTTTTCTGTAAATTTGTGATTTTGTTGTAATGTAATAATGGAGTAAAATAAAAAAATATAAAAAAAATTAAAAAATAAAACAGAATAGTAAAAAAATTAATTTAAATTAAACAAAAGGAATAAAGGAAATGAAATAAAAATTTAAAAAAGGAAAATAAAATAAAATAAAGTAAAATAAAAAAAAAATACATAAAAAGGGAATAAAATATAATTAAATGTCTAATACAATATTAAAAAAAAATAATATTCAATAAAACAAAAAATAAAGTAAAAAAATAAAAAAATTAAATAGAGTAAAGACAGATAAAATAAAATTAAAAGACATGAAATAAAATGCAAACAAAAACAAGTAAGGAAAGCTGTCTTCGGCTGTGCCGAAGGCTATATACCTTTCATGAATAAGCGTCACGATTTTCACTGTTCGATCCCCAGTACAGCCTGTGTCAATTTAACTATATTTACTATACACATTACACATCTTTGTTATAATTTAAAAAAAACTTACAAAATAATAGGATCCGAGTTATCGGAACAATCGATTGTATGGAGACTATATATTATTCGTGTTCAATTGTACTGACTTACACTATACACATTACATATGTAGAAAGTACTCAAGTTGCAAAATTTTATGTTCCTAACTTTTTAATTGCAGAAGTTTTGGCCAAAAAACCTTATATCTGAACAATCGGTTGTATGGGGGCTATATGTTACATTTGCCCGATCTTGTTGATTTTCACTATATACACTACATAAATAGAAAGTACTCGAGTTGCAAAATTTTACGTTCCTAACTCTTTAATTGCAGAAGTTTTGGTCAAAAAACCTTATATCTGAACAATCGGTTGTATGGGGGCTATATGTTACATTTGCCCGATCTTGTTGATTTTCACTATATACACTACATAAATAGAAAGTACTCGAGTTGCAAAATTTTACGTTCCTAACTCTTTAATTGCAGAAGTTTTGGTCAAAAAACCTTATATCTGAACAATCGGTTGTATGGGGGCTATATGTTACATTTGCCCGATCTTGTTGATTTTCACTATATACACTACATAAATAGAAAGTACTCGAGTTGCAAAATTTTACGTTCCTAACTCTTTAATTGCAGAAGTTTTGGTCAAAAAACCTTATATCTGAACAATCGGTTGTATGGGGGCTATATGTTACATTTGCCCGATCTTGTTGATTTTCACTATATACACTACATAAATAGAAAGTACTCGAGTTGCAAAATTTTACGGTCCTAACTTTTTAATTGCAGAAGTTTTGGCCAAAAAACCTTATATCTGAACAATCGGTTGTATGGGGGCTATATGTTACATTTGCCCGATCTTGTTGATTTTCACTATATACACTACATAAATAGAAAGTACTCGAGTTGCAAAATTTTACGTTCCTAACTCTTTAATTGCAGAAGTTTTGGTCAAAAAACCTTATATCTGAACAATCGGTTGTATGGGGGCTATATGTTACATTTGCCCGATCTTGTTGATTTTCACTATATACACTACATAAATAGAAAGTACTCGAGTTGCAAAATTTTACGTTCCTAACTCTTTAATTGCAGAAGTTTTGGTCAAAAAACCTTATATCTGAACAATCGGTTGTATGGGGGCCATATGTTATACTGGTCCGATCTTGTCAGTTCCGACAAATGATTCCTATATTACAAAATGGTGGCCACATACAAAATTTCAGCCAGATATCTCAAAAATTGAGGGACTAGTTTGCGTTCAAACAGACAGACGGACAGACGGACAGACGGACATGGCTAAATCAACTCATCTCGTCATCCTGATCATTTCGGTATACTTATTGATGGGTCTATATCTTCTTCTTCTCATATTTACAAACATCGGACCAAAGTTATAATACCATTTCATGTTCATGAAAGGTATAAAAAAACAAAAATAACACAAAAGAAAAAAAAATAAAAAAAATTACAAAATAAAATAAAAGAAATAAAAAAATAATACAATAAAAAAAATAAAATAAAATAAAATAAAATAAAATAAAATAAAATAAAATAAAATAAAACAAAAATAAAAATAAAAAATAAAATAAAATAAAATAAAATAAAATAAAATAAATTAAAATAAAATAAAATAAAAATAAAATAAAATAAAATAAAATAAAATAAAATAAAATAAAATAAAATAAAATAAATTAAAATAAAATAAAATAAAATAAAACAAAATAAAATAAAATAAAATAAAATAAAATAAAATAAAATAAAATAAAATAAAATAAAATAAAATAAATAAAAATAAAATAAAATAAAATAAAATAAAATAAAATAAAATAAAATAAAATAAAATAAAATAAAATAAAATAAAATAAAATAAAATAAAATAAAATAAAATAGCGCGTAGGTAAAATTTTTCTCAAAAAACACATTTTCATACAATCCCGAAAATTGCTTGTAAAGACCGTCGGTATTTACAGCAATAGACTACAAGTCAAAAAAGCAACAAAGAGTTTAAATGTTAAAAATGGAAAAATATTCTTGCTTAATTAAGTATGAAATTTCTTTCATAGGTTTCACACCAAGTCCTAAAAATTCGCAAATCTTTCATATAAGTTAGCATTGAAATTAAAGAAATGTTCTATATGGAAGTATAAATATATGCATAAATGGACACTGAGAAGGGTTTACCTTCAAGCTGGGTAGTGGCCTAAGGTGCTAGACCTTCTAGCATACAAGTCACTACAGTGTTGTGAGTTCGACTCTCACAATGCCGGGAAGAAAAGTCCTTGAAGAGATGTAACTCCAGTATCATCGAAACATATGTCGGCTTGTCTGGTTCCTGCAGCGCGTAGGTAAAATTTTTCTCAAAAAACATATTTTCAAAATAAAATAAAATAAAATGAAATAAAATAAAATAAAATAAAATAAAATAAAATAAAATAAAATAAAATAAAATAAAATAAAATAAAAATAAAATAAAATAAAATAAATTAAAATAAAATAAAATAAAATAAAATAAAATAAAATAAAATAAAATAAAATAAAATAAAATAAAATAAAATAAAATAAAATAAAATAAAATAAAATAAAATAAAATAAAATAAAATAAAATAAAATAAAATAAAATAAAATAAAATAAAATAAAATAAAATAAAATAAAATAAAATAAAATAAAATAAAATAAAATAAAATAAAATAAAATAAAATAAAATAAAATAAAATAAAATAAAATAAAATAAAATAAAATAAAATAAAATAAAAAAATAAAATAAAATAAAATAAAATAAAATAAAATAAAATAAAATAAAATAAAATAAAATAAAATAAAATAAAATAAATAAAATAAAATAAAATAAAATAAAATAAAATAAAATAAAATAAAATAAAATAAAATAAAATAAAATAAAATAAAATAAAATAAAATAAAATAAAATAAAATAAAATAAAATAAAATAAAATAAAATAAAATAAAATAAAATAAAATAAAATAAAATAAAATAAAATAAAATAAAATAAAATAAAATAAAATAAAATAAAATAAAATAAAATAAAATAAAATAAAATAAAATAAAATAAAATAAAATAAAATAAAATAAAATAAAATAAAATAAAATAAAATAAAATAAAATAAAATAAAATAAAATAAAATAAAATAAAATAAAATAAAATAAAATAAAATAAAATAAAATAAAATAAAATAAAATAAAATGAAAGAAAAATTAAAATAAAATAAAATAAAATAAAATAAAATAAAATAAAATAAAATAAAATAAAATAAAATAAAATAAAATAAAATAAAATAAAATAAAATAAAATAAAATAAAATAAAATAAAATAAAATAAAATAAAATTAAACTTAATAAAATAAAATAAAATAAATTAAAATAAAATAAATAAAAATAAAATAAAATAAAATAAAATAAAATAAAATAAAATAAAATAAAATAAAATAAAACAAAATAAAATAAAATAAAATAAAATAAAATAAAATAAAATAAAATAAAATAAAATAAAATAAAATAAAATAAAATAAAATAAAATAAAATAAAATAAAATAAAATAAAATAAAATAAAATAAAATAAAATAAAATAAAATAAAATAAAATAAAATAAAATAAATAAATAAAATAAAAAATAAAATAAAAAAAAATGAAATAAAATAAAACAAATAAACAAAAATAAAATAAACTAAAAAAAATAAAAACAAAAAATAAAATAAAAGAAAAAAAATAAATAAGTTAAAATAAGATAAAATTAAATTTAATAAAAAAATAAAACAAAATAAAATAAAGTAAAATAAAAAAAATAAAATAAAATAAAATAAAACAAAATAAAAAAATATTAAAATAAGATAAAAAATTAAATAAAAAAATAATATAAAATAAATGAATGTATATTCTTAGCAGAGAGAAGTTCCGTTGTAAAAGTCTCCAATATCCATTTGCTTAGTCAAAATTCTCTTGAAAATGTATAAATCTATTACATTTTATGAGCAAGCATACATCAGCTGACAATACGCTCCAAAACACTCTCCAACTGTAATCAAATGAGTAATATCACGCCAGTGCGCCTGTCCGTATGCAACAGTTGAGCAAAATCTTGCCCTATCGTTCCAACTATGAGCAACAAACGAACAAAACTAGACTCAATGTAAAGTTTACATTGTAAACAAACAAGCTGAATGTCCATGAATGAAATGAAAGTTCCTACAACAACAATAAAAACGACTATAAGCACAGCCAGACTGTTTGTCTCCCACAGGAGCATCATAACATCACCCACAGGCGCTTGCTTTTTTTGTTTTTTTTTGCTTATGGGAGTTCTATTGTGTATAAGATTTTGTGTGATGTTATCCTGCTGTAGTGTGCTGTTTGATTCGTACATGGCTTGTAATTCAGTTGCGGTTTGGACGTGCGGTCGCAAGGTTGCATTTACGCGTAGGAATTTTGCTAATTTTGTTTAGCTACGCGAAATTCTAATGGAATGTAAATAGCATAAAAATCGTGTGTGAGCTTTAATATATTTCGTGTTTCGTGGATTTGCTATGCAATTTTTTTTTGCGCTCTGCTTACAAGCAATTGTGTTTGTATTTGTGAAAATACAATAAACTGAAGTGACAGTGTCTGACAAAGTCTTGTTGGTGCTTTAGTATTAAATCAGCAAAGCTATAAGGACACACTGACGCTGCCGATAACTTCCGCTTCGATTCATTAACGAAATTATGCGTTTCCTTTGTGATTTTCAAGTTCAAAAAGTTGGAAAAGATTAATGTATGCATAAAATTAATTAAAGCTATTTAATTTGGCATATCAAAGTGTTGTCATGTCGGAGCATTAGATTGAAAGAAATTTCTGTAAATGCTTATGTTAATAGATATGACTAAGGAAGTCGATTGTTGATTTAATAAAAAAGTTGTATGGTAGATGAAGATACATAAAAAAGGATTATTATTCATGAAAAATGGATTTCTACAAAATATTGTTGTGAATAAAGTGATGGTTCATAAGTTAATACTTCATGTGTGACTATATCTTAACCGTACAAGAGATTAATCTAACAAAAATATAAAAATAAAAGAGCTTTGGTGACTTGTTTCAAAGGTGAGTCGGTTGAAGATATGACTACGCTCTTACACAAAAAATTAATTATAAACTTTTTGCGAAGTTCACATATGTGGCAACACTAGTCAAGTAGATATAATCTACTTTCTCGAAATTTCCAATGCAACCTTGGACCCAAAGGCACCGACTTTATTGCCATTTACCTCACAAACAAGCTTATTGTGATATAATGCTATGCTTTTTTCAACAATGCTGCTTTAATATATCCACAAAATTGTAGTACAAAAGTAATACCGGAAAACTTAAACTTTTTCCGTAAAGAACTATTGATCCCAGAAAAATAATTTTGTTCAATAATTATTGTTGACTAGTAATACCCGGCGTGCTTTGCTATGCTAAGGGCAAAATACCTGAATAAAATTTTAACATTTTTACCGTTTCTCGGAAGATACATTATCTCATAATTTATCAATATCAAGGTGAAACGCCAAATATCAAGCTCATCGAGTCATAAATATGATTGTTTAGAAGAGATCGGTCCCTGGTCCAATTCCCGGACGAAAAATCATACTATACTTCAACCTAAGCATAACGCTACTTAGTTACATATCAAATTTCAAGTAAATCCAGCCGTTTATACGATAGTTTCGAATAGCGCGGTCCCGGGTCCACTTCCCTAAAAATACACACAATTTAAAGTAACACTCTCCAGGCTCCTACTAATCTATACCGAAAATTTAAAGAAAACTTATGTACAAAATACGTTTTTTCTAAACGGAGTCGCCCCTTTTACTTTAAAAAGCCATTTACTATTTGTCGGAATGTCCCATACAAATTAAAATATTCTTATCATATGCCTCTGGAATTGCTCCACGATTCACAAAAGTCCTGGGTTTCCTAAGTACAAGGAACCCTCGGAAATTTGCAGTGCCATTTTTATGAATGTCTGAAAATTGTGCCAGAAAAACGAATGTGCTACACATTCATGTTTCTGGCGCAACAAAAATGTCTAAAAATTGAATTTCCAAATTTTTTAAAATTTTCGTTGTGCCAGAAGCTGCACTCAACAACAGACACCATGACGTATACGTAACAATTTTGCTACACATTCGTGTTACTGGCACGATGAAAATTTTAAAAAATTTAGAAATTCTATTTTTAAACATTTTCATTGCTCCAAAAGCATGAATGCGCTACGAAAATGTTTAAAAACTTACTTTGGAAATTAAAAAAAAAAAATAAATGTGCTGTATTTCGAGGAATTGAAAAAATATTAACGTCAAAAACTGAAAATTCAAATTTTGCGAGGGCAATAAACTTTCAAATAAGACTTCCCAATGTTTTAATTTTGGCACATTCATGCTTCTGGCAATCCAGCGACGATATGGAATTATCATAAATTCCATGAGAATGTATTAAGCATATTTGTGCTATCTGTATTTACCCAAAATGATCCCAAAATGACCGTAAAATAATCCCAAATCATCCTAAAATGATCCCAAAAATACCCTTAAATGTTCCCGAAATGATCCGAAATTGAACCCAAAATTATTTAAAAATGATCCCAAAATAATCCTAAAATAATCCCAAAACGACCACAAAAAGACCTTCAAATGTTCCCAAAATGACCCAAAAATTATCCCAAAATGACCGAAAAATGATCTCAAAATGACTCCAAAGTGATCCGAAAATGACCCCAAAATTTTCCCAAATTAATCCAAAATTGAACCCAAAATAATCTTAAAATAGCCCCAAAATTATCCCAAAGTGACCCCTAAATTATCACAAAATAATCCAAATATAATCCCAAAAATATACCTACATTACAAATACAATACCTTAAAATGGTAACCCTGAAAATATTTTAGTTGGTATGTCGCTGAAAATACCTTTCTTTTTATATCCATATTGACATATTTCGCTACAAAATTTCAAAAAAGTAAGATAGTTGGCAACCCTGTAAACCGCCCCAGGTGGCAAATCCCAAGTGGATAGTCTTAGAATCAACCATCAAATATCAACTATCTATATTCAAAATTTCATCTAATTCGGTCGAGCGGTTCCCGAGATAGTCTGGATATACATATATACAAATGTACAAATATACAAGTTTAGCTCCTTTAAAGTTATAAGATATAGGCAGGTATACATGTAATATGCACTTAAATTTCTATCGTATCTCATACTTACTTTAATAAGAAAAAAGTTATGCCAAGTATTATCAGATACTTCACACTCGGTAATGCATGCTAATACCCTAATTAAAAGCTATAGTAAGCGATTAGAAGAGATTTAAGTAGAAGGTGGAAATTTTCGCCAACAACAACTGTAGTTATAACTAATGAATTATTAAATTTAATTAAATGTAAACTTGTCTAGTTGCAGAAGCTTAACACCTCGCATAGAAAAGATAACTATTTAAGTACCTGCCTACCTATGCAGGTAAAACATAGCTGCGAGCGTAGTTTATATGTATGTGCAGTTGCCTACAACTTGTGAAGGCGCAAGTTCATAAAAGATAATAGGCTAATAACTAAACTCACTTATGAGCACAAAACCATCATGCAAATAAGTAAATATGAAATGTCGTTGCATAGTTAAGGGCGCGCAACACTGACTTTGAGTTATGAAGCGAGACGTACACAAACAAACGCAACTATGTACATATGTATGTGTGTGTCGTGTGTTTTATTTTTGTTTACGTCGTGCGCTTGCCATCTGAGATAATTAGGAATTTAATTATTTACAAACAAACTGTGATGATGTGTAAAGCAAATGTGTAGAAGAAGAATAAGAAGAACAAGAATTTATTTTATTAAGCCTTGATGTTAGGGTTTTATGTAATCAACTTGCGTAAATACGCTCAATATTTGGGCATGAATATTTGGCTTTTCAAAATTAAATTTCATAGCAGCTACAGCGTAACGGATTAGATTCACTATAATTGTATTTATGTTTCGTGTACAACAACAAACGATTGTCATTATTATACCCAGCTGTACTTGTACACAGGGTATTATAACTTTGTTAGGATAACGGTTGGTTGTACAGGTATAAAGGAATCGAGATAGATATAGACTTCCATATATCAATATGATCAGGATCGAAAAAAAATTTGATTGAGCCATGTCCGTCCGTCCGTCCGTCCGTCCGTCCGTCCGTCCGTCCGTCCGTCCGTCTGTCCGTTAACACGATAACTTGAGCAAATAATGAGATATCTTCACCAAATTTGGCATGCGTACTTATTTGGGTTCAGAATAGATTGCTATTGAAATTGGGTAAAATCGGACCATAACCACGCCCCTTTTTCGATATCGAAAATTTCGAAAAACGTATAAAATGGGTTAATTCAATATTAGAAGCAGCTACAATGATAAAATTTGCAATATGTATTAATTTAGATGTTCTAAGGCCGATTTTATAAAAATTTTTGAAAAGGGGGCGTGGTACCGCCCACGTATATTTGAAGAAATTTTAAAATTTTGACTCTTAATAACTTCAGAACAGTTTATGCTAGTATAACGAAATTTCGTAGAGGACATACTATTGTTGTGGTAAATTCAGCTATAGAAAATAAACGAAATCGCTTCGCGACCACGCCTACTTTTTCATAAAAGTTATATTGAAAGGAGGTGGAAATATTGAAAAGTCCATATCTAATTAACTGATTTCGCTATAATAATATAATTTGGTACATACATCAACTTTCATATTCTTTACATAATTTTTTCAAAATTTTGGAAAGTGGGCGTGGCACCGCCCACTTATGAGTCAAGCAATTTTTAAATTCGACTGCTAACAACTTCAGAACGGTGTGAGATAGATTTACGAAACTAGGTACCAGGCATGTTATGTTTATGTAGAGTACTACCACAGAAAATAAGAAAAATCGGTGAACGATCACGCCCACTTTATGTGCACAGCTGGGTATGTAATGTTCGGTTTCACCCGAACTTAGACTTCCTTACTTGTTTTATTTATTGTTGTTTACACATGCATACATACGCCGAAATAGCTTTCATAACAGCAACAATTCTTGTTTGACTGCTTGCCTGTCTATCTTTCAGTGAGGCAGTTACGATTGAAGCTAAAGCCATAGCTAATAATTCTTAATAAAAGTTGACGACTTGCGATTATTAAACGCTTCAGGGGTTAGCCACTAAGCAAGTGTGAGAACAATAGTGGTTATAGCCTACTTTCGGGCGCTCAATTGTTGGCAATTGTCATTTGTGTCTTGGTAATATTGATAGTAACTACAGGGAGTGATTACGAAAAAACGATGCGGTATATCTTTCTCTGATCACAGATGTACTCACACATGAATACATAAATACATACATAGATATATGAATGCTGGCGATAAAGGATGATGAAATAAAATAAAATAAAATAAAATAAAATAAAATAAAATAAAATAAAATAAAATAAAATAAAATAAAATAAAATAAAATAAAATAAAATAAAATAAAATAAAATAAAATAAAATAAAATAAAATAAAATAAAATAAAATAAAATAAAATAAAATAAAATAAAATAAAATAAAATAAAATAAAATAAAATAAAATAAAATAAAATAAAATAAAATAAAATAAAATAAAATAAAATAAAATAAAATAAAATAAAATAAAATAAAATAAAATAAAATAAAATAAAATAAAATAAAATAAAATAAAATAAAATAAAATAAAATAAAATAAAATAAAATAAAATAAAATAAAATAAAATAAAATAAAATAAAATAAAATAAAATAAAATAAAATAAAATAAAATAAAATAAAATAAAATAAAATAAAATAAAATAAAATAAAATAAAATAAAATAAAATAAAATAAAATAAAATAAAATAAAATAAAATAAAATAAAATAAAATAAAATAAAATAAAATAAAATAAAATAAAATAAAATAAAATAAAACAAAATAAAATAATATAAAATAGAATAGAATAGAATAATATAAAATAAAATAAAAAAAAAAAATTAAATAAAATAAAATAAAAAAAAATAAAAAAAAAATAAACTAAAAAGAAATAAAGTAAATTAAAATAAAATAAAATAGAATAAAATAAAATAAAATAAAATAAAAAAAATAATAAAAAAAAAAAAAAAATTAACTAAAAAGGTTTTAAGCCTTTAAAATGCTCATATTACTTCTAAAAGTCCAATATTTTGCTGATTTAAATTCCCACTTCATTTTATAATTTGAATAAAACCTAAATAAGTCACCTGTCTTTCAAGTTAATCTTTTTGTTCCTAACTGAACTCAAAGTCTTTCAATCTGTTCAAATTTTACACTTGACTTTCTTTGTAAGCAAAGTAATTGTTTTGTTACCTTGGACCATATATATGCAAATCATATCGATATATGCAAACTGATAGATTGATAGGGCTTGCATGTAGATGTTACTTTAGGGCAGCTGTTATGTTTCTCAAGGAAAAATCTTTTGAAAAGCTGTAACAAGGAACTGAGCAAACTCTTGACCATTTCTTATTTATTTGCAAAATTGGTGGCTGTGTGATGTAGTATTGATAGTAGAGTGGGCGGACTGGTTTTTCACTTTAAACGGGCGAAAGTAGTTGAAATTTTGAAGCCGAAAACACGAAATAGTAGACTTTGTGAATTGCGTAATTGTTTAACTCACTTGAGGCAATTTACATCCCAGCTGCGGGCTGATATCAGCCTTGCAAGAAAGCTGTAATGTGTTGAAGGAACAACAACTACTGTAAACTTTAAATCAATGTGATAATTACATTGTTTCATTACGAGCCATCAACTTGCATATGTAATTGTCATTGATTAATGGTTCAGTGATTGGCGTTGCATATGACTTTTAGCTGTGGCAGTGTATACAGTGGGACCTGTCCATAACATCTTTAGCAAAGAGGCAGCTACAGAGAAGTGTTAAAAATAAAAAATCGGCTTTTCTAACACTTTTTGACAGAAAAAAATTACTCATACGACATGTCACACATTTGTATACCTTTCATGAAGTTTAAATGGTATTATAACTTTGTTCCGATATTTGTAAGTATGAGACGAAGAAGCGATGGACCCATCAATAAGTATACCGACATGATCAGTATGACGAGATGAGTTGTTTTAGCCATGTCCGTCTGTCCGTCGGTCTGACTGCCGGTTTGAACGCAAAGTGGTCCCTCAGTTTTTGAGATATTTGGCTGAAATTTGTTATGCGGACACCATTTTCTAATATAGAAATCATTTGTCGGAACTAGCAAAATCGGACCAATATTACATATACAATCGATTGTTCCGATAAACGGATTTTGGGCTAAAACTCCTATCATTAAACGGGTAGGAACGTGAAATTTTGTAAGTATTGCTATTTTTATATATGAAATATCGATGCTGAAAATCATTGAGATGGGATAAATATTTCACATAGCCCCTATACAATCGATTGTTCCGATAAACGGATTTTTCTAGATAACTACTGTAATTAGATAGGTAGGAACGTGAAATTTCGTAACTATTGCTCTCTTAATATGTGTAATGTAGATGTTAAAAATCAATGAGATTGGACAAATATAACACATCGCCCCCATATAATCGATAGATCCGACAATTTCCGGTATGAGCTAAAGTTAAATTCACATAGGCTGTACTGGGGATCGAACAGTGAAAATCGGGATGTTTATTGGTGAAAGGTATATCGCCTAAGACGGCTTTCCTTACTTGTTTTCATTTAATTCAATTTTCGCTTAAAGGAAGAAAAAAAATTACTCATACGCCATGTCACACATTTATCTTATTTGCCATGTCACACATTTATCTTATTTTAAAATTTAAGATAAGA
>CAXKVI010000004.1:106808154-106810654 GCA_964058755.1 Campiglossa producta | reverse complement strand
AACGCATGGCATCCGATCCACGTAGCAATGCTTATTGTCTCATCACAATAATAAACGGATGTCGACGGAAGCACGTCGTAACTATTTTGGATGACTGAATCGCCATTTACAGTGAATGACTTTGTGCGAGAAGCGTTCTAAATGTGTGGGATTGTAGTGCCGAGGACGACGATTTGTGCCTCCCGCACAACTCACATTTGCATGCTGTATATACTACATCCTGGCTGAGCACACCCGGGTGGGCCACAACTTTTCAACGGCATGTGTAATTTCAGTTTTTTGCTCCCCCCGTTTATGCAAAAGTAAATAACTAAACAACACCTCATGCTAACTCTCTTCCAACGTTACAGCTTTTCATTTTTAAGAAGTGTAAATGGTTTTAATACTGAACTTTTTGTGTAGCGCACACTTTACAACGCCATCTTGTGTGCCATATTGCACGGCTCACTGCAAAGCACAGTTGGTGGCAGAAATAGCAATCAGCGATGAGCAGAAAAACAGCCTTAACTGTGATAATCAACAACCAACAATGACGTTGTATGACACGTGTACCTACGACGCGAAACACCGTTAAAATCTCAACTTTTACGAGTTTGGCGCAATTGTTGCTGATGGCAATGATGCTGTGACTGGAGCATAAATATGCACATATACAGAGATGTAGTGGGCGCGTAGGGGTATAGTTAGTCGCAGCCGGTTTTGGTGACGTTAAGAAAAAATAAAAACACTCGCCATGTGGTGTTAAATATTGTTATACCCTTCATGAACATGAAATGTGCTGTCTGTTTGTACTTAATTTTGGCTTTCAACTTTTAAAGTGTCACCTTCATTCTAGTAAGCTTTATCGGCACCTATAGCATCGGATAGCATTTTTTGAATCATCCAATTAAATTTAAACAAAAACTCCTGCAGTTAATCCAACAGCGAAGGAACTGTCATTTTAAAAACAACAAATTTCTACAGTTAATCCCAAAGCGAAGATACTGTAATTTCTGTTATAGAACAAAGCTGTAAGTTCGTGATGGCATCATGGTAGATACCTCCGTCAAGCAGTCAAATGGGGTGGTCGGAAGTAAGAAAAGTTGTATTCAACTAAAAGAGCTTAGAATTTTTGCAAATTTTAGATACATATTTTGCATTTAACTTTTTAAAGCATCTCTCAGTTGTTGTTGTGTTTTTTTTTTTTTTGTACGAAAAGACAACACTTCTTACGAAAAGACAACACTTCTTAGGCTAAAGAAAAAAAAATAATTATGCATAATCGTACATACTTCATAAATGTTACCTTTGCTACTTTGGATAGACAAAAATTTTGTGTGCTACAGCGTGTTACACCTTCTAACAATAAAAAAATGAAAGTTTGAAATATTTTCAATCGATTTCCGAAGGCAAATGTTGCCCATATTTACTAAATCACTTCAAATTTTCATAAAAGTGACATGACGTATACGTAATATTTTTTTGTTAACGAATGTGTAGACATAGAGAAACAAATAATTGATGCTGCAATACTACCTATTGGCTTGCTTTAAGCGGAAGCTGAAGAAGCACGAAATAATAATTACAGAAGGTACATGTTTTTGTTTTCTAGGAAAAGTGATAGGACTTTTATCAATGGAGATGTTTTAATAGACAAGTCTTATCTTGTAACGAGTTTAATAAACAAAAGTCACAAAAAAACTCAAGATATGAGTCGGCAGTTATACAATATTTTTTGTGTAATTTTTAATGTATTTTAGCGAAATTTCTACTATTTTTTTTTTCATTTTTACTATTTTTTTGTGGAATTTTTACTTTAATTTTTACTGTATTTTTTGTCTTATTTTTACTATATTTTTTGTATAATTTTTACTTCATTTTGTGTGCTATTTTTACTATAATTTTGGTTAAATTTTTACTATAGTTTTTCTGTAGTTTTTACTATATTTTTTTCGTAATTTTTCATATATTTTTTGTATAATTTTTACTTCATATTTTGGCAACTTTAACTATAATAATGGTTCAATTGTTACTATATTTTTTGTGTAATTTTTACTATTTTTTTTTGCATTTTTGTGAAATTTTTACTAAATTTTTTGTGTAATTTTTACAATTTTTTGAAATTTTTTTGCTTTTTTGTGAAATTTTTACTAAATTTTTTGCTTAATTTTTACTTTAATTTTGGTTAAATTTTTACTATATTTGTTGAGTAATTTCAACTATTTTTTAAATTTTTTTTGCATTTGTACTAAATTTTTTGTGTAATTTTTACTATATTTTTTGCGTAATTTTTACTTTAGTTTTGGTTCAATTGTTACTATATTTTTTGTGTAATTTTTACTATTTTTTGAAATTTTTTTGCTTTTTTGTGAAATTTTTACTAAACTTTTTGCGTAATTTTTACTATATTTTTTTCGGTGAATTTCTGTGAAAAATATGACTTTTTGGATCCCGAGGAACGGGGGGGGGGGGAGGGGTTCGTGTTAAAATAATAATTTGAGTGGCGAATGGGGGATACGCC
>CAXKVI010000004.1:106798154-106803154 GCA_964058755.1 Campiglossa producta | reverse complement strand
GCCTGATTTATTTACAACGGTAAAATGTCGCACGCTCTACAAGCTTTGAATGCAAAAGCGGGCGCGCAACCGCATTTGCCGCTCGCCAAAACTTTAGGTCGCCGCGCCCAATTGCTTGCCACAAAAAATTGGTGGAAAATATGTTTTGTTTATGGTCATGATCCTTCAAAGCTGTATCGCGAAATAACTTATGGCCTCAATGAAACGCAGGCAATCAAAAATTGTGAATTATATGAAGAAACAAAAGCTATCGCGCGCGCTCCGAAAAATAAAGATAAAAGCGCGTGCAATATTTCTGAAGCTGAGCCTGGCGACGTGTTACTATCACCGGCAGTGCTGACCACACAGGATAGCGGCAGTGCCTCACAGCGCTCATTAAATGATTGTGCAAAATTGTTTCCGCGCAACATGCCGAGCATAAGGCGCAGTCGCAGGCGTATAGGCGTGCAAAAGGGGTTGAGCGGCGCGCTTGATAAAGCGGTTTGCGCGCAGGCCACAAACTTTAGAGGCGCGCGTAATAAAACGTGTAGCAAAGCAGGCCGAAGTAGTGTAAGTGCCAGCGGTGGTGGCGTATTACAACGCGTCGATAGTAGCTGCTACAAATCAAGCGTCTCTAAAGTCACGAAGTTGACGTTAAAAAAATTGAAGGCGCCAAATTATAGCCAAAAGCGTCAACACACGCCGTTCACCGAGAACAAGAAGATATTGATGAATGAGTGCAAGAAGTTAGTGGATTGTACAAAAGATGACAAGCTAAATTATCAACAGAAGTTCAACGAAAAAGCGGTAGAGCGCGCGCGTAATAGCAGTAGCGCGGTGTCAACTCAACGCGCGCACACTACAAAGAACGTAACAATCAGAGCTGTGCCGCAAGAACAACACGCGGCCAAAACGCGCTTTCACAAGCAACAATGCAAGCAAGAGCAGAGTGCGCTAAAGCAATCGCAGAAAAACATACAAAAACAACAACATCCGCGTGCTTTGCCACCGTTAAAGTTGTCACTATTGCCACATGAAATATCACTCGATGTTGGCGCATTGTCACAGACCATGTCAGAAGTCAGCGCGTCAACGACCGCCATACATGCAGCAAGCAATACACAATTTTCAAGCATTGTCGACGACTCACTGCAGTCACCCTCAGCAGCATCACAAACGCATTCACAACAGTCCAGTTTCATTAGCTACGATTTAAGTCGTTCAACTAGTCGTCAAAGTTGTTTTGAGTCATTGCCAAATGCGCGCGCTGACATAGCGGAGAACGCGCGTCTGCAGGTCGACGGTAGTCAGCTGCGCAGCGCGCACCACAAAAAGCATAGCCACAGTGAACAAAAGTTACATGAAAAGCAAGAACATGACCACCAACATTTGGATGACACATTTCTGTCATCGGGAATCTCATGTGGGGATGTTGAAACACAATCAGAAGCAAGTTGTGGCTCACCAACGCTGCTGCTGACGATGCAACGTGGCGCGCGTCTACAACAAAATGATATTAGAAACACGAAGAACAACAACAGTGCTGTACTCTACGCACATGATAATGCAGAAAATGTTGAAGATGTTGAGGATGCATTGATTGAAGCAGAGGTGGCTCAACTCACTGCCAATTTGCGACGTGATGAAGAGGCGTCTAAGTGGCGCGCTCCCAAAGCAGCAGCAGCAACGAAGAAAATTCTAAATGCGAGAGCGACAATGCGCGCAGGGATGAGCGCGGCTCAAATTGATGAAAAGAAAGTTGTCACAAATGAGCAAAGAATGTCAACAACTGTCACAGCAATAGCAACAAAAAGAACTATGAAAACAACAACAAACGCAGCATTGCCACCAACATCCACGCTTGATGTTGCTGATTTGCGCAATTTGAAAGTTCGTCGAAATCGCAATGCTTTTTGGATGCTTTCCTGCTACGGTGATTCTAATTGCAACACTGCAGCAGCGTCTATAGCAGATGATGCACAACTGAGTGATATTGAAGAGCAGTTAGCGCGTTTGCCAGCGTCAAGCGATGAGACGGATTTCAAATGTGTGCGACATACGCGCGAGTCTGCGTTTAGGAGTTCCAAAGCATTGACAACTGTCAGCTTAGTGCAAAAAGTAGCAGGCACGGCAAATATAGCAGCAACAACAAACACACCACAAAAGCAGTAAGTCGTCATTTTTTTCTAGCTCCTAATACCATTATAGAACCTGTTTCCAATCAAAACATGTAAGAAAAATGTTGACAAACAAAGATTTTAATTTATTCTTAGCTCATAAAATGTTTGCTTAGCTTAATAAGTTCTTTGATTCCATTAATATGCGTTCAAACGAAATGCTATTAAGATGTCAATAGTTGCATTTGGATTTGAGCCAGTAAAGTGTGGAGTATTAGTGTAACAGCTCTTTATTTAATATATGAGTTTTTATGCTCTCCTACCGCAGACATCAGCTAATCGTTGATGTTACAATTAAAAAATTCAAAATATTCGAAGTCGTATTTCTGTATGCACCAGCGAGAAAAAAATTAGTATTAGCATTGTTAATAAACATTAGGGCGATAACATGAGTAACAATAAATTATCCATCGAAATTTGTGAATGCGATAAGGCCTAGCAATTCACATTTCCAAACTGCGCATCTAGTAAATGATCCGAGGCACCCAAAAAGCTCGAAAGCACAACACATAAAAGCTTCGCCTTTCGTTCAGCGATTGTTTCCACGGAATTTTGGCTTACACGCTAAATGTCGACTAAGTAGCTTATAATCAAACTAGCTACAATATTTACTATACTACTTTTGTACTATATGTGGGCGGCTGAATGTGAAAAAGCTCAATAAAGCTATTATTTTACCGAGATTTCAAAATTTAAAATTCGAGTGGTAAAGTCAGCAAGAGGCGTAATCTAGATTTCCAAACTGCTTTTGTTGTGGAAGTTTCGACACATGGAAAAAGCTCGAAAGCTTAAAACTTAAAAGCTTCGCTTTTCTTTCGGCGACAGATTTCGCAGAATTTCGGCTCTAATGCTGAACATCCACTAAAGAGCTATTAAAGAAAATGCCTTATTTACGGTATAACGAGCTTTCGTACTTTTTGTGTGTGGATATATATGAGAAAGCTCATTAAAACTCTTACAAGCGCGTACCTATTACTTAGGAATCCACTAATATAAAACAATTCGATTCGATAATGTTCTCTGGTGTTGACTAACTTTCCAACATGATGTAGGTAAACTAGATAAAACCCCTCCCAAGATTTTTGAACGCCACTACTATGTAAAACAATACCCTGGTGGCGTTTTATAAAATGAGCGAAGTTGATAAAACTGAGATCGAAAACCTCCCGTTCAACGACTGATTCCACAGTTTTCGGCTCAAACGCTGCAGATCGTCTAAAAAAGCTCTTAATTAAAGCACATTATATATATAGTGTAACGAACTTTTGTACTGTGTGTCTGACGCTTTATGGGCGAAAGCTCAATAAAGTTCTAACTGTTCCGTATAGCTTAGGAGTCTATTGATGCAAAAAAGGGAACTGGAGATAAGTAAATTGGTAAACAAAAACCTTATTTTGGTTTTTGAACCTAACTTTGATCTCTCTCTCTCTCTCTCTCTCGCAGCACCGAACTTTAATCTCCCACACTCCAAACTATAGTTACTTATTCTTAAATATGTTTCATACAGCTCCCCTTAAAGCTTCAAGTTCTACCTAAGAGCTTTAAGCCTACCTTATTTACGAATACTTTTAAAAAAATTGTTGTTGTTTTCATTGGAAGTGGTTTTAACGGGGCGGGTCACAAACGCAGCGCACAACCCGTGTCTGGGGTTTTAAAAAAATTATTCCGACACGTCACTGGCTTACCCTAACACAACATATCCACATATCGTCTACGCAGCATTCCCACTTTATGATCAGTGAAAGCTATATTTTATTGTATAACTTGTATTTTGGTTTCAAAAGAATTTTTATCGCTTGCTTTTAGAATTGTTATATAAATCTCAGCTTATTTACTATTGTATTTGACAATGTTGACTACATAATAATATTAGTTTTTATATTTTTTGAACGACCACCAGTTGAGTGCTTTTTAAATAGAGGTGGTTTTGTTTTTAAGAATGGATAATTAAAGTGTTACGACTACGAGAAGCTCTGGGAGAATAATGTTTGAATATTAATTTGAGACAAAATTACGTAGGTACGTTGGAAGTGGTTCCATACGCTGTCAACACCTAAGCATTAATAGGTTAAATCAAAAGGACAACATAAAATATACTTTTCTTTTTGTGTGTCGACATCGTTTTTAAAATTACACCCACTCTATCCGTCGCTTTTGGTGTTGGAGTACTCCGTGTAGTGATTTTTTTGGGAGTGTTCCGCAGGTGTTCTATGGAGTACTCAGAATCAAAGACTGCACTCCGAGATGAAGTAAGTCATCCTGTATATGAAAAAGTGTTTCAGGGAATACTCGATTTTGCATGAGTGCCAGAGTGAAATCAACAAGGTTACAAAATTTTGGAAATATAATCCGTCAAATAACTTTAGAAGATATCAAATATTTACATACCTTAACATATTTATATGATATCAACCCACTTAATCTTGTATGACTAAATATCAAAATTTGAAAGACATTTTAAAAATATCTCAACATCGTTGTTAACACATACATATTCATCAACACAGCTCATTCGCTAATTAAGGCTTCATTCAAAACTTGTTATAAAACTACAAATTCTTCAAATGTCCTATTCAACATATCTTAATATGCAAATGCGTATTTTTAAGTACATACCAGTATCGTTTAATCACAGATTCATTTTCACTTTTATGTGTCGTAGTCTTTAATGATATAACTGATTAACTGATTGAAACTATCAATATTTCGCGCTACCAGCAATTTATTAATTCATGAGCTATAAAAAAACTAATATTTTTAAATTCCGCTTAATGATTTTAAGCGATTAAAGATTTCTTACAACTTGTTTGGCAACAATTTTCGATTGGTGTTAGAGCATCATTC
>CAXKVI010000004.1:106773154-106795654 GCA_964058755.1 Campiglossa producta | reverse complement strand
TGAGTTGTTGTAACGTGATTGTGTATGGAGAAGCAATTAAGCCCTACGCAAATCGTTTCGGAAGAATAACTAAAAAATATCCCACACTCGCTCACAGCCAAAAGCTACAGTAGTCCAAACAAATTAATTTACCCACCGCCCGAATATTTAATATTCTTTAGTACCTACGTCTGTAGTGTCAAGAAATTAAATTCCTACAAATCGCCTGCAGCCATTCCGTGCTAAAGCGACATGTGCCTCAAATACCCACACCAGGCACTCCTTTACCGCTCATCAAAAGACCATAAGGAAATGCGAATATTACCACTCATAAATTCTATATGTCGTTTTAATAACCACACATTAAATGTTGTATACAGCAGCATCATTGTGGTAACATCAACACGCCCATTCGGTTAAGTCAGAAAAATAAAGATCCCTGCGCCGAAGCACTGTGTAGGTACTATGCGGGTATCTCCCGCTAAGATTGCCCGCCGAATCGAAGCTCGATGAATGTTTTGTTGATATCGTTGCGATATATCTCACTTGGCAGCTGTATCGCGAAAGTGGTGCAGCAGACAACAATAAAAATAAAAAAATGAAGAAGAGGTATGTTTTTTTTTTACACATTCGTTCCACATTAGGCGGCATGTCTGCGCTTTGGTCTGATCGCCCAGTCTCGGCTTGTGGCAAATATGGCTCGTAAATCGCACCTTTCAATATTATGTACCATATTTCTGCGGCACTGAGTTGCATTGTCTGTCCATCTTGAGAGCATCTTAACATAAGACAAGATACGCAAGCTCAACACTTTTATCGCTTCATTTGCATGCCTTTGTGCACACAGAGCAGGCTCATAGCCGATACAGCGCCATCCCGCCACCGCACTCAAAACCGATGTGAGGAGTTTGAAAAAAAAGTGAACGGTAATATTAAATCGCAAATCTTTTGTTTGCGTGCAACTCGGCAATTTCCATGCAACATTACTGAGTTCATTCTTTATCCTGCAGTCTTTGTGCATCTTCTATCTTTGGTATGAAATGTTAAGTAGCTGGTTATAAATCTGATTTATTAGGTGAATGTTTGAGTTGTGTTGTGTGACTGTTGTAGTTGTTGTTTCAAGCTGGCTTTGTTGTTTTTTTTTTTTAAACAATTTGCAATTCTTGAGAAATTCGTAAAATCTTTGGGTGGTGTCCATTGCAATGCAACATTAAAGCGTGAGTGACACGAAGTGCGTTTGGTTTTTAAGCTGCACATACCCTCGATATGAGGAACAACGCAAAGATAAATATATGGTCAATATAAGAACAACGATATTGGTCCCTGGAAATAAGAATAGCCCCACTACCCTATACTTGGGCTGGGGTTCTCCTCCTGGAAATCTTTTAAAGATCTTTCAAATCAGAATCTCGCTGAAAAATTTGCCATCAAGAACATACTAGACGAGGAGATCCTAATTCTTAATTAGAACTAACTCTAGGGCGAAAGAGGACTTATGTGGTGCCAAGGGAGGAGATGCTAGTGGGCACACTGAGTCATATTCGAATTATTGTAAATAATAAGTTGAATTCATTATTAAATCACTTTCCTTGACCCATACAATGGCTACGCCCTTATTTCCAGTTCCACAGTCTGAGATGCTCATGCACTCGAAAAATCTGTTCAAGAAACCTTATACCTGATCCTCAAGGCAGGAAGGGTAGATTCTAAATGAGAGAAGACTCCTAGCAACGCCTTTCAACATTGATGGCGTTATGCGTTTTGCCCAAGTCTAGCCTCTCGTTGTCTCTCCGTCACGACTAGGCAAATAAATTAATAAATTTTCTGACCGTGTCTAAGATCTTCAAAAATGTAGTGTGAAAACTGGTTATGGGCCCAGGAATTGACTACAGTCTCATTCTCAGCGGTCTCCACGTGGGCGGGAAGCCTAAGTAAAGTTAAGCCTCAGCTTACATTGACGAGCCGGTTTTCAGTAGTTAAAGGGCTAGCCTAGTCATCCATAGTCCATGATATTCAGAGTTAGTAACACATCAGCTGAAAGACTGAAGAAAGTGAAGTTTGTTACTATCTACTATCTTCAACGAACACCCCAGCGTCTGAACCTTTCAAAAATCAACGTTAAAAAATGTCCTCAGTATAGGCAATTGAGGCTTGGACTTCTGTGGGCTTGAAAATACACTTCAGTATTAACTTTACCCCTCTCCTTGTATACCACCAACCATTTAATTTAGTCTTGACTACTTGCCAAAAGATGCAAAAAAGGAGAGATACTTTCATAATTACATATAAAGACAGCTGAATCGTATTAAATGTCGGTAGAACGAGCTCATCTAACTTTCCTCGTCTACTGAGGAAAAAACGTATAATTTCTGCCCATTACTCCTTTCTCAGCTCTGCAAGTGGTTTAAGGGCTTAGTAATGACCGTCAGAGCAGGTGTAGCGCGAAGATCTTCCTAAAAAAAGTCATTCGCAGTACTCTTTCCATGATTTTCAACGACTTTTCAACCTCTTTCAAATTCAAACCCGTTTAATTATCTAGAGCACAGAGCTCTATTCTACAAATAATTCTTCTTCTTTCTTCTGTTAACTTGGTAGGTAATTTAATACTTGAAATTCCTGCAAATTGATTGTATGCATTAAATTGACGTTCGCGATTTTAAGAAGACTGCTGCTGTCATTATTTATATGCTCATAAGTGCGCAAGTACCTACGGCCAACTTGCATATGCACGCGCATAAAACTCCTTCATTTGCCACAAAAGCAAATAAGTATACACATACATACATAAGAATGTATTAATTAAAAAAACGCGTATGAGAAGTTTAAACAAAAGGGAAAGGTAAACAAGCGTTGGATGAAGCTACAGGATCTTCACATGCAATTCAATTTGACTGCATTTGTGTCTGTGAAAGCTTAAGCGGCTTTCGAACTTGGTCATAAAGAACCTGCTGACGTTTGAGGTTGACTATAAAACTGGCTGTCGGCTTACTGGTATAGTGTTATTGCATGTGTATGTGTGTGTGTGTGTGTGCATGCTAATCTTTGGCATTTTTCTCAAATGAGACCTTAAGCGCACCTTAATGGCTTTTCAATGGTCAGTTAAGCGAAAACGAAGTATTTTGTAAACAACAACAAATTAGCCATAGATAAAAGGAAATTTTTGCTTGGTACTCATATGCCTGCTGACCGCATAGTGACCAGCCAGCCGATGAGCGTGGGAAGGTCAAGGAAGCTAATCAGCAAGACAATAAAAGCATAACGAAAACCTAGTTAAATGTATATCAAAATGCTATAAAACTTTTGCAAGTAAAGGTGCTCATATTATTGTATGTATGTATCTGCTGCTCATTACAATCTCACTGTGTGTGGGGCCTTTTAGTGGCACGTATCAAGTTTAAAAATATTCCCTTTTATCTGCGTCGGGCCGTTTTTTTTTCAAAGCAGCCGGTTAATACAAAACGTGCGAACATGAACTTTAGGCCAACTTTTGCTACATTCAACCTCTTCCATGACACAAACATACAAACATATACATAAGCTGGTATTTAAAGTGGAAAAATATAATTAAAGTCGACATTAAGCAACGAATCATGGGTGGTCATAAGATGTGGAAGATAGCAAGTAATAAACAAATTTTGAATTGAAAAGAAAAATTAAAAGAAAAAAAAAAAGCTTAATGAAAATCAGCCTAACTAGCATAAGCATTGGCGCAGTTGTGAGGTAAAGATGAAAGCAAAAAGCAGCTCAATGAATCGTGTATAATTTTTCTAAATACATATGATGGAATCAGCCTATTTATATCATCCATAGAAGAAGATCCAACCAGCTTTCATGTTAAATTAATTAAATTTGATTGTAGTATGTATGTAGCTTGGTACAAAAAAAGCCTCCACTAGAAAAAAATATTGTGATACCAGATAAAATTACGGAGACGTCTCCGTCCGGTGAATCGAGTAACCCCATTCTGAAATAGCACTGCTTTGTTTAAAAGCATCTCGTCATTATCTTATAGAAAATCTCTATGAAACTTTAATAGGAAGAGCTTTCCAATATGTTAGACAAGGTCACTGAGACATTACTATTGGCCGGGATCCTTATACTAGTTAGGGGGAGTGTTCTACTACGTCACATGTGTGAAAATCTGCCTTTTAAAACAGCGCAAATTGGACAAACTCGCTTAAACAAATAAAAGCGAAGTAAGATTAAAAGAAAATTCCCCGAGCTTTGAGGTGTCTGGCTGAAGTTTTTGTTGTGGGATGAAGGCTGAAAATGACTGATACTATTTGAGGGTAGTGTTCTACGATAGCTGTGTAAAGATCGGCCATTTAAAAATAGCCAAAGTTGAACCAACCCATTAAAACAAGTGAAATCGCAGTCAGAATTAAAAAAAATTCCCGAGTTTTGAGGTGTCTGGCAGAAGTTTTTGCCATAGGACGAAGTCCAAAAATGCTTGGTACTACTTAAGGGTAGTGTTCTACGATACATGTGTGAAGATTCGACATTTAAAATCGACCAAAGTTGGACAAACTCGCTTAAACAAATAAAAGCGAAGTAAGAGTAAAAAAAAATTTCCGAGCTTTGAGGTGTCTGGCTGAAGTTTTTGTCATGAAACGAAGCCTGAAGATGCCTTATTCTACTTAGAGGCAGTGTTTTACGACACCGGTCGCGGACACTCAATCTGGGGTTTCTTCAGCATAACATACAAAACCAAGAACCGTAAAGACATCCAACAGAGGATAGATGGAAGGCAGAGATCTTCGCCTTAGCAATATTATACGACTTGCATTTTTCACATTTACTGGCAGCTTAAAGTAGGCCATTAGTGACTTACTTGGGTGCTCTGAAAATCTAACCCTTTCCTAGGCTTGCTGTGTTTTCTAATAAGGATCCGCTTTGTGCGACGGATAAAGGTATGACCAATAGTTGCGCAGAGGAGACTACGACCTCGACACCATTTGGACTCATTTTTGTCCCGTTTGGTTCTTTTCATGGGAATCAAGCGCCGTTTTTTGATACAATTCATCACTATGATTACTAACATGTTTTTAGTTTGTTCGTTTCTCCTAAAGAGCTCTCATCTCAAATATCCACTATGTATCTGAGTAAGTTTTATTTATGACGACGCACTTTTTAATCAACATAATTTGTTGACAATAAATACAAACACCCAGACAAACATACATATTTCAATATTTAACGAGGGCTAATTTAATAAATTTTTTGGGGCAACATATCAGCTTAAATTAAGGAACAGGTTAAAGATCATCCGACAGGAAATTGGAGTTGCATAATTAGGCCGGAGTATAAAAGAGATTTTACGCAATTTTCGGCCCTTTTTTGCAGACCTCGATTGACTTCAACTTTAACTCAATTACGTTCCATCAAAGAAAACCAATATTTGACCTCGTGATCTATTATAACAGGCCACAAAAAGCTGAATGAGTTTACTCAGATCACATATTTTTGGCGTAATTTAAAATAATTTCGTTATGCAAAAATCCAAGTAAATGTATTCGCGGCGTCAAAAGAATAAGCGAGGTCAGTCAATTATTTCCACATGTCCCATTAAGGGTAGAAAGGGGCGCATTGGCAACTTTTTCTTTCAATTGCTTTGGAAACATAAAGCTTAGTTTAGTTAGCCGTTTGATAGATGATTCTTACACGAAGCTGAGGGTTTTCAGTGTCAAGAGGTTCATTCCAGTACGCATAGTACTTCTGTAACTTGTTTTATAATGGCCGTATTTTGTAAAAATTCAAGTGAATAAATCTTCGAAAATGTATAAAAAGGAAATCACGCGCGATAGGTCACTTTTTTGTAATCTAGGTTGTTTACGGAAGTTAGTTTTCCAAATTGTTGCACTCGCCATCTATACGTATTCGCCATTTCTACGCATTGCCGGTTCTATGAGAACGGTGCCAGTACTTCTGCTGTACCCATCGTACCGAAACGACCCGGGCCGTTTTTATATAGCGACCCGGCCAAGAACAATACACGCCTGTCTGACATTTGGGCAGGGCTACACCTCGTTACAACAACTACAACAACGTATTCGACAATTCATTCACCTAAAGTGAATTCTTACAAAATACGGCCATAAATTACTTTTTGGATATTGCAAACAGTCGCTCGATACAAAAATTTCTATAAACCAGCCGCACATTTTGTTCTCCGAAGACCAAAACTAATCAAGTCAAATATCTAGCGGCAAAAATAAACATGCTAATTTCTCTCTAAGCTACAGGAAAAAATTAAAAGCAACACACTAATCAAAGTCAATAAAATGTATGGAAAGTGGCACATATGTCTGTCATAAAAGCATATTAGCCGACATACATATGAGGAAAGTCACCCAAATGAACACAAATTATCACATCGTATGTATTAGAGTTGTAAAGTGAGTCTATTAGGAGCAAGTGACATTAGCACATACAAGTATGTTGCGTTGTTTTTGAAGTGTAAGAAGCAAAAGGCCTGAACTCATCTGCAAAATATCTCCAGTTTTTGTGTGAGATTGCAAACTTTTTTATGGCACTTTTTCTTCCGGTTTTATACAGCAACATTTTTTGTTACTTTTTTTTTACTTTTTAAGTACACTTTGCTTCGCAGTGAAAGTGCAAAGTATCTTGTTTTTATATTTTCCATGATATTTTTTGATCAATGTTTGAAGCGATTGAACCGATATTAGAATTCAAGCCATGTGTATGGTAAACTACTTAAGTAGATATTTTGTGTGCTAATACGATTTGGCCGATTTGATTTACATTTTATCTGGGTGTCTTTTGTCGAACTATTTCTCTTTGTTTGGAATTTTGTTTTCTTGTTTTTTGGTGTGCCGTTTTCAGTTTTTAATTTGAACCCAGTGGGAAAGTAGGTAATGCATTACCTTTTTCATTCATGAAAAGAAGCATGAGCAAAGTAACGCATGCACAAATATTTGAAAAATATTCCCATGTGATGTATTTCGTAAGGTTTTATTTTTCAAAAACATTACTTTTCCTATGACATTGCTGTATAATGCATGAATTCCATTATACATAAAAAATTTTATAGGCGATATACATTACTTTATACATTACCAAACATTACCTTTTCCCACTGGGAAGATAATAGATTTCTCTTCATTTGAAAATACATACATACATATGTATGCCTAACAAAGTTGAGGTAGGTTTTTGCAACAAAAAACAATATGGAAGTGGTGATGGAGAAGGCGAAGGGGGCATATTGCAATATTTCAATTTTACTTTGAAATTTTATTTTATGTTTAATAGACCCTTAAATGTTCCCAAAATGATACGAAATTGAACAAAAAAGGCATAGAAATGATCCCCAAATGATCCAAAAATGATTCCCAAATAACGCCAAAAACACCCTTTAATGTACCTTAAAATTATCCCAAAATGTTCCCAAAATAATCCTAAAACAATCCCAAAAAGACCCTAAAATGTTCCCAAAATGACGCAAAAATTATCCCAAAATGATCCAAAAATGATCCCAAAATACTCCAAAATGATCCGAAAATTACCCCAAAATTGTCACAAATTAATCCAAAATTGATCCCAAAATGATCTCAAAATAGCCCCAAAATTATTCCAAAGTGACCCCTAATGTGTTCTACTGGTCCAATCTCATTGATTTTTATGAAAGATAGAAAAGAAAAAGTTAAGGAGACAGATGAGAGAAATGAATTAAAAAATATGACTTTATCGTTTTTCTGCTCTCCTGTCAAATTCTGATTTTGTAACTTAGAATGTTATTCGCGATGATGCTTCATTTCTACCTGTCTAATTATAGGAGTTATAGTTCAAAATCCGTTTATCGGAACAATCGATTGTATGGGAGCTATATGCAATATCGGTCCGGTATTACTGGTTCCGACAAATATTATTCAATATTAGAAAATGGTGTCCGCATACCAGCCAAAGATCTCAAAAACTGAGGGAATAAAATCTTATAATAAGAATAAGAATAATCAAGGAAAAGTTATTCGAACGGTCAAAAGTTCACTAAAATGTTAAAAAAAAAAAAAAAATTAAAACAAAAAAAAAATAAAAAAAAAAATTGAAAAAAAAAAATTGTATAAAATAAAAAAAAATTTTTAAAAATAAAAAATATAAAAATAATTAAATAAAAAAATTAAAATAAATAAATTTAAATAAGATAAAAAAATAATAAAAAAAATATTAAAATAAAATAAAAAATAAAAAATAAAAAAATAAAATACAATGAAATAAATTAAAATAGAATAAAAAGAGGGCAGAAAAAAAAAATAAAAAAAAATAAAAATCAAACAAATCAAAAAAATAAAAATAAACTGAAATTAAATAAAGAGAATAAAATAAAATGTAATAAAAAAGAATAGAATTAAAGAAATTAAAATGAAAATAAAGTGAAGTAAAATAAAATAATAAAATAAAGTAAAACAGAACGAAATAAAATTACATAGTAATAAAATTATGTAAATGTCACTCTTTTAAAGTATTTTTAAAAAACCCCAATCAGATTTTGAGTGAAGTGACCTTCTGATACTCGCCTGGCTATCGTGAGCACGATTTGATATGACAGTATCACGGTGTAAGAAGAAAAAAAAAGTTGAAAATGTTCCCCCCCAGTTTAAACACTTACCTTATGAGGTTTTCAAAAAAAATTTTTTATCTTTTTGTCACCCTCTAAAAACAGCGAAATTTGTTTTTTTTCTATAATTTCTATATTTTACGTTCGATTTTCAAAAGTTCAGTTTTAGAAAGGTATTCACCAAGGCAGTATTTCATCTATAGAAACTTTTAGCCCACCATGTCAAGTTCAGCTTTTATTCTATTTTTTACTAAAACCAACACCCTGTATTTGAAAAAAAAAAAAAATGTTTCCTGAAAACTAAGAAAAAAACGAATATTTACCTGCATATAATGAGGAAATAAATGTAATGCATTTATGCTAAATCTTTCCTTGACTCTAATTTGCTGTAACGTTCTCGGCTACTTAGTTTAGCGAATATATGTATAACCTACGCGTTCCTCGGCGGCAACTTCTGTACAAGAGTCACTTACTACTTGAACAAATCGCTCAGTATTTTGAGAATGGCATAAGGCTTTATTTTCTTTATTCAATTTTTTTTTTTAATACAGGGTGTTGGCATTAAGTAAATTCGAATAAATTAATGGGTTATATGGTCGAAATATGACACGGGTTAAAACCTTTACAACAATATACTGCTCGTTGAAATCAAAGACCAAATAGAAAAGTTATAAGCAAAAAACAAATTTCGCTGTTTTTACAGGGTGGCGAAAATTTTTTTTTTTTTTAATTTTTGAAATCACCAATAAGTAAACATTCGAACCTGGGAGGAACATTTTAAACTTTTTTGGCGATACGCTCTATCGACCACATCGAGTCTGTTTTTCAGCTTAACAAAAAGTATCCATCACCCAAATATGGCACACCCTAATGCATTCATAAATGTGTATTCCTGCTAGCCAATAATTTCATAATATGCAGCATTTGACTTCTAGCTTACTTTTCTGGATATCCGTATGCCGAAAAGAATCTTTTTTTTTTTGGTTTTTGCAAGTTGCATGCAACAATAACCACAGATACCAAATGATGTAGTAAATTTCTGGCAAAGCCCATTATTACAAAGCAAGTGCGGTCGTACTCACGTACTTTTGTGGCTGCACGATGAACTTCCAAAGTCAAGTAGTGAGTGTGTAATGGAAATTGAAAATGGCTGATAATGTTGTGGCGTGGCAAGTAGAAGCAGATGCGGAGGCGGCAACTAAATTGCGGCAACATGAACGGAAAGTTGCAGTGGCTCTGGTAGCAAATTGGCAGGCTATACGCTACATTATGAGTATGAAGTAATTTTGCGCTGTGTGTTACGTTTAAGGTCGCTTGCCTCTTTTCCGCACTCTCATTCTACCAAAAAAAAAAAAAAAAAATAATAATATTGGATTAAGGGACGTGCAAAGCTATTTCAAAATTGGCTAGATTGTTATATGTAAGTTCACTTGAGTGGCACGGGAAATGACTCAATGAGGTATGAGTGGAAAATAAATTTAATTTTTATTTTCTTCACAAAAGCTTTGCTTGCTGAATTCTCAATATGTGTGTGTGGTGTGTGTCGGTAGGGTTACTGCGCCTGCGTCCATTCGATTTGATTGTAAAATATAATTGGTTACGCCTTGAGATTATAAACAGTTTGCTTTTGTGCTTTTATGCGGCTGTAATGGTTGGTTTTTCTTTTACTGCACTCAGTGATGTGCCGTCAATAAAAAAAAAGGTTCAATATTGAAACACTTTACTGCCCACTAAACCACTTTGTTCACTATAAAACTCACACAAATACCCTTACATTTTCCGTGTTATCGTATAGGTTTTTTTTTTCATAAATCAAAGGGCATCATGTGGCTAGGAGAGTAGCCTCTTTCTCGCTATTTCATTTACTCCTTTTACATTTCACACTGAAGAATGCTTTCAAGCACAAGCAGACAGCCGACAAGTCAAACTTCATTATCTGAAATTATCTTTCTGAAAACACTTTACGATATCAATTCGACGATCTTGCTTTTAAATGTAATTGTTTACTTCCATGTTAAAATGTTTGTAAGATGTGTGGGTTACTCAGACGTTATATAAAATGAAAATCAAATACTCAACCAAAACATATCTAAAAGCCCAAAATTTGTGTTCAATTATTAAACAAAAACTTCCAATTATCAAACTAATCACTCAGCTATCAAAAGTTTTACAAGCCTTCTGCTTTTCAATAACATGAAAATAAAAATAAAAATAAGTTTCTATTGTCTGTTACTTACTGCTTGGTGCTTTTCAAAATATGTACTTCGCCTATTTCGCTCGATCAAGTAGCCATTGTGAACAGCTATTAAATGATTTGTCATTGCTTTAAATGGACTGTCAAAATAATAAATGACCTTTTTACAAGGTACAAAATAAAATATCGTCGTCATGGCGGCAAAAGCTGCTTAGAGCATTTAGTAGAACGCAAAAGGAGCGCGTTTGAATGAAAAGTATCTAACAAAGCTCGGCGCTGTTTAGGTGAATGAAAAATGAATGAATTAGTTCCTTTCTACCTCGTTCAAACCATTGATCTAGTTCTTTGATATATCTACTACTTTCGGTTATCTGAATGAACTATATTTCGACCAATTTAATACTCGAAATCGATAGTACTATGGTCGGAGATATCACAGGCAAAATCTGTCTTAAAGTTTAGGCCATCCTCTGCTAGACGCCTTAGGTGTTTCCAGTCGGAACCAAATTTTGTATGTAATTTCTCCGACCATAGTGCTATCGATTTTGAGTATTAGATAAAAAGAATAATTTTTATTTTTTGAGTCTCTATGGGAGAGTCTGAACTCTAACCCCCCTGCTACCCGCCTTAGGCTTTTCCAATCGGAACCAGATTTTGCAAGTGATATATCCGACCATAGTGCTATCGATTTTGAGTATTAGATAACAAGAAAAATCACTTTTATTTTTTGAGTCTCCATAGAGTAATCTGAACTTTGACCCCCCTGCGACACGCCTAAACCATCTCCAATCGGGCTACAAATTTTTGTTCGATATAGTTGACGGTGGTGAAACCGGTCTAGGGGTTGAGACTGGAAAAAATACTACATTTGATTATAAGGACCGCCCTAATGTATATACATATGTAAATTCTCAAATGAAAAGTTGGCACAGAAAGATTTAATTCACTTTACTGAATGAACTAACCATTAACAATTAAAATTGCAAGATTTAGTTCAATAGTTTTTTAATTCAAAATAAAAACATTAGCCTAGTACTTAAGGGTCTGCATGTCAATAGTTTCCTAGTTTAATTCGTCGAATAAAACTTGGAATATTTCAACTTTTTTTTGTAATTTTTGAAGGAAGATCTTGAACGAACTATTCTTATCTATTTGTATATCCGGTACTATCTCGTGAACCGCTTGACCGATTTGGATGAAATTTAGCAGTTGGGCGGCTTACAGGGTTGCCACCAATCTTAATTTTTTTTAACTAATTATGGAACAAGACATGCCAATATTGGTATCAAATGAAAAGTATTTTCGGCAACATACCAACTAAAATATTTTCAAGTAGGGTTTGCCGGCCAGGGTCATTCTGGGTAATTTTGGGATTATATTGGTACTAATTTAGATTCATTTTGGAGTTATTTGGGGATAATTTTTGGGGCTATTTTGGGTTCAATTTTGGATCGTTTAAGGGTCTTTTTGGGGACATTTTGGGATCATTTTGTGGTCATTTTGGGATTATTTTGTGGTCATTTTGGGATCATTTTAGGGTTATTTTGGAATCATTTCGGTGTTATTTTGGGATCATTTTGGGGTCATTATGGGATCATTTTGGCATTGTTTTGGGATAATTTTGAAATAATTTTGGGGTCATTTGGGGAACATTTTGGGATCATTTTGGGGTTATTTTGGATCGATTGACCGATTTCGATGAAATTTGGCATGGAATGGTATGCTTGATACACTCAAAGAAAAAATCGTTCTAAAACGAACGAAACAAGTCCAAAACTGAGAACATTCGTGCACGAAAGTCTGTCAGTAACGTATATAACGTTATATATAAAGATTGTCCACTTGGGTGTTGCTATTTGGGACATTATTTTATAATTTTTATCATTAGACAAAAAGGTGTGATTTTCATGCACCTCAAACGCATTATAAAATTATTCAGAGTGAAGAAAAAATAAAACATAAGTACCTACAGTAATGTATGTATGTATTTAAGTCACATCATAATCTCATTACGCAAGTTAATCTTTAACCATGAAAATTGTTACTTTGTTCGAAACTAAAAACTGAGTAGAGACATTGAAAGAAAGCCTTCAATATAATTGTAGATAAAAAGATAGGTAGTAGGTCTGCAAGTAAGTAATTACAATGATATTTAAGCCAACAGCGAAGGCAACTTTAGTTATCAATTCAGATGCTGTGATGTTGATGAGAAAATTTCATAGACATAAATTTTATTCCAACGCATTAAACATCAACACATTGTTTATAATATAATTTAAGATAATTACCGACTCATTACTGATTAACAAAACGAAATGAATGCAGGTACAAGTGTAAATGTGTTAAAAAGGTAGTGCAGCAGGAATGTTAAAAACAATATTTTACTCAGTTTCATAATAACTTAATTCAATTAGTGGCCTTGCCTTTAGTATAATGCATGTAGAAAATGTGAATTTTTTGAAAATTGTTGCCACCTGTTTAAAAATAAGTTGCTCTATATAGAACGTTTGATTTATAAGATTGGTATTTTCAGGTATTTTCACTTTGACATAAATTGTGTTAATTGTCAGTTGCATAATTTGTAATTTATGTAATAGTTTGCCGGACCAAGAGATTTGTTTTAAACATTTTGTAAATTTTTTAAAATTTTTTTGGTAATTTTTTTTTATCAAATCAAAAATAAAAATTTATTCTTTGAGTGTGCGCATTCGAGACATTTGAGATGCTTTAGAAGAATTTTTGAGCCTGAAAAGAAAAAACTAAGAGATTCAGCTGAAATATAAAAATTATGCCATCATTGTACTTTTGTCATCGAGCCCGGGGAATTACGATTCCGAATCCCAAGGCTCTCGCTCCATTTTTTCGTCCCGAAATCTCTCGATGATATATTCATTATATATTTGAATAAAAATAGTTCCAAGAAACTGCTGAAACGTCTTGAAAAATGTCGGGAGATGTACAAAAACTCGTTCTGACTTCGATATCAATGATCCGAAATCCCTATATATGGGGCGTAACCCATGGTATTTGCGTGCAGAAAAACTTTCAGAGTTGAAACATCTCTTGACAAAAATAATATAAATAATGAAGTGAAACTTAGAGCTTATATGTAGACAAGGTTTATTGGCCATTTTTTAATGATATCTTGGGTAGAATAAAAGTCTTCACTATTCAACGCAGCGTTGGAAAAGAATTTGACTATCGTTGCAACTTATTTCTTCAATCCTGTTCATGATGTGTCAGATATTTTAATTATTTTCTACTTCGTATGTAGTAAAATTACATAAACATTATTTTTTGGGACTTGAATTTTTTAAGCATATGGTAGCTCCGTTTTAAAAGCGA
Source organism: Campiglossa producta (assembly GCA_964058755.1). Classification (NCBI taxonomy): domain Eukaryota; kingdom Metazoa; phylum Arthropoda; class Insecta; order Diptera; family Tephritidae; genus Campiglossa; species Campiglossa producta. The sequence goes on along the minus strand of CAXKVI010000004.1, from coordinate 106,781,561 downwards.
ACGTAAAAATACGGTTTTTGTCAAATGAGGGCAATGGCGGCCAAGAAGTGAAACTGCCTCTAAATTTTTTGCTACCACGGTTGAGGTGTCACATTGAAGGGATCAGCCTTTAGATTAGTACAAAGGTAATATTTGATTACAAAGTTTTTTAAATAGTTTGTTCCATTTTTTTTCCTGAAATTAAGTAAGTTATTATCATTTTTATAAATGGATTGCCATCTGTCAAAAATTTAAATTTTAATTGAAAATGTATGTTAATTGTACATATCCGTGGGAAAGACGTAGGTAAGCGACACTGTAATGGATTTTTACCTTTTGATGTAGAGCGATAGTTCACAGCCATACGCATCGTCCTCCAAATTTGCCTAGCTTTCGGAAGTACCGTTACGAAGTTACGGCGAAGAGATCTGTATCATAAGCAACAAATTTCTGCAATCTTCGGGCCCGATATATAACGCTTTCGTCATCGTCTGTATGAGTATTCTGAGAATGATATTATACATAGTTTCAAATGAGTGTCACTGTTTCCTGCGTAAACGTAGGAAAAATTTAAAAAAGTCAAAATCAAAAAAAGTAGACTAATATTTCCGCCAACAAAAAAGACTCTTCAGAGTTCCCTATTTAAGGAAAAACCATTATAAATTTTACACATCATTTCGATAGCAAACTTAACTACCCGCAACGGAATTAAACATCCTTTTCAAATTATGTATGTATAATGTAATGAATAAAAGAATTTAATTTCCCAAAGGAATTATAATAATTACCTATAAAAAAAATGTAGAAGAAAGTCATCCGCTGTGAAAAAAATATGGAAGTGGCAATGAAAACACAAAAGCAAAAGAGCTAAAGGTTGACTAGCCAAGTGACCGGGTTTTTATCGTTCTGTGCACCCCTACGTGAGACAAACAAAAAATCACCAACCGCATATTGACCCCTACCCAAAAATGTATAGCAGGTATTTTAGACCGCTTAACGCATCACAGCTATAATAACGTGAACTAATTTACCACAAAAAATAAACAAAAAAGTAGCAACGGAAAGAAACGACGAAAAAATGAAATATTCCCACGTTCCAACAGGTGTTAGGGGCAGTGCACACGTGCATGCTCTTTGATGTGTGGATGATTTCTGCTGTAAGTACACAAAAATTGCCACCCCTGGCTATAGGTACATCAAATTCTTAAGTAAAGATATTCTTTAGAAAATTGACTTTGTGTTGGATTGTCTTTTACATTTCTTGTCTACTTTTTGCGCTGTTGCTTGAATAGCCGTCGGGCGTCACGCAATGCTGACTTTAATTCTACGCCCTGCAACACTATTGATGGGAAGATACTGTATAATATACAGTGTATATCGTTTGCATACGAGTATAAATGTATGTAATACATATCATTATACAGCTGTTTAAATGGTGCATACACCATTGTGAACTTAATGCATTATTTCATTTTTGATATTTTTAGCCCTTTTGTTTACCATATTCTATTTTGTCGAAGGGGATATCGAAAACCAACTTGTTTGTATGTTTCTGCTACTGGTTTGACAAACATTTGTCGGATAGGAATCCATTACCTTGGGTCAATAGCACGACATTTTTAGACCAACCTAAATTTTTTTTCTTGATTGCAGTTTTCTTCATTTTTTTTTTTTAATTTATTTTTATTTTTTTTTTTTTTCAATATATTTTATTTAGTTTTTTTTTTTATTTTATGTATTTATTTAATTTTTCTTATTTTTTATTTTTTTTTCCTGAAATTTATTTTATTTTATTTATTTTTATTTTATTAATTTATTTAATTTAATTTTATTTTTGTTATTTTATTTTATTTGACTTTATTTAATTTTTTTATAAAATTATTGTTTTATTTTGTTTTATTTAATTTTTTTAATTTTTAATTTTATTAAATTTTTGTTTACATATTTTATTGTCTACTATTAATAGCTTGTAATTAACTTTCAATATCAATACAACATGATTGTAAAACAACTATTTTAATGTAGATCTCAACAAAGTCAGTTTTTTCAGCTCAGTAAAATTATATTGAATATGTAATTAAAATCCAACCAACTATGACCACACAAAGAATACTCGTCGTATGCTTAATGAATGAACGAACTTTAATCTGGCGTAGCGAAACAAAATGTTTTTCCATATGGACAAATGCACATTAATGTCTGCATTGTGCTTCATTCCTTTTGATTCCCTACAAAGAAAGATTAAAAAAAGTCTAACAAAAAACAATATCTACGAAGCATAAATAGAAACAAGACTAATTGAACTCAGTTTTTGACTTGTTGCATGCAACTTTACAGCCATACCGGATGTGCAGCTATATTACTTTTCTTGATTCTTTCTACCACAATTTTCGTGGTAGTAAACAATGCACATAGATCATTTTTCACTATAAGAATGGAAAAAACAAGTAATCTTATGTAAATAAGTTCATTTACTACTCAGCTTAAAAAGAACATATTACTTTATGTGTTTTTCAACTTAACTACCTTTCCTTATACACTTCCATTACAAGATACCGAACATTGTCGATTTATGATCACTTTAATGACTTTGCGAAAGAAAACTTTGTTTTCTAATTTCATGCCTAGTTAAAATTACCGAAATATTTGTGCATGCATGCAGTCAAAAAATTACTAGCAAAGTAAAATAAAAGAAAAAACATCAAATAAAATATACAAAAAATCAAAATAAAAAAAAAAACAGAAGAAATTTGAATTAAAGAAAATAAAAATTAAATTAGAAAAAATTAAATAATATTAAACAAAATAGACTAAAACCAAATAAAATCTAATGAAATGAAAAAATATATAAAAAATAAAATAAAATAAAATAAAATAAAATAAAATAAAATAAAATAAAATAAAATAAAATAAAATAAAATAAAATAAAATAAAATAAAATAAAATAAAATAAAATAAAATAAAATAAAATAAAATAAAATAAAATAAAATAAAATAAAATAAAATAAAATAAAATAAAATAAAATAAAATAAAATAAAATAAAATAAAATAAAATAAAATAAAATAAAATAAAATAAAATAAAATAAAATAAAATAAAATAAAATAAAATAAAATAAAATAAAATAAAATTAAATTAAATAAAATAAAATAAAATAAAATAAAATAAAATAAAATAAAATAAAATAAAATAAAATAAAAAAATTAAATAAAATAAAATAAAAAAATTAAATAAAATAAAATAAAATAAAATAAAATAAAATAAAATAAAATAAAATAAAATAAAATAAAATAAAATAAAATAAAATAAAATAAAACTAAATAAAATAAAATAAAATAAAATAAAATAAAATAAAATAAAATAAAATAAAATAAAATAAAATAAAATAAAATAAAATAAAATAAAATAAAATAAAATAAAATAAAATAAAATAAAATAAAATAAAATAAAATAAAATAAAATAAAATAAAATAAAATAAAATAAAATAAAATAAAATAAAATAAAATAAAATAAAATAAAATAAAATAAAATAAAATAAAATAAAATAAAATAAAATAAAATAAAATAAAATAAAATAAAATAAAATAAAATAAAATAAAATAAAATAAAATAAAATAATGTAAAATGAAATTAAAAAAAAAAAAAAATAAAAAATAAAATAAAATAAAATAAATTAAAACAGAAATAAAAAAAAATTAAATAAAATAAACTAAATTAAAAAAACGTAAAATAAAATATAAAAATAAAATACAATAAAATAAAATAAAATAAATGAATATATTTGGCGACCTTTGTTTATCTAAAACTTTGTTGTTAGGCTGGCTTTAGGTCAATTTCCGCAAAAATAAAACACAAGTGTTTTTCTTTTTAACCAATATATTTCGGTTACTCCACGGTAACCGTCATACAGGGCAGACGTGAATAATAATTTTTACCCTGAAGACGGTTACCGTGGAGTAACCGAAATATATTGGTTAAAAAGAAAAACACTTGTGTTTTATTTTTGCGGAAATTGACCTAAAGCCAGCCTAACAACAAAGTTTTAAAATAAAATAAATAAAAATAAAGTAGCAGAAAATAAATTAAAATGAAATAAAATAAATTCATATATTCACACATACATTAGTACAGAAAAGCCTACATAGCAAAAAAACATTCATACATACATTTGTATACAAGATTTTATTACTCACCTGCTAAAAAAGTAATCCAAATAGCTTCTAATCAGTTGAGGTTTAACTGCGCACTAGCTCACTTACAGCCATATTGATTGCTCGTTTTTAAGCAACAGATTAACTACTCTAAACTTTTCAAGTATTTTAAATTTTTCCTTCAAAACACTAACAACATTTAACAACCTAACTGTTTGTAGTAATTAAAATGCAGCTGCAAACGTCCACAAACATGCAGAAGAAGCAACCAAACAACAAAAATTGCACCAGGTGGCATCACGGAGTGCGGAGTTACTTACATATGTACATTGTTGTTTTTTTGGGCTGTGCCATTCATTGACTGGCGCATTCATTTGCTAAAAAGTACTCATTAGCGCTACTAAACGAAGCTCGGCCTAATGGAAAACTGTCAAAATAATGTTAAATGCTCAAACAACAAAAATATAAAATAGCGCTGCAGCTGAGTTTGCCACAAAAGTGTTGCTTGTGCGCCAAATGAAGCCATATAATGTGTATAATAAGTAAGTAGGTAAGTTCCTACTCAAGTACTTAGCCGAGTTGTTGCAGCATGAAAGTTGCACAAAAATTCATTCATTAGGTGACGCCGTTAGCTTTTTATATGAACTTTTTTATTTCCTAAAATTTGTTGCCTTGTTGCGAATGTGCGTAAAACGTCTGGTAAGACAAATACGGCTGCGCATGCGCCTTTGAAAATTTTGCTTTGGTGTTTAAAGCAAGCATAGTCATGGTAGGTAGGTAGGTAGAAGTGGCTGCCGCAAAGGCACACCTAGGCCAGTAATAAAAGGCCCGTTGTGATACCACCAAACACTAGGAAAGTCAGTCCCGGGGCCCGGCCATATGGAAAATCCCAGTGCTGTCGGGACTCTCCATATAGCCGAAACCCGGGACTGACACTCCTAACCGACACCGCTACCCCTCCTCGAACCATTTTGATAACTTGATGAAGGCCATCAAGTCCTTTATGTCCAGCTCCGCGACCTGGCTTAAGCTAACCAGGAAGGGAACTCCCAGAGAGCGCCTTCTCGCTCCGCTTAAGGCCGGGCAGTTGCAGATAAGGTGCTCCACCGTTTCCTCTTCCTCATCCTCTTTGCAACTCCTGCAGCATCGTCGGTAGGGAACGCCTAGCCTTGCTGCGTGCCTACCAATAAGGCAGTGCCCGGTTAAAACACCTATTAATATGGAGATTTCCTTCCTTTTTAGGGCGTATATGTGTCTAGATCTTTTAAGATCGCATTTTGGCCAGGTTTGCTTGGATATCCGGCACCCTGGGGCTTGTAGCCATCTTTCGTTGGCTTCGCGGAGTGTATGCTCCTTCAGCATTAGCTTGCACGTGGCAAACGGCATAACTATGCGCTCTTTATCTTGAAGAATCTGCTTGGTCGTGCCCTGCCTGGCAAGTTCGTCTGCCCTACAGTTTCCCTCAATGTCCCTGTGTCCCGGGACCCATGTGAGGTTCACGCGGTTCTGTTGGGCCATCTCTTGAAGAGATCGACGACAGCTGAGTGCATAGTCATACTTTGACTGAAACCTATCAATATGAACTTTTGAAATTTTGATAAGAAATTTATTACTTGCCAAAAAATATTTCTTTTTTAAATTCCTTCTCAAAATCTCTTCAAGAATGGCATATCTCAGAATTGTGTTGAAAAAATACCACTTCTTAAAAACATCATATCTCATTTGCAAGCGCCTTGAAGTACTACTGAGATATAGTGTTTTCGAATAAATTCTGTGATAAATATGTAGGTGTTTTTGAAAATGCTCTCAGAAGGAGTGTTTTTGAAAAAGTGTTAAAGTAGGAAGTTTTTCGAACAAGCCCTGAAATAGGTCATAGTTCTTTTATGAGATAGGCAGTTTTCGCTCTCCCCCGAATTTCGAGATCTTTTCACTCCAGCGACAAATTGTACTGCTTTGGAACCCTTATGTTGATTAAGTAGGGTTAAAAATTAGTTCTCCTTTGAGTCTTATGTTGGAGACTAATCGCATTTTTTGTAGGTTATGGTCACTCCTGCATTGCGAAGAAGAAAATGCTGCCTAACTAGTACTGTTATGATTTTTTCATGTCGCAATTCACCTTTATGGCGCTCTTTATTATTTTCTCAACTAACGAGACAACAAGAGCAACAAGCTCATCATAATTAATCATCTAACATTAAGGCGTATACATGCGTTACACACAAGTTTGCCAACATGCCATTTAGGTTTAATTTTAAAATGTGAAAGAAATTTTTGCGTGCTTTTACAAACTGAATTTTTCCGAACATATTTGCATATAAGGCGTAAGAAAATTTTCTAAAGGAATGTTGTTGTTGTTGTTGTTGTAGCGAGGTGTAGCCCTGCCAAAATGTCAGACAGGGTCACCCCGAGTGTATTGCTCTTGGCCGGGTCGATATAAGAAAACGGCCCGGGTCGTTTCGGCACGATGGGTACAGCACAAGTACTGGTACCGTTCTCGTAGAACCGGCAATACAAGAAACTAGCCGTGTAGGCCATGTAGGTCATTTAGCGTTACCCAGGGTGCACCAACTGGTTTCTTTTGATGTCACATCGCAGCTAACATTGTACGGAGCGCTCCCAAATAAAGCGAAAATGGACTGATTCTGAACTCGCTTACCGAAACGGAGCTCTTCCGTATTAAATGAGGAAGTATATGGATCTACGTAAGCTCATCTTAACGGTGTCCTAAAGGAAAACTTTTTCATTATCTGAGAGAATGTTTTTGGAACTCCGTAAACTCACTTTTCAGGAGTCTTAAAAGAGTACTTTTTCATACATTTTTAGGAGTCTCTGTTGCGGACTCTCCTGATTAGCTGGTATTACTATCACTTCTGTGAGGAGAGAGAATATTACTCTAAGGTAGAGATGCTCAAACGGGCCCATTTGTGCAGTGTGTGGACTTCTTAGCGGCACTAAGTTTCGCTTGCTGGCACAGGGTAATTAACGTTGTTGGTAGAGCCAGAGGTGTAGTCAAAATTTCGCGATAGGGCGATGCCAAAACTCCAACTCCAAAATGGGGGTAAAAAAAATTTCCTACTTTTTTATCCTCTTTTATGGTAAGCCCGACCCAGTAATTTTCTAAAATTGTATCCGCTGGTTAGCAGGGTTTATACTTCCGGACATAAAGTGGTATTTGTTTCCTTTCAAGAGTCATGTAAAAACACCCAGTAATTTTCTAAAATTGTATCCGCTGGTTAGCAGGGTTTATACTTCCGGACATAAAGTGGTATTTGTTTCCTTTCAAGAGTCATGTAAAAACACGTTGAAAATTGTAGGAGGAGGTATCAAAAGACGCGCCGCTGGATTATTGGTACCAAGGCCAAATGACATCTTTTGATACCCCTCCCAACATTTTTGGACGTGTTTAAGCAGTTAATTCCTAAGGCAAACAAATACGAATAATTGAACTAAATGAACTAAAAACGAACTACATAAACTAGTTCATTTTGGTGATCACTTTAAGGAACTTAAATTCCCAACTCTATAGAGTTATAACAACAAACTCGAGTTAGGGCGAAATAAATATTTTACTAGCGTTGTGTTGTGCTTCAGATCACAGAAATGTTAAAAGATTTACTTAATTAATTTGGATGTTTAAGCAAACTTTTCCACTTTCGTTAGAGTCAATTTTACAAATATTATTAATCATAGATCAAATACCGTTCAAGATATCTAAACCAAGTTCGGCACAGATTATCTATCCTCAATGAAGTGAGTATAGTTACCTGGAATGGTATTAGAATACACACAGATCACAACCATTTCCAATCTAAATACTTTTCTGCATACTGCAAAACATTTCATTAGCATCAGCAAAATCTTGATCCCCTCCCTGTCGTTATGCATCTTTCTAAACTCGTTCGCAGTTATGTCGCCAAAGTTGAATGTGAAAATTTATTGCCCAACATTTTAGTTAGCTGAAGTAGTAATTTTTTCGCTTTAACCGCATGCAATCAAGAGGAAAGCAGCAGCAAGTGGCAAATCCAAAAGGAAACTGCATTTATAGGTATATGTATACTCAGGGAAAAACACCGTTCTAAAATGCAATACCACAGGCAAGGCGAATTCATATAGCTGGCGGGAGTAAGATATATGTATTACACTTTTTTTATTTCCAATCGGACCCGTATGTCAAACTCATGTCATGCCTGCGTTTCTTTACAGCTAGTAAGGAATAATTATGAAAAACTATTCCTGGGAAGCGTTTTTTTGAAAACAAGTTTGGTAATTAAATACT
>CAXKVI010000004.1:106735654-106768154 GCA_964058755.1 Campiglossa producta | reverse complement strand
AATGTATAAAGTAATGTATATCCCCTATAAAATGTTGTATGTATACATGAATGGCCGCAATAGCTCTTGACTGTCGATGTCTACCAGTGAGTCTAGCCTTTGTCCATATTCAAAGTTATGAAAATCATTTACCGGAAACGAGATTGCACGCATATTCTCTTGATTCCCACGTGATCACTGGCAAACACTGCGTGTAGGCGTTACGAAACTTCCACATTATGGACGATGCTCCAGAAGCATTCAAAAGTTTTCAATACATAAATGCTCGGCAATTTAATGTAGCCCACAATTATCTGAAATTACTTAGTCTCGCTTTAAGTATGCCTGAACAAATCGTCAATTAATACATACAAACAAGCTACAAACAAAAATAACCAATTGAATGCAACAATTTAAAACGTACTACAATCAATGAACTCAGCTCATTGGATAACATTGGACGTTTGACTTTGTGCGCGATCAATACGTAGATCAATATGCGATCGCTATGATCGTTGAAGTTTTAATCTAGTGCAATCGCTGCAACTATTTTCCATCGCATTTCGTTTATACAAGACTTCAAGTGGCTATCACGTACTTTTTGTTGTTTTTCGATGCTCATCGTTACCTAGAAAGCTCTGCCAGCTGCACTTAATGCAAAATTAGACTTTTGCTGATTGCATATAAAAGTAATTGGCACAACGATCGATTGCATTGCCAATTACCACCAGCGCAATTATCTTGTCTACTAATGTTTCGTATTCAATTCTCTTTTACTTATTCTTTTGCGCTGTTAAGTGTTTTGTAAATCAAAATTGTTGAAATTGTAGGTTTATAATTGGTTGCTCTGCAATGTTGCAACACTTTATAAAAGGGCAAAGCGAAAAATAAAATGGTCGATATAATGAAAGTGTTGAATCAAGCTTGTTAAAAGAAGTTAGTAAATGATATATTATTTCATTAACTGCAAGAACTTCAGCATTTCGATTAGAAGAGGGTGAGACATTTTTCTACAAGCACCACTACTACATTTTCTGTTACTATAACGATTCCAAATAGTCAAATCACGTCAATTGAATTGTCTAATGCTGAAGATAAACAGTTTTTTGTCTATACTATAAAACTTGGGTGGCAGCGATCAAAAAAATGAAATGAAATAAAACAAAGTAAAAAATAAAAATAAACTAAATAAATAAAATAAAATAAAAAAATAAATTAAAATAAAATAATACAAAATAAAGTAGAATAAAATAAAATAAAATAATAAAATAAAATAATTTATTAAAAAATAAAACAAAAAAAAAAAATAAATAAAAATAAATTAAATAAAATAAAACAAAATAAAATAAAATAAAATAAAAAAAAATTAAATAAAATAAAATAAAATAAAATAAAATAAAAGAAAAAAAAAATTAAATAAAATAAAATGTTATAAAATAAAAAATGGAAAAAAATAAAAAAAAACAAAAAAAATTAAAAAAATAAAACAAAAAAAAATAAAATAAAATATTTTAAAAAAATAATATAATATAAAAGTAAAAAATAAAAAAAAAATAAATAAAATAAATAAAATTAAAAAAAAAAATTTAAAAAATACAATAAAATAAAATAAAAAAAAAATAAATAAAATAAAATAAAACAAAAATTAAAAATAACATAAAATAAAAAAAATTTAAAATAAATTAAAAAAAAATAAATTTAAATTAAAAAAAAAAAATAAAACAAAAAAAAATACAAAAATAAAAAAACAAAAAAAAAAAAAAATAATACAATATAAAATAAATAAAAAAAATAAAAATAAAAAAATAAAATAGATAAAATTAAAAAAAAAAAAAATTAAATAAAATAAATTAAAAAAAATACAAAAAAATAAAAAAATTAAATAAATCAAAATAAAAATAAAATGAAAAAAAAAAAATAAAACAAAAATAAAAGAAAAGAAAATAAAATAAAATAAAAAATATAATAAAAAACTATTTTTAATTTAAAACGTTTTTAAAATGGACTAAAAACTGCAAAATAATTTCTCCTCTGCCTACATAGATTCTTCACCACGTAGAACTTATTGTGTAGATACATTTGTGAGTGTGAATTCTTAAAGGTATGAAATAGTACTTGGAAGTTTGAAATGTATAAAAAAAAAATTTATTTTTTTTGTATAATACATTATCAGCGAAACCTGAACGATGGTGAAAATTTCACAACCCCAGCTCAACGGGATGTTAGTTCAATATTCAAAACAAAATCTCTGGGAATAAAATTTTTCAAATATCTCTACCCGTGCGCCACCTATCGGTTTTTTGGTTATATTGCGTTAGAGTAGAAAACTAAACGATGATGCAAATTTCATGGTCCTACCCCAACGGGAAGTTCATTGATAAACGAATTAAAAGACACCGAAAACAGACCTTCACATTTCTTAAATAGAGTGACTCACGCGCCACTTGGTGGGCCCAATTTTTTTTTAACATTTGAAAATTAATTATGTAATGCACGTGCTAAATATCAGCCAAATCGGTCCATAATTAGGATTTTCAGTTTTTATTACCCCGATCACAGCTCCACCTAGCGGAATTTTTTTAGGACAGTCTTCTTTTCATAGTAATAAAACACGTTCCGAATTTCAGCCAAATCGGATTATAAATTAAATATTTAAATAAGAAAATCAAAATATTATTAGTATTTATCAATTGTCTGTCAACCGTTCCAAGACTTACCTCCCTTACCACTGACAGCATTGAAATGCACTTCCTTGAAACGCGCACAAAAATACCAACTCACAACCAAACTGCTATTGAATAATTTCTCAATTTTTTAATTTCTCCAGCACAATTCAACTCACGCAAAGTTCGCGATGAAACCGCAAATTGAACCCATTTAATCTTATCTAATGTGACAACATACATAGAAATTCATCAAATGGATGCACGAATGAATGCGCAAGCACATCTGAGATATTTTATATGCATCTGTATCAACAGCTGTGTACCCAACAATCTATTAACTATGTATGTATTTTAGCGAGTGCATGAGAAGGCTGCATTTAAAAGATACCAAAAAAAGAAAAAGTTTGCAACTGAGCTTTTTACATAAATTAGAGCGCAAATCTGCGGTAATAGAAAACAAAATGTAAATGTACTACAAGCCGCACAAAGTCATAGATATTAAACTGTTCTAGCTGGCCCTGCCACCCGGGCGTATGAGTAACTCTGTAGTTTTTTTTATCGTTTTGCGCATTTCGTTGAACTCGTTGTAAGAATGATTTTATGTTTATGTTTTTGTTTTAGAGGCTTTTTTGCTTTAGTTTTTGTGTTTTTATACTCCATTTAAGATATTTTTATGGCTTTTTCTACATAAAAGTTCTATGCTAATAAAAAGATGAGCATAGTGACGTACATATGTGCGCATGCGCTTAAATAACCGTTCGACAGCGAGCGAAATATGTAACCGGCAGTGACAAGTTATACCCGGTCGGAATAAGACTAGTTTACAGCTAAAGCTAGTTTACAGCTAAATATCATATGTAGTCCTGAAAACCAAGGCAACAAAAAACTAAACAAAAGAAAAAAAATAAATAAATAAAATAAAAATATAAAAAAAAAAATAAAAAAAAGAATACGATAAAAACAAATAAATGTGAACCATGCAAAATAAAAAAATAAAACCAAAATTAATAAAATAAATTAAAATACATTAAAATAAAATAAAGAAAAAAAAAATAAAATAATAAAAAATAAAATAAGATAAAATAAAAAAAAAAAAACAAAAAAAAAAAACAAATAATAAAAAAGTTAAATACATACAATACCAACTACGATAGTTGCAATTTCAATCTTGCTGAAGGATCTTGTCAAACCGCTTTGTATTATTGCTTAGAAATTTTTCATCACCTTGACTGGTCATCGAACCAAGGAGAGTTGATTAGGAAGTTCTAAATAAAATTAAAAAAAATAAATAAAAAAAAAATTAATTAAAAGAAAAAAGTAAAATAAAAAAAAAAATAAAAAAAAATAAAAAAAAAATAAAAAAAAATAAAATAAAATAAAATAAAATAAAATAAAATAAAATAAAATAAAATAAAATAAAATAAAATAAATAAAATAAAATAAAATAAAATAAAATAAAATAAAATAAAATAAAATAAAATAAAATAAAATAAAATAAAATAAAATAAAATAAAATAAAATAAAATAAAAAAAAAATAAAAGAAAATAAAATAAAATAAAATAAAAGAAAAAAAATAAAAAAATAAAATAAAATAAAATAAAAAATAAAATAAAGCGAAATAAAATAAAAAATAAAAATAAAATAAAATATAAAAATGAATAAAATAAAATAAAAGATACACATATTCGTGACATCAAGTCAATACCCATCTTTCAAACTAGTTTATAACTAGCTGAGTATTTTGGATGTTGGCTACTTTTGCGTTCTTATAAATGTGTGTGGTTAGATTTTTGTTATCTTTGGCATTGGGTTGGGTTGAGCACGTTAACATAGCGCGCTACGTAGAAGCTCAATGCACGCCTCATATTAATTATATGGATGCACTTCAAAGTCTTTTCCCATTCTCAGTCTATGCGGCCGCGATGGTATTAAATCTGTGCGCATATTTGTTTATATCGACGGCGGCTTATCAGTTGTAACGGTGCAAGGTTACTAAATCACATGCTTTGCCGGTTTGACCTGACTGACAAGTAACTGCTTGTCTGCCTGTCAATGCTACACACGCTTGGCGCTTTTCTCCCTCCTTGACTCTCTCAGCTTACTAAGAGTTGGAGCATCGCATGCCAACTATTGCCTCATGTTGCAACAACGAAAGCGCCGCACCTCATTCATCTCACAGCATTTCATCTTCCATGTCTCCCCTCTCTCCCTTTCCACTTTAAACTTGCTGTCAGCCAACTTGTAGTTGGTATTTTTCATGGGCTTTTCTGTTGAAAGTTGTACGTTTGTTATTGTTTTTTCCTTCTCTGTGGAATGCTTTGGCATCGCTGTTTCATGTGGCTTTGCTTGATTTGCGTGAAATTCACATATTTGACGTAAATACTCATTAACTTGTGTATGCGTACTTAACTAACTTATAAGTATACACAATGTTGTAGTTATTCTATAAGGCAATCGGATCATTTTGATGTTCTACCGAAGCGTTTAAATTCACACGCAAATTCTAATGGAAAAAGCGGCAAGTTGAACTGCACGCACAGCTGTTTGTTGCTTGAGTCAGTTGCATGCATGAATGGGTATGTGTGTGCTCAACAACTTAAATGCATTAACTATTTCCGTAAAGTTTACGACATTCAAATGACTTCTCAGGAATAGTTTAAGTAAGAGATTATTGGATCAATTTTTCTTGCGAAGTAACTGATGGCACGACGATAAGTTATAATGATGATAATTTTATAAATAAATACAAAAAAAAAAAAAAAACAAAAAAAAAAAAAAAAAAAATAAAATAATAAAAAGAAAAATGAAATAAAAAAAATAAAATATAATAAAATAAAAAAAAAAAAATAAAATAAAATAAAATAATATAAAATAAAATAAAAAAAAAATAAAATAAAAAAATGAAATAAAATAAAATAAATAAAATAAAATAAAATAAAATAAAATAAAATAAAATAAAATAAAGTAAAATAAAATAAAATAAAATAAAATAAAATAAAATAAAATAAAATAAAATAAAATAAAATAAAATAAAATAAAATAAAATAAAATAAAATAAAATAAAATAAAATAAAATAAAATAAAATAAAATAAAATAAAATAAAATAAAATAAAATAAAATAAAATAAAATAAAATAAAATAAAATAAAATAAAATAAAATAAAATAAAATAAAATAAAATAAAATAAAATAAAATAAAATAAAATAAAATAAAATAAAATAAAATAAAATAAAATAAAATAAAATAAAATAAAATAAAATAAAATAAAATAAAATAAAATAAAATAAAATAAAATAAAATAAAATAAAATAAAATAAAATAAAATAAAATAAAATAAAATAAAATAAAATAAAATAAAATAAAATAAAATAAAATAAAATAAAATAAAATAAAATAAAATAAAATAAAATAAAATAAAATAAAATAAAATAAAATAAAATAAAATAAAATAAAATAAAATAAAATAAAATAAAATAAAATAAAATAAAATAAAATAAAATAAAATAAAATAAAATAAAATAAAATAAAATAACATGAAATGAAATGAAATGAAATAAAATAAAATAAAATAAAATAAAATAAAATAAAATAAAATAAAATAAAATAAGATAAAATAAAATAAAATAAAATAATATAAGATAAAACAGAAAAAAAAAAATTGAAACAAATAAGAAAATATAAAAAAATTAAAAAAAAAATGGAATATAAAAATAATGGATAGTTATTATTTTTATTTATGGGAATTTATTTTTTTAGCGGCTTTATGACGATGTACGTTGTTGATAAATCTCATTTGTGAATTGCTAAAAAAAAAATTGAGAAAATAATTAAAAAATTCTAAAAACGATATTTTTTCCACTTCAACGCTTGAAATTGCAAAAAATTGCCTGGAAATTGCAACCGCAAGTGTTAGCTGCGGTGTGAATAAAAATTCAATTTCAATTGCTGTGGGCAATTATTATTTTTTCTTGTTGTGTTTTTTTTTTTTTGGCCACAAATGCAACAGCAAATCCAATTCAAATAAACACTTTATTGCTGGTTCAAGCGTGCGGTTTTTTATTTTTTTTTGGCAGATTATAAAGAAATGAATATGCAAAGCGACTTTTGCACAAAACCAAAAATATTTATTCGCGTGCATGAGCATAAACATGAACCATATGCACCATCTGTGCATAGTAGTCGTTGCATATAGACAAACTTATGTACAAATGTATGCAAATAATATGCAGTTTGTGCAAATTAAATGCGCTGTTTGACAATTAAATGCATTTAATTTGACAGTCAGCTGATGGAGCATTTTTGGTTGGATAAAAACAAAATCCATATAAAAAAGATATTTTAATGTAGTTAGTAGTGTTAGAACTTTATAGCGCTCGCAGTAGATTTACTACCATTTTTACTGCGATTTATAGTATAGTTAGTACATTTTTATTCTTATTTTGTTTTTGCTTTTCACCTTTTTTTGTTTTATTTCAATTTATTTTGTTTCATTGTTTCTTTTTTAACCTTTTCTTTTATTTTTATTTTGCTCTTCTTTATTTTATTTTACTGATTTTTATTTATTTTTTTTTAATTTTAATTACTTTCATTTTATGTTATTTATTTTATATTATTTTATTTTTAATACATTTTTTTTAATCTTATTTAATTTTTATTTTATTTTATTTTATTTTATTTTATTTTATTTTATTTTATTTTATTTTATTTTATTTTATTTTATTTTATTTTATTTTATTTTATTTTATTTTATTTTATTTTATTTTATTTTATTTTATTTTATTTTATTTTATTTTATTTTAGTTTATTTTATTTTTTATTTTATTTTATTTTATTTTATTTTATTTTATTTTATTTTATTTTATTTTATTTTATTTTATTTTATTTTATTTTATTTTTTATTTTATTTTATTTTATTTTATTTTATTTTATTTTATTTTATTTTATTTTATTTTATTTTATTTTATTTTATTTTATTTTATTTTATTTTATTTTATTTTATTTTATTTTATTTTATTTTATTTTATTTTATTTTATTTTATTTTATTTTATTTTATTTTATTTTATTTTATTTTATTTTATTTTATTTTATTTTATTTTATTTTATTTTATTTTATTTTATTTTATTTTATTTTATTTTATTTTATTTTATTTTATTTTATTTTATTTTATTTTATTTTATTTCATTTTTTTTGATTTTATTTTCGTTTGTTTTATTTTATTAATTTTATTTTATTTTATTTTATTTTATTTTATTTTATTTTATTTTTTTTGTTTTATTTCATTTTATTTTCTTTTGTTTTATTTTATTATTTTTATTTTTATTTCATTTAATTTTATTTTCTTTTTTTTTTAATTTTTTTTTAATTTTATTTAATTTATTTATTTATTTATTAATTAATTTTTTTTGTAATTTTTTTTATGTTATTTATTTTTTTTTTTTATTTTATTTCATTTAATTTAATTTTATTTTATTTTGTTTTATTTTATTACATGTTTTTTAATTTCATTTAATTTTTTTTCTTTTTTATTTAATTTATTTTTTAAATTTAATTTTTTATTTTTTAAATTTAATTTTTTTTATTTTTTTTTTGTTTTTTTATTTATTTTTTTTTTTATTGTATATTTTATTACATTTTTTAAATTTTATTTTTTTATTCTATTTCATTCATTTTTTTTTAATTTTACATAATTTGGTTTCTATTTTATTTAATTTTTATTTATTTATTTTTTTTTTTATTTTTTTAAATTTATATGTTTTTTTATTAACTTTTTTATTCCATTTTTCTTTCTATTTATTCTATTTTGTTTTGTTTCAATTTATTTAATTTTTCTTTTAATTTCATTTAACTTTTTGTTTATTTTTTTATTTCATTTTTTTTTATTAATTTTTTTTTTTTTTATTACTTACTACAATTTTGATCCTCTAAGTGCGAACACTGGCTGTTTATTTTTCTCCCATACTTACACTCTCATACATGCAAGTCAGCAAAACAAATTTGGCATAAGCTCTCGACAGATTACTGACATGACCCAGTTAATGAACGCCAACGCTTCTAGCTTGGCGTTAAGCAGCTGTTACTGCTGTTTATGTATGTAAGCGCCAAACGGGCGTCTAACTTGTTATTAGAAAGTATTAATTTGCATGCTTTTGAAGATTTGCGATTAGGTATAAGTAAATATTAAAAACAACAAACATGATTAATCGTGTTGTAGAAAATATTTGCCACTTGAATTGAGAACAGTTTCACTTGTTCGCATTTAAATTCAATTAAACAAGTTTTTATAGGCCTTAATCCAATTGAAATGAAATCTTAATCTTCATGGCGAAGAGAAATTTGTTTTCATCTAATAGGAAAAGTGGAAAGAATATAAGGACAACTAAAAGTTTTTAGAAAGAGAAATTAATCTTGTTGACAACTTAGGCCAAGTCTAACAAACGAGGTCGCTTTTGCTTAAATCACTTTTCCCTGCTACACCGGTTTGAGTTCGATAGAAATACTTTCCGGATTAGGGGGTCTTTCCATGACCGCGTCAATCTTTCGTTGCTCGTCAATAAACACACCATATACATATATACGATATCTTATTTTATGATCGGTATTCATTTTTTATAGGTATCTTATTATTGTTATGTTATATTATTGTTTTGTTATTATATGCTTTGTAATGCTAAAATATATTGTGATATGTTAGTGTTTTTTTTTTTTGCATGTGTTATTTTATTTTTGTGCCGAATTTCAAGCATATCACTTTCAAAATACACAACATTCATTTTAAAAAGCGAAAGGTTAGCAAATCGAATTGCAAATTCATCGATCACCGACTCAACAAAAATCGATGATTGGCATGAAATTATAGAGGACGGGACTGAATGAAAGGGGATGTAAACAAAAATGATATGTTAACAGAAACGATATGCCAAAAACAGAAAACAAACAAAGCTATGCGCATGCGTAAAACAGCTTGAAATTTTATAAGATTCGCAAATTTACTTACATAATTATGATAATTTGTTACAAATCTGTTTGGTGAATGTGTGTGCATATAATAAGGAAAGTGAACGACTTAAGGTTTATTTCAGACTTTGGTTTCGGAGTTCAAAAGTACACGCAATTACTTGTGGAGATTTTATAAACAAAACATGTAAGGAAAGCTGTCTTCGGCTGTGCCGAAAGCTATATACCTTTCATGAATAAGCGTCACGATTTTCACTGTTCGATCCCCAGTACAGCCTGTGTCAATTTAACTTTAGCTCATACCGAAATTATCGGAACTATCGATTATATGGGGGCGATGTGTTATATTGGTCCAATCTCATTGATTTTCAACACCGACACTCCACATTCTAAAAGAGCAATAGATAAGAAATTTCACGTTCCTATCTATATAATTACAGGAGTTATCTACCAAAATCCGTTTATCGGAACAATCGATTGTATGGGAGCTATGTGAAATATTTATGCCATCTCAATGATTTTCAACATCGATATTTCGCATATAAAAATAGCGATACTTCCAAAATTTCACGTTCCTAACTATATAATTACAGGAGTTATAGCCCAAAATCCGTTTATCGGAACAATCGATTGTATGGGAGCTATGAGTAGTTTTGGTCCGATCTTGCTGGTTCAGACAAATGATTATTCTCATATCAAATAACGCCTCCATACTAAATTTCATCGTGATATCTCTAAAATTGAGGGACTAGTTTGAGTACAAACAGACGGATGGACGTGGATAAATGGAATCAGCTCATCTTCCTGATCATAACGGTTTACTTATTAGTGGATCTATCTCTTCTTCTTCTTATTCTTACATACAGACATCGGACCAAAGTTATAAGACCAAAAAAATAAAATAAATGATATAAAAATAAATTAAAAATAAAATATAAAATAAAATAATAATTAATTAAAAACAAAATAAAAATAAAAATAAGATAAAAAATAATTTAAAATAAAGTAAAAAAAATAAAATAAAGTTAAATAAAATAAAATAAAGAAATGAAAAAAAGCAAAATATAATAAAATAACATAAAAAGAAATAAAAAATAAATAAAAAATAAATATGTAAAATAAAAAAATTTTATAAAGTAAATGTAAATGGAATAAAATAAAATGAAAAAGTAAAAAATAAAATAAAAAATAATTTAAAATGTTA
Source organism: Campiglossa producta (assembly GCA_964058755.1). Lineage (NCBI taxonomy): Eukaryota > Metazoa > Arthropoda > Insecta > Diptera > Tephritidae > Campiglossa > Campiglossa producta. The sequence goes on along the minus strand of CAXKVI010000004.1, from coordinate 106,757,347 downwards.
AAAAACAAAAATAAAATAAAAAAAATTTAAATAAATAAAAAATAATAATGTGAAAAATAAAAAAGTAAAACAAATTAAAATTAAAAAAAATAAAATAAAATAAAAACGAAAAAAAGTAAAATAAAATAAAATAAAAAAATGAAAAAAAAAATAAGCCAAATATAATAAAATACACAGAAATGAAAAGTAAAATAAAATAAAAAAACTTAAATAAATAAAAAATAATAATATGAAAAAAAGTAAAACAAATTAAAATTAAAAAAAAAACTTAAAAAATTATAAAAAAAGAAGAACAAAAAATAAAGTAAAATAAAATAAAAAAATGTAAAAACATGCAAAATATAATAAAATACACAGAAATAAAAAAATAAATATGTGAAATAAAAAAAAAATTTTAGTAATAATTTGTCTTCATATTTTATTAGCTGTCATTAAGGGTATCTTAAACGATTAATTGCTTGAATTAAGATTGCATACTTAATTACAGGCTATCACTATTGAGATATACAAATATTGACAGCGATGCATGCGATTGGCTTTAAGTGGCTATTAAATGAAGACAAAATTAGAAAGATACATATGTAGGTACATAGGTACGAAAAAAATTTATATGGCTGTAATTTAATAATACTATAGCCCAAGGTTGGCTGTGAAAAAGTGAAAGGAAGACGATTGCATACTCTGATTAGATGGCCTAAAAATCGAGATGTACAATTTTTTTTTAATAACTTTCCCTTTGTTTTTAATTTTGTTTGCATTTGTATTTGTATCTGATCAATCTGATTTTTTAACGCCCATTCATTAATACAGGCAGCCAACGAAAGCGATACATGTCCAATTTGACCAGCTTAACGAAGCAACAAGTTTTGCATTTAATCATAAAAATTACAAAGTAATGAGCAAGCTCTATAGATATGTGAATAAATTAAAACCGACATAGAAAATTGCTCATAAATTAGTGCGAAATGTAAATTGGAATTGGCAAAAGAAATAAATAGAATATCAAACATGAAAAAAGAGAGAAAGTTCATAATAGGCACACACGATTTACGTTACCTTTTTTTCCAGTAACAAAGAGTTGAAAAAAAAAATGAAGAAGGTGTTTTAATAACACCAGCGCAAGCTGCGATATCAACTCCTCCTATGTTATTCTAGCCATCTGCTGACCAACAACAGCAGCCAACTTCACGTGCTTCACTGCACAATTATCCATGTTTTGTAGCGCGTCACTGACCAAAAACAAATTAACCAAAAGCACGCAAGTGCAGTAACAGTAAAGACTGAATTTCGATCTTAAAGCGTGCCTTGTAGGAAAATGGATAAATTAAAAATCCAAAAAAAAAAAAATAAAATAAAATATAATAAAATTAAATAAAATTAAATAAAAAAAAAAAACAAAAAAAAAAAATAAAAAATAATAGGTAATAATAATAAAATAAAATAAATAAATAAAAATAAAACAAAATAAGATAACATAATTTATTTATTTTTATTATTGGCCATTATATTTACGAACTTTGAAAATTTTGTGGACTTTTGACCAGTCGAATCATTTTTATCAAATTATTCTTTTTGTGTGAACCAGTAAAGGTGATAAAAAAATTCTAAGCAACAATACAAAGCAGTTTGACAAGATCCTTCAACAAGATCGAAATTGCAATCATCGTAGTTGGTATTGTTTGTAGCATTCGATATAAATTATTCGACTGGACAAAAGTCCACAAATTTTTCAAAGTTAATAAGATAAAATAAAAAAATTAAATAACATAAAATAGCATCAAATAAAAAATAATTTTTTTATTGAAATTAGTTCACAGTTTCAACTGCACTGAATACACCCATTTCCTACTGGGTCATTGCGTGCAACTGCATTTTTCTTGCATGCTTCCACTGCCACACTCATAATCGCAGTGGTTGCTATCTAATAAAGAGGAAAACAGAATTTTTCATTTGCATCGTAAACATGTCCGCTTTTAAATAAATTTCGACAAATGCGAATACTGGTTTTTAACCATTTATGGTGCCACATTGGATGAACTGGCATGCAACATGTGAAATAGAAACTGGCATGTGCAACAAAGACGCTGCCGTTCAATGCACTGCTGTAAGAAACTTAAAAGGCAATGAAAAATTAAAAAAAAAAAAAATTAAAAATCGGCATAAAAAAAAAACGATTTGTAGAAAATTCTGATTTCGCTTGTTCGTTGAACTTTCTACTTTCAAGTATTCCTGATATGCACTTTCACAATTTAAATTTAGTTGCAAACTCGGCTGATGTAGATGAGAAGACGACAATAGAATAGATATTGATTCACATAATTAACCGAAGTAGCAGAAAACCCAGCATTTAATCAAATTGGGATATCGGACCGAATTAAAATAAAATAAAATAAAATAAAATAAAATAAAATAAAATAAAATAAAATAAAATAAAATAAAATAAAATAAAATAAAATAAAATAAAATAAAATAAAATAAAATAAAATAAAATAAAATAAAATAAAATAAAATAAAATAAAATAAAATAAAATAAAATAAAATAAAATAAAATAAAATAAAATAAAATAAAATAAAATAAAATAAAATAAAATAAAATAAAATAAAATAAAATAAAATAAAATAAAATAAAATAAAATAAAATAAAATAAAATAAAATAAAAGAAAATAAAATAAAATAAAATAAAATAAAATAAAATAAAATAAAATAAAATAAAATAAAAAATAAAATAAAATAAAATAAAATAAAATAAAATAAAATAAAATAAAATAAAATAAAAGAAAATAAAATAAAATAAAATAAAATAAAATAAAATAAAATAAAAAAATAAAATAAAATAAAACAAAAAAAAATAAATAAAATAAAATAAAAACAAAGTAAAATAAAATAAAATAAAAAAATAAAATAAACAAAAATATAGGAATGTAAAAAAAAATAAATTAAAAAAAATAAAATATAATAAGATAAAACAAAAAAAAATAAACAAAATAAAGAAATAGAAAAAAATATAAACCCAATAGAATTGAAAAAAAATAAAAAATAAAAAATAGAAATAAATAAAAAAAAAAATAATAACAGGAAAAATAAACTGAAAAAAAAAATAAAAGAAAAAAGTAAAACAAAATGAAATAATTAAAGTCCTAAAAAAGTAATTAAAAATAAAATAACATAGGACAAGAAATAATTAAACAAAACAAATAAACGGCCTAGCCAAAATTATAACATCAATCAACTCAATATTTTTGAACAACTAGTTTTAAGCTTAACAAAAAAAAAAAAAAAAAACACCTATCTAATTCCTCCCTTCAACTTTCTCTTTCATTGCAGCACTTCGAGCACAAACATACCTCCGTCCCCGTTACGTTCGTTAGTCCATCAAAAATTGTTGCGCGAAGTCACAATGCAACAGCCCACAAATTATTATACACAAACCGAAAGTGAATTGCTACAATTGGAAGCGACTGGTGGTGGACGAGGACATTTACCTGAATATGAGCAACTGCAACCAGAAGCTACATTCGCACAACAACAACAACAACAAACAAATGCCCTACCAACGCAACAACACCAACAAATACGACAGCAACAACAACAGTCAACAACTGAGTTGCATCATATACACAATTTAACACTAGCAGCAGGAACAACAACAACCCAAACGAACAATTTCGATCGTGCCACACCCACCTCTTCTACAGCAGCCACACCTACACCAACAACTGCCAGCAATTTGGAAGCTTCATCAAGTAGCACTAGTAACGGTGGCGGCAGCAGTAATAGTACAACTCCTCAACATTTCATAGCACCATTACAACGTCGTTGCCAGGCGCCGCCACCATCGCTGCCATTAAGTTCGATTTCATCACCGCTGCGTACGGCCAACTATAAAACGGCTGCTTATCATCAACACCAACATCATCAGCAACAGTTGGAGTTTCAACGAAATTCACAATCGGACGATGATAGTGGTTGTGCGTTGGAGGAGTACACTTGGGTGCCGCCGGGTTTACGACCCGATCAGGTGAGTGATAAATATAAAAAACTTTTTAGGTTTAAGTGATAAACTAATGATTTACCCAAACCGTTCCTTTTTTGGCAAGGAGACATATTACCTCCGACGACTTTGACGTCAATCGTAATAGAGAAAGTATTAGGTTCATTTCCTGCCCCAGTTAACATCAAAGAAAATAACGCTTCACAAAAGTTTAATGCACCGCTCGACTGCTCGTCGGCTGTGGTCATCGGAAAAAACTATCTGTGCTCGGAAGGTTCGAGTAGTAACTTTTAAAGAAGCTACGCCAATCAGTTTTAGAGATATCGACCGAAATATGAACCAAAAAGGGTATTTTTGCCGGAATTTCTTAGATATATTCGGGAACTTGTCGGGAACAATTTGTGATTTTTTTTTGGACTGTTTCGCGACCGTTTCGGCATTGTGTTCCGGACTTTTTTGGGGTCACTTTGAGAAGGAACTGGAGAACTTTTTCATGTTGTAGCGTCTGTAAAAAAGTTCGTACTGCTCCTTCTTTCCAACTCTCAGGGTTCGTCTTCTTATTCGTGTTAAGCGTCGTCCAATTTTTCTCTTCTTCTTTCTTTTATTCTTCCTTCTTCTCTTTCTTTCCTTCTTCTCTTTCCTTCCTTCCTCTTATTTCTCTGATTCCTCGTACTCATTTTCTTTCTCTCTGGCCTAGAAAGAACTTTATTTCTCAATAACCTACTCACTAAAAGCTAGCTCCTGAGGGTTTAACGCGGGTTTCCAAACAAGGCAAGTTTTTAGTTTCTTTCGATTTTTCCCCATTTTCGTTGCTGCGAATTATGCTCTCAGATCCAAGTTAAAGAAATCACACAACATGAAGTCATCCTGTGTAAAGCCTTGTTGAGGTTCGAATGACTCGCAACGGCCCTACTTGTCGTCGTCGGCCTCATCAACACCGCTTCCTTTGGAATTCCGCTTAAGAGTTTATTCCTACTTTGAAGTTTTTTTTAAGGTTTAGTCGAGGACTTAGTCAGATCGTCATTATTGTCCTTGCACGAGTTTACTCGAATCTTAAAACCTTCCGTCATCCGCTCAGCGGTTCTCTCCCATGGGTGGCGAACGTTTGCAAGGTGGCACAGTAGGCAGCTTTCTACTCGGATCGCTAAAACCGTATAGTGTCTTCAACGGCGAAACTCACTAACTTTCTACTACTCGATTCCATCTTTAAGTTAGTGATTCCTATCAGAGCGAGGTGCCGATTGGTGAAATTATGAGCTATCTGAGTCCTGTTCTCAGTAGCAAAATTTGATTACGTTACTTTGAGCACATTTTCGCAGCGCAGAGGGTTGTCCACAGCTTGACGCTCACAAGATGATGACCCGAGTCGTATAGTACAGAGTACCATATTTCAAGCAGCGGCGAAATCAATCAACCTCCTCCAGACCAAAGTACGACTTCCTTTGTCATTCTTCCTTGTCTGCCCTCTGTACGACACTTCGGAAGGCTGCATAATACTGTCATGACTACCCTGCGTAGCCTTTCCCACACATATAATAGAGTAGGTGGGAGTTACGATTGAGTATCTATCACCACATATCCTGCAGCGCCATCGCACCCGTTTAAGCTGGTATTTCGAAATTGAGACATTCAAATTTTGCAATCAACTTCTATCTTTTGAATTCCTTTGGTATTCTCGTTCGCATGATTCCAACTTCACTCTCGAGTTTATCTCACGCATTCACAAAACTCTATATTGAAGTCATGTAACAGCAATAATTGCAACGACCAATACCGACCCATTTGATATGAACAACAAAATATGCGAAACCAACATAAGTTCAATAAAAATTGTTTTTTGCTGTTGACTTTTGTGAACTTTTTCGTTTGCAATTTTTTTCGCCTTAAAATGAAAGTGGCGCGTTTTCACTTTTTAACTGTGGCTATTTGCTGTAACACACAACGATCATTACGAGTATGTGGCATGCCACAAAAGTCGCATAAACCTAGTGGCTACAGTTATTTTTCAGCAACAAAAAATAATCATTTCCACTTTTGCTTTCGTTCCACTAAATTTTATGAAATTTTTCTTCAACAAGCTAAGCTCGTTTTTTGTCTTTTTTGGATATTTTGTTAGACAAGTCATAAGTGATTGTTACTAAAACTAAGTATTGTTGCATGCACATGAGTACATACATATGTACATACAGACGTGCATTGTTATGTTGCAGTTAAATGCGGACTTAAATTTTGTTATGTTTTTTATTTTTGTTTTGAATACGTGTAACAATTCGTGTTCATTAAACGCCGTAACAAAATTGGTCATAAAATGTTGTTGCAATAATTTTTGTTAAAAAAAAAAAACAATTTTAATACTGTTAATGGGTCCTTCCATGTCAAATCGTCAGATAGTTGCGATTTGTATGAGTTTAAGAAAAAAAACAAAGTTTTTCGGGGAAAAAAATGGGTTATTCTCTTCAAATTTTTTTTCAAAAAGAGCACAAGTAATTGCTAGACTATTGTCAAAACTTTTTCCAGCTAGAACAAAAAACACACGTATTTTGATGTTGCATGAAAAAAAAAATTGAAAATTTGAAGAAAAAAAAATTGAAAATTTGAAAATTTTTTTTTGCAATTTTGACATTAGTTTCATCATCATTTATTGGCGCTTAACCGCCTAAGCGATTTTGGCCGTTTCATATCAAAGCACGCCAGTCATTCCTTTTTAGCGATAGCGGACGCCAATTGGAAACCCCAAGGGAGTTCAAGTCATCCTCCACTTGTTGTTTCCATCTCAGTCGAGGCCTCCCCCTTCCTCTGCTGCCGAATTCAGGCGACGATAGGAAAACCTTCTGTGCTGGAGCTTCTTTGTCCATTCGCATAACATGGCCCAGCCAGCGGAGTCTTTGGGCTTTAATTCGCTGGACTATGGTCAGATCTGCGTAGAGCTCGTACAGCTCATCGTTAAATTTCCTTCTATACTCGCCGTTGGCATCACGGGAAGGACCATAAATCTTCCGGAGAACTTTTCTCTCAAATACTCCAAGGGCCATCTCATCTTCTCTTGAAATTGTCCATGAATCTGAGCCATACATCAGGACAGGTATGATGAGAGACTTATAGAGCGTGATCTTTGTTCTTCGAGAGAGGACTTTACTTCTCAATTGCCTACTCAGTCCAAAGTAGCACTTATTGGCAAGAGTGATTCTCCGCTGGATTTCTAGACTGATATTATTTTCGGTGTTGATACTGGTTCCCAAATAGACGAAGTCCCTCACAGTTTCAAATTTGTAACTATCAACAGTGACATGGCTGCCAAGGCGCAGGTGCGCCGATTCTTTCTTTGATGACAGCAAATACTTCGTCTTGTCCTCGTTCACGGCAAGACCCACTTTTTTCGCTTCCTTATCCAGTCCAGAGAAGGCAGCGCTTACGGCGCGGTTGTTAAGGCCAATGATATCAATATCATCGGCATACGCCAGCAATTGCACGCTCTTGTAAAAGATTGTACCATTGCGGTTTAGCTCTGCTGCTCGAATTATCTTCTCCAGCATCAGATTGAAGAAATCGCACGAAAGGGAGTCGCCCTGTCTGAAGCCTCGTTTGGTTTCAAATGGCTCAGAGAGGTCCTTCCCGATTCTGACGGAGCTGTTGGTATTGCTCAACGTCATTTGACAAAGCCGTATAAGCTTTGCAGGGAAGTCAAATTCAGACATGGCGGCATACAGGCAACTCCTTTTAACGCTGTCAAAAGCGGCTTTAAAATCGACAAAGAGATGGTGAGTGTCGATTCTCTTATCATGGGTCTTCTCCAGGATTTGGCGTATCGTGAAAAACTGGTCGATGGTAGACTTACCAGGTCTAAAGCCACACTGATAAGGTCCAATCAGTTTGTCTACGATGGGCTTCAGCCTTTCACACAACACGCTAGAAAGAACCTTATATGCGATATTAAGAAGACTAATTCCGCGGTAGTTGGTGCGGTTAGCGGGATCGCCTTTCTTGTGGATTGGGCAAAGCACACTTAAATTCCAATCCGGAGGCATGCATTCGTCTGACCATATTCTGCATAAGAGCTGATGCATGCTTTTTACCAGCTCTTCGCCTCCGTGTTTGAACAGCTCGGCGGGTAGTCCGTCTTTTCCAGGCGCTTTGTTGTTTTTGAGCCGGGATATAGCTATCCTCACTTCATCATAGTCAGGTGGTAGGACGACTTTTCCATCGTCAGGGATTGGGGAATCGGGTTCGACGTCTCCCTCGCAATTTAGCAGTGAGGAGAAGTGCTCCCTCCATAATTTAAGTACACTACATTAGTTTATGAAACAAAATTTTCCGAGAAGACCCCTAAATTTTAATTTTTTTTTTTTAATTTTCAAATTCAAAATGTTATATTTTTATTTTTTTATGAAACTACAGTGATTAAAAGAATCTTTGGGACTTTAAAAAATGCTGAAAATGATTGAAAAATATTTTTAAAATTTCTAATTTTTCAAAATCTTAAAAAGTAAAGTTTGTCATTAAGTTTTGAACTCAACTTTTTTTTATTATGGGTCCTTCCATGTCAAATCGTCAGATGATTCCATGGTGTATGAGCTAAAGAAAAAAAAAGTTTTTTGGGGTAAAAAATTGGGCTATTCTCTCTCTTTTTTTTTAAATAACACAATAAAATTGCTAGACTATTGTCAAAACTTTTTCCAGCAAGAACAAAAAACGCAAGCATTTTGATGTTGCATGAAAAAAAAAATTAAAAAAAAAATTTGCAATTTTGACATTAGGGTCTTTATTTCTTGTGTTATTTATGAAAACAATTTAGAGAGAAGACCTCTAATATTTTAATTTTTTTTTTAATTTGCAAATTCAAAATTTTATATTTTTATTTTTTCCTGAAACTTTAGTGATTAAAAGTCCCAGCGATGACTTTCGAAAAAATTTCTTTCGGGGATAAAAAAAATTATTGAAAATTATTGAAAAATATTTTTAAAATTTCTAATTTTTGAAAATCTTAAAAAGTAAAGTTTGTTATTAAGTTTTGAGCCCATCTTGTTTATTATGGGATTACATGGGTCTTTCCATGTCAAATCGTCAGATAAAGAAAAAAAAATTTTCGTGCAAAAATTTTTTGTTTTTTTTAAATAACACAATAATATTTGATATTTTAAAATTTTTTTTTTTAATTTGCAAATTCAAAATTTTATATTTTTTTTTCCCTGAAACTACAGTGATTTAAAAAAGGACGTGTGGCCCTCGGGGACTGCCGGGTAAAGCTATTGCGTATCACCTTTTATCAACTTATGCAATTATAATATTTATGAAAACTCAATGAGTACAACGTCATACTGTTAGTAGTATAGCATAAATGTAGGCAACGCTCACAGATCCAATTTTAATGTAATCGGCCTGCTGCTAACATCAACGCCTAAATGTGGGCAACGCTTTTATTTATTTTTGTCAAGTTATGTTGCTAACGCCGAACCTTTTAACATTGAAAAAAGTCCGTTACGAATTTTTTAACGTTAACACTTTTTTCATTTCACTCTCACCGCCAAGGCCTGCGATAAAATCTATGCAATATCTAAAAAAAAAGTTGGGACTTTCAAAGAAATTTTTTTCGGGTATAAAAATTATTGATAATTTTTGAAAAATATTTCTAAAATTTCCAATTTTTCCAAATCTAAAAAAGTAAAGTTTGTCATTAAATTTTGAACTCAACTTTTTATACCCAGCTGTACTTGTACACAGGGTATTATAACTTTGTTAGGATAACGGTTGGTTGTACAGGTATAAAGGAATCGAGATAGATATAGACTTCCATATATCAATATGATCAGGATCGAAAAAAAATTTGATTGAGCCATGTCCGTCCGTCCGTCCGTCCGTCCGTCCGTCCGTCCGTCCGTCCGTCCGTCTGTCCGTTAACACGATAACTTGAGCAAATAATGAGATATCTTCACCAAATTTGGCATGCGTACTTATTTGGGTTCAGAATAGATTGCTATTGAAATTGGGTAAAATCGGACCATAACCACGCCCCTTTTTCGATATCGAAAATTTCGAAAAACGTATAAAATGGGTTAATTCAATATTAGAAGCAGCTACAATGATAAAATTTGCAATATGTATTAATTTAGATGTTCTAAGGCCGATTTTATAAAAATTTTTGAAAAGGGGGCGTGGTACCGCCCACGTATATTTGAAGAAATTTTAAAATTTTGACTCTTAATAACTTCAGAACAGTTTATGCTAGTATAACGAAATTTCGTAGAGGACATACTATTGTTGTGGTAAATTCAGCTATAGAAAATAAACGAAATCGCTTCGCGACCACGCCTACTTTTTCATAAAAGTTATATTGAAAGGAGGTGGAAATATTGAAAAGTCCATATCTAATTAACTGATTTCGCTATAATAATATAATTTGGTACATACATCAACTTTCATATTCTTTACATAATTTTTTCAAAATTTTGGAAAGTGGGCGTGGCACCGCCCACTTATGAGTCAAGCAATTTTTAAATTCGACTGCTAACAACTTCAGAACGGTGTGAGATAGATTTACGAAACTAGGTACCAGGCATGTTATGTTTATGTAGAGTACTACCACAGAAAATAAGAAAAATCGGTGAACGATCACGCCCACTTTATGTGCACAGCTGGGTATGTAATGTTCGGTTTCACCCGAACTTAGACTTCCTTACTTGTTTTTATTATGTACACCTCAGATATTTACAAAATACTCAAAATAAAGTAGTTTTCGATTTTAACTAATTCAACTCGACTAAAAAGTTACAAAAACTAAAGAAAAAAAATTTGAAATTTGAAAATATTGATTTTTGAAAAAAATAAAAAAAAATTATTCTGAAAATTTGAGTTAAAAATCAAATGTGTAAAATTGTGTAAATTTATGAATTTTATAATTTTTTAAATATTTAAAGTACCTCTAAAAATATTTTTTTTAAACAAAAGGTTAAAAAAAAAATAAAAAAAAAAAAACAAAAAAAGAGAAATTTTTGAACTTGTTCCTTTTTTAATATCTGCTATAAAACCAAAGATGCTAACCAGGGGGTCATAAGCAATGTAATTAATTTAAATATCTCAGCTGGTTTCAGAGATACATACACACATATCTCCTAAACAGCAAGATGGAAAACCCGAAGGGTGGGAGGTTCGCGTACGTCTACCTTTGGGCGGCATAACATCTGTCGTGTCTACTAGTTAATGATAAAAAAAAACTTTCCACCAAAATTGTATGCCAAACCAAAGGGCTGATACCAACTATCTTACGATTTGACATGGAAATACCCATATGAGATACATATTTGCAAAAATATATTTGTGCATGCTGTAGATATGCTACTGTAAATTGTGCAATATTTATAACGCTGTAGTGGTTTACACAGCTTTTAAGGAAATTTTCAAACATTTAGCTCAGTGATTATGTTGAATAGGCAAAAGATAAAAATCATTGATTTTTTTCAAGCGAAATTGTTGATAATTGAAATGTGCTGCCTGCCTTTTTAATATCAATTTTCGTAATCTTAATTATTTCAATAAATTTTTTACATTGTACATAAAATTTTTACTGGATCCAGTATAAGAAAAATTGTGTTTGAGCGAAATAATTGCTTTGTATTTGAAACTAAGTTTGTTTGGATTTGATTAATGCCACAAATTGCTGATAAATTTGCTGGACTATCTTTATGCCTGTGAGCTGGTATGTGCACTGCACTAATATGAGCTTATGTCCAAAACGGTTTAATGTTAAATGTTAGCCATTTTTACTGCCTTTATTTGAGTTAATTACTTACTATTTTGAACGATTAAATGAAATGATTGGTATTCGTAAATTATTTTGGCAGAAAAATATACGATTCGCAACTATGTCAAATGGTTTGTTCGTTAATTAATTGTTGGTATTTTTCACCATTTCAAAGAAATCAATTATCAAGTAATTTGATGGAAAATTTCTGAAACAAAAAAGCTCAAATACCTATAATAAAAGTTTTAGACTAAATACTTACTAGTGATATTTCCGAAACTACTGTTTTTGAAATAAATTTCTTTATAAAGCACAATGACTGAAAGCTTACAATTTTAATTTCGCAAAACGTTCCAAATTTTAGGATACTTTAATATTAAAATTACATTAAAAGAATAACAAATTTGGTGGATTTTCGGAAAAAAAGGCATTGAAATCCAAAAAAAGTGCGAAAGCGACTTCTGGTGGTCCTAGAAAGATTAAGATATTGCCGGAAATTAATTTTTCAACCCACAAAAAACTCAAACACACATTTCGGGTAAAATTCAATACACCTTTCGAACAAGTGAGCCACTTTTTGTAAAAGAGCTAGATGGAAAAAATCGCTGGAACCAAACTCATTTTAGACCCATGGTTTCTGGAGCAAAAATGGTTTAAACTACCCAAAAAATCATAATGGCGATGTATGTCGGTACATCTGATGGAAAAATAACTTCAAAACCAATAACTGAAACCGAAACCGTAATCGCAACCGATTAAAACCGATTCATTTTTCAAAACTGAAACCGAAACCGTAACTGTTTTTTATCTGAATAAGAACGAAACCGAAGCCGTTACAAGAGCCGGAACCGGTTCCAAACGGCTTTGAATTTTTATGTCGCACATCTTTTAGTGGGAAAAACTTTTATGAAAGACCGTCGAGCAAGGTTACAAAATACCCGACGCCAGTATCAAAATTCCGAAAACAAATTACTTAAGCCACGGGCAAAGTTTAGTTTATCTCATACAAATTGGCCGCTAAGAACGAAACCGGAACCGAAACCGGAACCGAAACTGAAACCGGAACCGAAACCGAAACCGGAACCGAAACCGGCACCGAAACCGGAACCGAAACCGGAACCGAAACCGGAACCGAAACCGGCACCGAAACCGGAACCGGAACCGAAACCGGCACCGAAACCGGAATCGAAACCGGAAACCGAAACCGGAAACGAAACCGGAACCGAAACCGGAACCGAAACCGTAGTAAATGTTTCAGAACGAAACCGAAATAAATGTTTAAGAACGAAACCGAAACACTTTACAAAACCCAAACCAAAACCGGAAAGCTATTTTAATCGGTTTTATACCTTGTTTAAAACAATAAAAAGATAAAGTTTTGAATCTTGGACCACTTTGGAAAAATAAAATTTGGTAATATTTTGCTTTGAATGTTTCTAGAGTTTTCCTTCTCACCCCGCATCAGTCACCCAATAGCCATTTGTAATAAAGTCATTATTTATTCCACTTACAATCCCTCTTAATCTCATTTTCCACACCATTCCACACCTGTACAAAACAATGACGGAAATATCTATTCCATCACACTCAATGTTGTCGACTTTTATATTCCGCAAACGAAAAACTCTTAAGCCATTTGATGTTGTCCACTCCATTTAATTTAGTTTTTGTAGCGTGATTTGAGCGACATTTTCCGACTGCGGACAACTGCAATTAATTTTGGTAATCTCTTTGCCACATTTCATTTTTTCGTGAGTCTTGCACTTTTTGACTCTTGAGCTGGGTGCAATTTTGTGGCGCATGTTGGTATCCATCTATATATCTTGCGTTGCTTGAAGACCTGCATTAAAACGTAGTGTGGTAAAATCTGCTCTTGATTGTAGTAGACAAAAAAAAATTTACGCTAAAACAAAATAAATAGTTTGGCAGCAGCATGTTGAGCGATGAAAATGCACAATCACAACGGGTGGATGAAAAAAAAAAAAAAAAAATGTTACCAGTTGAAAACTTGCATGTCGCTCAGCAGGAATTGTCTGGGTGGGGGTATAGACAGATGACATATGAAACAAATGTCCGCCTGGGGTGCAGCTTGATCCAATGTGGCTGAACTTGTCGACATGTACGGGCACATGAGTATGAATTGAAGCTTTGCACAAAAAAAGCAGTAGCACATTTTAGTTGCCGATGCTGCCAATACTCGCGTAACTCTGCTTTGAATTGACGAAATGCACAGTCAATCGTGTAGACGCACTGCGTTGCAGATTAGCTCAGTTGGGTTCAACGGCGGATCCAGGATTTCGGGAAGGTGGGCGGTTTTTTTTTTCGAGGACATTTTCGATTCTCAAAACTGGGTCATTTTTTACAATATTTTTTGTATAAATTTTACTATCTTCTTTGTGTAATTTTTATATAATTGAGTTATTTTTACTATATTTTCGGTTAATTTTACTATATTTTTTATGTAATTTTTCTATAGTAATAGTATAGATATTTATGGGTTCTTTTTTACTATACTTTTAACTGTATGACTTTACGGATCCCGAAGGGAAGGGTTTGAACCTGGAAACCACCCCTTGTATCCGCCCCTGGTTGGGTTAGTGAAAGTGCTGTTTCTGAGTATAGATTTTGATTAATTTTGTATGTAGGTAAGTGCTTTGGTTGTTATCTGGTTTATTTAGGTAAGGAGAAGTGTTTGTGAATTAGGAAATAGGAATAGGGATAGGGGTGAAGATTAACTAAATTTATGTGGAAGAAAAGGGAGTATTTTCTGAACAAACAGAAGATAGAGAAAAGAGCGATTATAAAAACGTCAGCCAATCGAAGGCTCACAACTAGGAATACAGTGTTCGGCTTTACCTTTAGACTTTCCCACTTGTTACCCTACTCAGTTAAATTGAAAGTACCTGGGTGAACGAGCTTGCGCGGTGCTATCAATTTAGCGCTTTACTTACCCAAAATGAGCCCAAAGTGACTTCAAATAACCCTAAATAGTCCCAAAATAATCCTAAAACGTCCCCAAAAAGACCCTTAAATGTTCCCAAAATGATCCGAAATTGAACCCAAAACGACTTAAAAATGATCCCAAAAAAATACAATACAAATATTATACGGTAAAATGGTAACCCTGGGCGGCAACCCTACTTGAAAATATTTTATTTAGGTGGCAACCCTCTACACCCCCCAAGTGGCAACCCCCAAGTGAAGAGTCTTAGAATCAATCATACTATCTATATGCCAAATTTCATCCAAATCGGTCAAGCTGAAATTACAAGATAGTGCCGGATATACAAATATTCTTAGGTAAGTTGGCAACCCTACTTGAAAATACTTTAGTTGGTATATCGCCGAAAAAAGCTTATATTTTATACCCATATTGGCATAACTTTCTACATAATTTAAAAAAAATGAAATAGGCGACAGCCTGTAAACCGCCCCAAGTGGCAACCCCAAGGTGGATAGTTTTATAATCAATCATGTCATCTAAATGCCAAATTTCATCCAAATTGGTCAAGCTGTTCCCGAGATAGTACCAGAAATACAAATATACAAATACACCTCGGTAAGGTGGCAACCCTAGGTGGCAGCCCTATTTGAAAATATTTTAGTTGGTATGTCGCCGAAAATACCTTTCATTTGATACCCATATTGGCCTATCTTGCTTCATAATTCAAAAAAAATTTAGATAGGTTGAAACCCTGTAAACTGCCCCAAGGCAACCCCCAACTGGATAGTCTTCAATCATTGAAGTCAGAATCAAAAATAACTTTCATTTGATACCCATATTGGCATATCTCGTTCCATAATTTAGAAAAAAATAGATATGTGGCAACCCTCTACACCCGTCAAGTGGCAAACGCCAAGTGAAGAGTCTTAGAATCAATCATACTATCTATATTCATAATCTCATCCAAATCTGTCGAATGGTTCCCGAGATAGTCCGGATATACAATATATAAGTTTAGCTCGTTTAAAGTTATAAGATATTGTATAGATCTGAAAAAAGTAGCAACTAACATCACCTTTTTAATTTTTCTTTCTAGGTCCGTTTATATTTCTCGCAACTACCCGATGACAAGGTACCCTACGTCAACAGTGCTGGCGAAAAGTATCGCGTCAAACAATTACTGCACCAACTTCCGCCACAAGATAACGAGGTGAGTATTTAATACAAAGCTCCTCAAACAAACCATACAAAAGTATGAAAACAATGATAAGAAGCCTGAAAAGAGTTTTTTTTTTAAATACAAAAAAAAAAAACAACATCAAATTAGCTATCTACAAGAAGTGGCAAAGAAGTTGTCAAGCAACTGAAAATGGCTGCGGCCTTCAAACAATAGCTTGAAATCCAGGGAAGTGGCATTGTGTCTAAAAAGCCAATAAATTAAAAAGAAAAAGAAGACAACTCGCTCGCCAGTAGTTAAAAAGCATTGTGCAAATGTGAAAATGAAACCTTTTTCCCAAAAACTTTTTCCTTTTCACTTGTAAGATTAAAAAACTTTGGCTTTTTATTAGCAACTTCGACTTTGGAGTTCGACATTGCCTTCAACTTTGGCTGCATTGTCGTCGCGTAAGGACTTTGCAAGTGTATTTTTAATTAAAATTTACTACAGTCTTCTTCTTCTTCTTACTCTACTTTACTTTTCACCTTTTTTTTCGTTGTAGGTTCGCTATTGCCACTCACTAAGCGATGAGGAGCGTAAGGAGCTGCGCATATTTTCGGCACAAAGAAAACGTGAAGCCTTGGGACGTGGCGCTGTGCGTTTACTTTCCGATGAACGACCATGCAAGGGGGTAAGTACTTTTAGTACTACTTGGTGGTAGTAAGAGTTTCAGCGTATGCGAGTTTGTGTCTTAAGTAAATGTTGTAATAATTTGCTAAAAGTATTTATTTTAAGTTGAATTTAATGAGTTTTTAAGCGTACTGTGAGCTGTAGAAGCTTTGCATCAGTGATGCTGCTTTGAATTTTCTAATGTGGAACATGAATTTGACTATATTCGTAGACTAAATTAAATTAAACTGATACAACTGAATACAAGTTGGCGGAACCTACAGTTTTTTGCCGACTCCGAACGGCACTTGCAAAGCAAATGAATTTTTTTACTGAGAAGCTTCTCATGTCAGAAATACACCCGGAGAGTTTGCCAAACTATGATCAATATTATAACCAAAAATATACATTTCTCATATGCGTTCAAACATAGTTTTGCGTAATATATGCTTTCTCTGCGAAGGTGTAGTTTTACAGTCTTCAAATGGCGCAGCAACAAAAAAAAAAATAAAAGTTTACGGATCTGTGAACTAAATACATTAATTTCCATCATAGCTGGGGAACTTCGATTAGAATTAGTATTAATTACGATTAGAATGGCTATTGGCGATTAGCTACGATTAGCATATCTAATCAAAAGTAATCAAAACTAATAAAAAAAAATTGGTTTTCTCGATTACTTCTGATTAGATAAACTAATCGAGAAAACCAATCAATTTTTTCTTTTTATTAGTTTTGATTACTTTTTACTAGATATGCTAATCATCGCTAATCGCCAATTCTAATCGTAATGATTACTATTTCCATTCTAATCGTAATGATTACTAATTCTAATCGAAGTTCCCCAGCTATGATTTCCATGTATTTTGGCGAGCTAAATCCAAATCCGTGATGAGAATTAGCCTAGCAACCTTACAAAACCATAACAAAATAGTATTGGTCATTTTTAGGGCCGAAAATCGGGACAGTTGTTAAATTTTGATCTCGAATTCGGATTCAGCAGTCAATTTCCGTCAAGAATATGCTTTACTCCATATTGATTTTTGCATTTTAGGCAAATTTTGAAACCAAAATAGGGAAATCAAAAAAATATGCCAATGTTTGTTGGCGGCCGCCGTGGTGTAGCGGTTAAGTGTTCGGCATTCTACACCAAGTCGTGGCGGTTCGATGCACGGTATGTACAGATTGCACGGATTGCATGGATTGTAAAGTCACAACAACAAAATACACGTAAAAAATTATATCCTATCCGTACAATTTATACAATGCTCAAACCTATGTATATTTTAATGCAAGAATTGTAGGAAATAAAAAGCAGCCCTGTATTTCTCTCAATCCTCTCAGTTCGCTCACAAAAAGTAAAAGTAATTGTCAGCGCCAACTTTTTACAGAAAAAAACTTTCAGCTTTTTTTTTGGCTTAATCTTATGTAGATGTTCCATAGGGCATGAGCATAGTTGCTCAGAACGCAAACGCAAATGAACGACTGTTGTGATGGAATGGTGGATGCTTTCGTCTGTTCGTTGTGTTGCAGCAGAAGCGTATTATGTTGTGTAGATGCACGAAAATCCCTTAAGAAAGCTAAAATAGTCCACAAAAACGTAATAAAAAGAACACTTACATTGATACAACACAGACGATGAGAGGCAATTTTACACCTAGCATTTCTTAGGTAATACAATTTTTTTTTTTAAATAATGTGTAGATAGGTGGTAGTTTAAATCACTTGCCAAATCTTCAATTACGCTCATAAAAAATTTTCTGCAAACAACAAAATATAAAAAATAAATTACCAACTTTCTTATCCCATTTTGTCAGCATAGTTTAAAACTTGAAATGATAATTTCATAAATTTATAAATTCACAATGTGCTGTAAGTTTATTCTATCTTCTTTTTTTCTACAAAACTTTTGTACAAGTAAACGGGAAAAGAAATGCACTAAAAGCGTAACAATAAGCGATAAGACAGTGAAATAAAGACACAAAAAATCTATTGCTTGGTTATGAAAATGGCTAGATAACTGAAACCATACTTTTCGCGGAAGTAAACTTACAAAAATAAACAGCTTGCGAAACTGTCGTTGAAACAATTGAAGAAAGTTTACAATTGTCACTAAATAATCGTACGTTTGAGGCAAATACAAAAACGAAATGCAAAAAAACAATAGGAATATATAATAAGTGCTAGAAAACAATATCTAAGAAAAGGAGGAAAAAAACATATTTACGCTGAACACGCGGGAGAAGTGTAACCTTAAATAATTTTTTTCAAAGTATGTTAGTTTCAAAAGAACTAGTTCAATGGATTGAAATGGCTTGAGTGGACTATGTCACATAGTTTGCTCAATAACAACATATGTAAATACTACGCTTGGGTATATTTTGAGCTAAATAACTTGTGAACTAAATCATTTTATTGAACTAGTTCGCTAGTTCGTTCAGTAAAGTGAACTTAATTTTTTTGTGGGAACTTTTCTGGTGAGAGTTTATGTTAGTTATTTTAAAAACTCTCCACATATCATTTATCAAAATCGCGGTAGCAGCATACAATTTAATTTTTTGAAACTAAAATTTACTTTGGTTAGTTATTAAAAAAAAAAAAAACTAAATGAAATTTTTTTCAAAAAAGCTAATGTTTATTTTTCAAACAATATTTAGTTAGGTTGCTATTACAAACTATTGAACTAGCTCAGTTGATTAAACTATACTTCAATAAGGTGAACGAACTAAGATCCTAAAGAACGAGTTCAATGTTTTGAACAAAAAAGAGAAGCGCACTAAACTTTTAATCGAACTTAAAAGCTTAACTATAATAAACACACTTTTTTTCACTTCTTCTCAAATGCATGCCGCTATAGAAGTTTACACTTCAAAATCTTAAAATAAAACACTTTTTAAGTACACTTTATGAGTTGCATTTCGCAATGCATACTGCATGTACTTCCTACCTATAAATAAGCACTAAAAGTGAAAGGGGCCGGCCGTCTGTCGACTCGCCACTAAGTAGTATAGACATAACTGACGACGAACTAGTGTCAAGTGGCAAATAAAAATTTAATATTTGTTTGTTTTTCGTCCCTTTTTTTATTTTAATCTTTTGTTTGCACTTTATTACGATTTCTTGTGAAAATTTGCATCATTATTAACTGCAGACAGTGGACGACAAAAAAAAAAAGACAAATAATGCAGACTCTAACTGTAAACACCAAAAAAGACAGTCACTTGTCTGCAAAACTTGGACATGCCGAGACTAAAAATGTGAGTGCTTGTGCGCGTTCAAGTGCAGCATCGAAGTAACCTGCAGTTGTTGATTATGTTTGCAGTTTGCGTCTGCCTTTCAAAGCATTTACGATTTAGGTGGTGTTCAAGTTTTGTCATACTCCAAATCAAATGAAGTGTGGAGTGGGTGTGGCGTAAGCACCGAAGTTGATGTGCATTTTGCATAATCTTTTTAGAGTTTAAAATTTTTATTGTTTTTATTATAAAATAAAGTTTGTCGTGCGCTGCTATTTTTAACGCTCGAAAATTGTTCATAAAAATACTCAGTTATTAAAACTTTTTGTTAATGCAATTCACTTGCAGTATTATGTCTGAGATTTTCCACTTATACAAGTGTGTGTGTGTGAGTACGTTGCTTTATTATTCGCACCTAATGCGCATTCTGAACCTAGACAGATGGGACGTTATGCGATATTAAAATTAAAATAAAATAAAATAAAATAAAATAAAATAAAATTAAATAAAATAAAATAAAATAAAATAAAATAAAATAAAATAAAATAAAATAAAATAAAATAAAATAAAATAAAATAAAATAAAATAAAATAAAATAAAATAAAATAAAATAAAATAAAATAAAATAAAGCAAAATAAAATAAAGCAAAATAAAATAAAATAAAATAAAATAAAATAAAATAAAATACAATAAAAAAAAATTAAATAAAATAAAATAAAATAAAATAAAATAAAATAAAGCAAAAAAATAAAGCAAAATAAAATAAAATAAAATAAAATAAAATAAAATAAAATAAAATAAAATAAAATAAAATAAAATAAAATAAAATAAAATAAAATAAAATAAAATAAAATAAAATAAAATAAAATAAAATAAAATAAAATAAAATAAAATAAAATAAAATAAAATAAAATAAAATAAAATAAAATAAAATAAAATAAAATAAAATAAAATAAAGTAAAATAAAATAAAATAAAATAAAATAAAATAAAATAAAATAAAATAAAATAAAATAAAATAAAATAAAATAAAATAAAATAAAATAAAATAAAATAAAATAAAATAAAATAAAATAAAATAAAATAAAATAAAATAAAATAAAATAAAATAAAATAAAATAAAATAAAATAAAATAAAATAAAATAAAATAAAATAAAATAAAATAAAATAAAATAAAATAAAATAAAATAAAATAAAATAAAATAAAATAAAATAAAATAAAATAAAATAAAATAAAATAAAATAAAATAAAATAAAATAAAATAAAATAAAATAAAATAAAATAAAATAAAATAAAATAAAATAAAATAAAATAAAATAAAATAAAAGAAAATAAAATAAAATAAAATAAAATAAAATAAAATAAAATAAAATAAAATAAAATAAAATAAAATAAAATAAAATAAGATAAAATAAAATAAAATAAAATAAAATAAAATAAAATAAAATAAAATAAAATAAAATAAAATAAAATAAAATAAAATAAAATAAAATAAAATAAAATAAAATAAAATAAAATAAAATAAAATAAAATTAAATTAAATTAAATTAAATTAAATTAAATTAAATTAAATAAAATAAAATAATAAAAATAAAAACATGTTAAAAAATAAAATAAAGTTGAATAGAATAAAATAAAAAAAAATAAAAAAAAAAATAAAAAAATTAAATAAATGAATATAATATAAAAAAAAATAAAATAAAATAAAATAATATAAAACAAAAAAATAATAGTAAAATTAAATTAAATACAATAAAATAAATTAAAATAAATTATTTTAATAAGATAGAATAAAATAAAATAAAGTTATATAAAATAACATCAAATAATTTAAATTAAATATAATAAGAAAAGATAATCTTCGTCTGTCTTTGTTATTATATGCTCTATTCAACATTCAAGCAAAGAGATTGTGAGCGCATTCACCATCTTTTCAACTACATGCGCAACCCACATCAACTT
>CAXKVI010000004.1:106600654-106728154 GCA_964058755.1 Campiglossa producta | reverse complement strand
TTTCTTTACTTTATTTTTTTAATGTTATTTAATTTTGTTTATTTTTTTCATTTCATGGTTTTTAAATTAATTAGTTTTATTTTATTTATTTTTATTTTATTAATTTTAATTTAATTTTTTTTTTCGATTTTATTCGAAGTATTTTATTTTTAATTTAATTTAATTTATTTTAATTTTATTTTATTTGATTTGATTTGATTTGATTTGATTTGATTTTATTTTATTTTATTTTATTTTATTTTATTTTATTTTATTTTATTTTATTTTATTTTATTTTATTTTATTTTATTTTATTTTATTTTATTTTATTTTATTTCCATTTATTTGATTTTATTTTATTTTATTTTATTTCCATTTATTTTATTTTATTTTATTTTATTTTATTTTATTTTATTTTATTTTATTTTATTTTATTTTATTTTATTTTATTTTATTTTATTTTATTTTATTTTTATTTAATTTTTATTAATTTTATTTATTTTATTTTTTTATTTTATTTTATTTTTATTTTTTTAATTTATTTTATTTATTTTATTTTATTTTTATTTATTTTATTTTTTTCCATTTATTTTTTTTAATTTTAGTTTTTTTATTTTATTTTGTTTTATTTCACTTATTTATTTTTTTATTTTACTTTATTTTATTTTTCTTATATTTTTTATTTTGTTATTTCATACTATTTTAAATTTATTTTATTTTGTTTTTATTTTTTTATTTTATTTCTTTTTATTTAATTTAATTTTATCTTCTTTTAATTTTTTATTTTTTCATTATAATTTTTTTTTTGGTTTGATTTTATTTAATTAATTTTTTATTTTATTTGTTTTATTTTTTTTATTTTTTTTTCACCGCCCGGAATTAATTAATTTAATTCATCCTAACTTATTTATTTTATTTTTATTTATTTTATTTTATTTTATTTTTATTTATTTTATTTTATTTTATTTTATTTTACTTCATTTTTTATTTCCATTTTTTATTTTTTTTATTTATTTTTTTTTTTATATTTTATTTTATTTTTATTTATTTAATTTTATTTGATTTTTATTTATTTTATTTTATTTTTTTTTTAATTTATTTTAGTTTTTTTTCTTTTATTTTACTTCATTTTATTTCCAATTATTTTATTTTATATTATTTTGTTTATTTTATGTTAATTTTTATTTTGTTTTATTTTATTTCCATTTATTTTATTTTATTTATTTTTTTTTTTAAATTTATTTTAATTTTTTTTTTTTTTTATTTTAATTTATTTTTTTTTTTCATTTGTTTTTTTTTTCAATTTTATTTTATTTTAGTTTTATTTATTTTTTTTTCTTTTATATTTATTTCCATAAATTTTTTTTATTTTATTTTATTTTATTTTTTTTTATAATTTTTTATTCTATTTAATTTTTTTTGTTTTATTTCATTTTATTTTATTTATTTCTTTTATTTTACTTTATAAAGTAATAAAGTATTTTTTTATTTCATACTATTATTTAAAATTTATTTTATTTTGTTTATCCCTTTCCGACCGTGTACGCACAATTGTGCGTGTAAGTTTAAATCCTAATATTTCCGAAAATATCTGCGCTAGTGCAATTTAACCTGATACACATAATTGTGCGGGCTATTTTCTTAATAAAAACACAACAAACAGTTATTGGTGTCCGTTATTTTTCCCGAATTTCGCTATTTTGATGTTGCATTTTAATCATTTGCAAAAATGAGTCGAAAGAGTAAGTTAAACAAATTGTTTAAATTATACAGGCCGTGAAATTTATATAAAAAAGGTGTTATGATAATAATAACAAAAGAAGTTTTAATTGAAAAGTGAAATTAAGTGTGTTTTTGTGATGTGAATTTTTATACAGCCAGTTTAGTTTGAAGTGACACAATTGTGCGTGTTAGGACTTGTTTAACAAAATATTTTTGTTTGTTTTTTTAATTTTCAATCAGGGCAATTGACTGAAGACGAAATTTTGGGTGCACTATTAGAGTCGGATTTGGAGGACTTTAGTAGCGATGATGATCTGGGAGATGCTACTTGGGAGTTACCTGGCGCGCACAGTGAATCTGAAAGTGATGAAGGTGATGACAGTGACGAAGGGCATGAAGAAGGTACTGCGGAACCATCAAATGAGAGTGAAAACAGCAATCGGCGCGAAATTTGGAGGAAAAGACCATTTCATATACATCTCGAAGAGAGTGCTCCCATTTCTATGGAAGCTAACATAGACGTGGAGTCCCCTAAATATTATTTCTATAAATATTTTAGTGACGAATTTTTTAGAAACGTTGCGGAATACACAAACCGATACCATATGTTTTCGAAAGGAAAACCACTGGGAGCAACAATCGGAGAAATCAAGAATTTCTTTGGCATAAATATTGCGATGGGCTGCATACGTTACCCAAGATTGCGCATGTATTGGGAGACCAAAACGAGACTTCCAATTGTTGCTGATACAATGAGCCGTGATCGCTTTTTTCTTTTGCGAATGTGCCTCCATGTTATGGACGAAAATGAAGTGACAGAAGCAGAGAAACAATCAAATGTTTTTTGGAGGATTAATCCATTAATTGAGGTTGTCAGATCGGCATGTCGGAATATTCCTAGAAAGCCAAATGGTAATTATTCCATAGACGAGCAAATGATCCCATTTACTGGTCGTTGCCCCGTGAGACAAAGCCTTCCTAACAAACCAAGAGGAGTGGGATTAAAGAACGAAGTATTAACGACATCTGAAGGGTTGGTGCTCGATTTTGAAATCTACCAAGGAAAGACGACACCACTTTCCAATACGAACTTAGGGGTAGGTCCAGCTTTTGTTTTACGTTTGGTTGAAACACTTCCAGAAGGTTCAAAAGTGTTTTTCGACCGCTACTTTACGACAATACCTCTCCTTCAGGCGTTACTAAACCGTGGTATTTATGCTACAGGGACTATAATGAGAAACAGAATAAAACACATCCACCTTACCAATGAAAGGCAAATGAAGAGGGGTGATATGGAAGAATTTTGTCATAGCGAGGATAATATTGTCGTGGTCCAGTGGAAGGATTCCAAAGCGGTACTCTTAGCATCATCAGCTTATGGTTGCGGACCAGTTTCCAATGTAAAACGATGGGAAAAAAAGGAAAAGAGGTACGTTGAAGTACCCGCCCCAAGGATAGTGCGAGAGTACAACAAGTCTATGGGAGGCGTAGATATTTGTGATCAATTAATGGAGGCATACCGTTCATTTTTTAAAACTCGTAAGTGGACGTTGAAAGTTTTCATTCATTTTATTGATCTTGCTTGCTGTAACTCTTGGCTACAGTACAGAGAACATTGCAAAATAAATTCGAAATCCCGTGCAGATTCCCATGACTTACTCAGTTTTAGATTAGCATTAGCTGAGCAACTGATAGCTGTTGAGAAAAGGCCACGTGAAGAGTATATCTCCGATACCGAAGAAGAAGAATCTCCAAGTGTATCTAAAAAATATCGACCATCTGAACAGCCATGCATTGATAAGAGGCTTGATAGGTACAATCACATACCAGAAGAGCATGATTTGTCATCAGCAAGATGTTGCAGGCGTGTTGGTTGTAAGTCCCGCACACGTTTATTTTGTACCAAATGTAAAGTTTATTTGTGCTTAAATAAAAGACAAAATTGTTTTGCGAAATATCATTCAGAAAAATAATAAAAGTATCTAATAAAAATAAAATAAATGAGCATTTCTAAAAACTTTTATTTGTATTTATTTATAGATTTTTATTTACATTCAGACCGAAACGCAACAATTGTGCGTATCCTGGAAATAAAGGATACACTGATAATTTGGTGAAAAAAACTTTTTGGCTATTTTCTACACTGGCCAAAGTAATAGGATCCAAAAATTCTTACAAATTGGTAGGCTAGATTTGCTATAGGTCGGAAAGGGTTATATTTTTATTATTATTTTTTTTTGTTTGATTTTATTTAAATATTATTTATTATTATTTTATTTTTTTAAATTTAAAATTTTTTTTTTTATTCACCGCCCAGAAACTCTAATTTAATTCATCCTCACTTCTTAGTAAAAAGATTATGTCCCCTACATTACACTGACAACTTAAAATTTATTCCAATTCCTTTTTCCCCATTGCAGATTATCTTCTCTGATGAATGCACCGAAGCTGAGGGTCGCACATGGCATATGAAACATTTTGCTTGCTTCGAATGTGAACACCAACTGGGCGGACAGCGTTACATTATGCGCGACGGCAAACCCTATTGTTTGAGTTGCTTTGACACCATGTTCGCCGAATACTGTGACTATTGCGGCGAAGTAATTGGGGTGGATCAGGGACAAATGAGTCATGATGGACAACACTGGCATGCAACAGATCAATGTTTTTCGTGTTGTACTTGTCGGTGTTCGCTATTGGGGAGACCGTTTTTACCGAGACGTGGCACAATTTACTGTTCAATCGCTTGCAGCAAAGGAGAACCGCCCACACCATCGGACACTAGTTCGGGACCACAGCTGCGACCAACACATCGAGCAAGCACAACAAGCCAAATTGCACGCTCGCCACGACCGGGTTCCAGACAAAAAGGGAGTGTTCCTAACAATGGTAAAAGCGCAGGCAGCGCAGGAGATTTGCTGGAAAGACAGACGCGTCAACGACTGGAAGTGGGTATGGATAGGCTAATGATAGTGGGCAAGTTGGCAGCGGGTTGTGATAGTATGTTGCCACCACTACCCGGTGTACCACGGCCAGCACATCCCCCACCCATCGATCTCACTGAGTTGGGCATTAGTTTGGAGAATATCTGCGCGGCCGATAAATCCATTTTTGGTGATCCAGGTAATCTCACATCCTCACTGCCAGATATGTTGGTTTCAAAAGGAGACGACTCGCATAGTTACCAGAGTATTGATAAGATCAATATAAACTCACCGAGCGCCTCAGAGCTCACACAAAGCACGCAAGAGATCACTAATGGGCTGGAGTTGGAAAATGATAACGAAAATTGCGTGTTACCACAGGACGACAATTACGAAACGTTGCTGAAAGCAAAACGATCGCGTAACAAATCCGATGTGGACAACGATGACGAAGACGACGACGATGAGGACGATGAAGATGAAAACGAGGACAATGACACGCGCACACACCTCAAAGAGGTACGTTTCCACAGCATACAAGATACGATGTCACGCTCGAAGAGCTACACAGATAGCACGAACGCGCGACGACGACGACGTAAACGCAATCAATCGCGTAGCGCCTCCGAAATGCAAATCAATCAAACCAATCTACGATTACACAATGCCCAAACGGAAGCGGCGGGCATACATAACAAGCTCGATAACTGTGATGCGGCAAGCGTATGTTCGACCTGCTCATCGAGTTCGTCCAGCGATATGGATGATTATTTGTATCGCATACCAGCGCGTCGCCATTATGGTGGGGTGCGTGTGTCCTATGTGCCAAATGATGCGATCGCCTATGAACGTAAGCGAAAACAAGCAGCGAGTGAGCAACATTTGGGAGCTGGCCCTGGAGGTGGTGCTTCGTTGATAGGTGGCGCAGCAGCGACAATGACGGCGTCAACAAGCGGTGCAACGAGTGGTGGTGATGCGAAAAGCTGTATAATTTCATGACAGCCTCCAATCTTACCGCCGCCACCGCTCAGTTTGGGTAGTTATTATATATTGGATACAATATTGGAGGAGCAACGTTTGGTTATGGAAGAGAAGCGTCCGGGTTGCTTGAAGCGCATGTGGCGTATGTTGACTACCAGTGGAAAGGGTAAAAAGATGATCGAAGGAGATATGCAGAGTGTGTGAGGAGATTTAGTAGGTAATTTTTGGTAGAACAGGATAGACAGAGATGCAGGGGAGAGAGAGAGAGATTCAGCGTAACAGAGAGAGCGAGAAAGGAACATATTTCATTGGCTGAGTTTAAGATACATTTTTTCGGAATATTTTTCAAAAAAGCTTTATTTGAGATTTTTTTTAAAGCGTTTTTTCAGAATTTGGACGAAGAGCCCTCTATCTCAGCATAGCTAAACTTCTCATTCTTCCCTTATTCTCTTTGGAGTCTTTTTTGACTCATTTTAATACTTTTTTTTGGATTCTTTTTGAAATCATATTCGAAGCTTTCATCATATCATCGTGCGAAGGCACGCTGAAATGAGTCATAAAAAAGAATTCAAATGACTCCGAGTTCGATGATTTTGAAATGTTTGGTTACGCTTTTTAAATGAACTTCGGAGTCTGTTTGGATTCTTATTACCTTTTATTGATGCTTTTCTGAGAAGCTTTTTTGGAGTCTTGCATGACACTTTTTGGTACATTTTTTTTTCTCTACTTTGATGATTTTTGAATCCTTTTTGGTTTCATAATGGAGATTTTCATTGACTTTTTTTGTGCCCATTTCATCCATTTCACCTATTTTGAGGATTTTTGGATCCTGTTTGTAGTCGAATGGGGAACTTTTTAAATACAATTTTTTGAAGTTTTTTGGAGTTTTTTATAATCTTTTTGGGCACATTTCTTTCTCCACTTTAACGATTTTGGATCCTTTATGGAGTCATAATGGGGGCTTTCATTGACTTTTTGTGCCCATTTTCTCCATTTTGAGGATATTTTGATCCTGTTTGTAGTCGAATGGGGAACTTTTTACATAAACTTTTTTGAAGCTTTTTTGAGTTTTTTTTAATTTGTTTTTGGACACATTTCTTTCTTCACTTTGATGCTTTTTGGATCCTTTATGGAGTCATGATGTGGGGCTTTCATTGACTTTTTTGTGCCCATTTTCTCCATTTTGAGGATATTTGGATCTTGTTTGGAGTAGAATGGGGCACTTTTTTCTGATAATTTTTGTGGTCTTTTTTCCGTTTTTAAGAAGCTTTTTTAAGTATTTTTTTTTACCCTTTTTCATAATTTCCTCTTTGCATACAACAAAAATGATCAGAAAATGTACTTGCGATCCAACCGCTCAACAAAATTCATTTCTTCTCCAAAGGACCTTCATAAAAAATGTTTTTTTTTTGTTAACTAAAAACCGCTACGAAAAAGCTCAAATTACGGACTCCTTTTGGATCATTTTCTCGAAACGCTTCGTCTAGCGTTAGCTGGGTAACTGACTCTCTCTCTCTCTCTCTCTCTTAAACATACATACATACATGACTACCCAGTGGGAAAAGGTAATGTACAGCAATGCATAAAGTAATGTATAGCTCCTATAGACTATACATGAAAACATGCATGAATTTTTCTACAGCGATGTTATAGGAAAAGTAATGTGTCGCTCCCCTACAAACTGAAGCGACATGTTTACATTACTTTCTATATTACTTTTTATAAATGAAAAGATGCATTACCTTTCAAGAATGAAAATATGCACTACAATGGATACATTATATCTTGCATTGCCTTTCTTGAATGAAAAGATGCTTTACAAGGGACATATTTCATTTTGCATAACATTTTATAAATTTCCTTGTGGAGTAACAAGGACATTAAGACCCAATGAGGCTCTACAGCGGGGGAAAAGTTAAGGTCCTATTTTAAATGTTTGAATGACGAGCTCGTCATGGGCTACGACCAATATGAGTGCACCAAAAAAAAGTATAATAAAAAAACCAAAACCACAAAGGCACCGGCATCAGGAGCACACAGTCCAGTCGACTCTCGACTTCTGAAAAGCCTCACAGCAGCAGGAAAAGCGATGAAGATGTAAGTAACGAGCAGCAGTTTCAAAATGAATTTAAATTGTATTTTTTTTTATGTTTGTAAGTTGTTTTTTTTTGAAGTTTTCAAACTACAAATAAAAATAGAGCTACACATTACTCCCTTCCTTGCTTTTGGTATGATCTTTTCTAACATCAAAATTCGTTCATCTATTCATGTATGAAAAACAATTTTTTTTGAACTACAAATCAAAGATTGAGCGACACATTACTCCCTGCCTTGCTCTTGGTATGATCTTTTCTTATAACAAAATTCATACATCCTTTCATGCATGGAAAAAGGTAATGCATTACCTACTTTCCCACTGGGTAAGATCGCGTCATCTAATCTGCAATCACTCTTATAGAAAGACTACAGCCGCCATTATTTTCGAAAACCCTCCTTGAATTCAAATCCTTCCTAAATGGTTGTAAAATAAAATTTCAAAATTAAAAACTGTTTATAAAAGAGCAGGTTTGCTCTGTAGATAAAATGCACTGAAGAACTTCCATATCGTAGTTGTAGCTGTAAAGCAAAAAAAGGAACATAATAAAACATATTTAAAGAAACTTTGTACAAAATGAATACATACATATGTATCTACATATATATACTTATTTACAAAAATAGCGGTAGAAATGGTTATTGTAAAACTTTTATGTAAACTATTTACTACAACGTATTATATACCAATTTAAATATGCCTATTTATAAGAATATATTTTTATTAGTTGTATATATCACGAAATTATAAACATATGTAATGTAAGAGTTCCAGTAGTTACAGTAACCACAACAACAACAAAATCCCATACTGCATAGTAAAAAAACTCAATAATAGCAAACAATAATTAATGGTTTGCAACAACGAACAGCCACAAATTTATAGCGCCAAAATTTTCATAAAAATCGCAACGTAATAATCACTATTGTTTTCATGTCATACATTTTGCAAACAACGAAAGTCTCTTTGGTTAGGTTTCATAATTAGTAATGTAGACAATGCAAAGAATTAACAAAAAAATGAAAGCGCTTGAAATAATCAAAAGAAATCAGAAAGTGAAAGCGCATTAATACAACGCACAATAAAGAAATACTTCCAAATTAGAACAATAAACGAGCTACATAACTACAAAAAAAAAAAAAAAAAAAAAAAAAAAACAATAAACAAAACATGTTGTAAATTTGATGCGAGTTTCAATGTATGTATTTTAATTTAAAATACTATATTAAAACGTAGAGTTGAGTTTCTGTAATATATGAAGACATGCATGGATGAAGGGGGTATGTCGCATTTTGAGTGAAACGAGAAAATCGGCTTTAAAGTTTTGCTTGAACATTTGAGGTTTTTTCGAATCTTTATGGAAAACTGACAAAAATATTATGCAAAGCCATAAAAGACGTTGCATAGTATGCAATAAAAAGCATAAGTTTATATTTAGTGTTTTATATGAAAAAATCGGAACATACCCCCTTCTTCCACAATTCATATTGAAAAGTTGTGTACATACCCCCTTCATCCATGAATTATCTTCTACAATTTTCACGACAGGCAGATTCTGATAAGACAGAAATATAGATCTGCATAAATACTATTCACCACTGCCAAAAACAGAAATTGAGTGAGAATGCGACATACCCCCTTCATCCATGCATGTCTTCATATAAAAGTTTTTGTATATTAAAACACTTATTTGCTTAATATCTTAAAAACACTTTCTTTGAGTTAAGAAATATACAATCATCAAAATTTGATGGCGTCAGATGTATTTAAATAATTATATAGTTTGTTTTAACTTTTATTAATTTCTACACTTTTTTTATTGTTAATTCATGTATTAGATACTTATAAGTATGTACATAGGTATATGTATTTTGTAAATGTGTTTAATATAATAATATTAAGCCTATATGTTGTATTACTTATGTATATCATTATTAAAGATTCAAATATAAATATATATTTAAAATAAACTATTATTTTTTATTTGCCGCAGAAGATAAGTAGAAAGTGTTAAGTGCCTCCAGGCTCTGGTAGCATCGTAAGTATTCTTGACAGACGGAACCTTAATGCGGAATTAACCAGCCGGTTCTGAGTTATGTGCTGTTCATGCTGAGCCTGAATTTTGCATTTTAGCATTTAACCCAAAAAACAGCATTTTTTCCATACAATTTTGAAAGCTAAACGCAGCTAAATGCTCTTTATTTCTGCATTGGCTTTAGCATTTTCGAAGATACAGTACGAACAAAAATTTCTTTTTGAATGAAGAAAAAGTGAAAATAATGTTGCATACTTATGGGCGAACCGTTG
This sequence comes from Campiglossa producta, assembly GCA_964058755.1. NCBI lineage: Eukaryota > Metazoa > Arthropoda > Insecta > Diptera > Tephritidae > Campiglossa > Campiglossa producta. Next base: position 106,718,146 of record CAXKVI010000004.1, on the reverse strand, counting down.
TTTATATTATGTAGTGTTCATGCTGATTTTTAAAATCAGCATTTTCCATTTTCGGTCGTACATTTCGAAGATGCGTTCATGCTGCCGCATTTTAAAAATGCGCATTTAGCTAATTTTCGAATGCTTAAGGTGCGTTCTTACATCGCAAGTGGAAGTATGCTTGCCTTTTCAGATAAACTCCATTTCTTTTATAAAAGTGAGTTCGTGGGTAAAGAAACCGACTTTCTAAACAAAGTTGGAAACTCTTCACCTCGAAAATTACAGCTTTTAACAGGAAAAATTATTGCATAAGTACGTTGACTTGCTTAGTGAGAAGATATTCTAATATATACAGCGCGTCGCCCAAAAGTATGCAACATTTTTTTTTTTCACTTTTTCTTCATACAAGGAAATATTTGTTCGTACTGTATCTTTCAAGAGCTAAAGCTAATGCAAAAATAAAGTAGCATTTAGTTGCGTTTAGTTTTCAAAATTGTATTTAAAAAATGCTGGTTTTATTTTTGAAACTTTTTGGAAAATATTTTTAGATACTCTTAAAGTTGAAGCTTTGAAGCTTCCGAAATGGTAAGCCATGTGCGAATATCTTAACTATTAAAATAATTATAGCCACAAGGTCAATACATTCCCGAGGGATTGTGGCCGATATATGAAGGAATAAGTAAAATAGGTGGCAACCCGCCCCGAAAAAAATCTTCGTTTGTATACGGCTAAAAATAACTATAATTTGATACCCATATTTGCCGATCTTGTGCAATATTTAAAAATAATTAAGGTTGGTGGGAACTCAAACCCTGAAAACTGCCTCAAGTGTTAACATCAAAGTAGAAAATTTTAGAATGAAGCATACTATCTATATGCTAAATTTGATCTAAATCGCTTTAGCCGTTCCCGAAATATTGGTCGATATACTGGCGGCCGCCGTGGTGTAGCGGTTAAGTGTTCGGCCTTCTACACAAAGTCGTGGCGGTTCGATGCCCGACAAAAGTAACATCAAACATTATTTAGAAAAGGAATTGTTCTAAACGGGGTCGCCCCTCGGCAGTAGTTTGGCAAACTCTCCGGGTGTATTTCTGCCATGAGAAGCTTCTCAGCAAAAAATTCATTTGCTTTGCAAGTGCCGTTCGGAGTCGGCAAAAAACTGTAGGTGCCGCCAACTTGTAGGAAAACTCAAAAGCAACTTGTGGTGTAAGTTGGAAAGAGAAGCTCGGCTAAAAATCTCGTTAGAGGTTATAACCTGTTGGTATTTCGCCGCCATACGAAGGAATAAACAAAATTTCGTTAGGTGGCAACCCTAGCTGACAACCCTGCCTGATAATACCTTAGTTGTTATATGGCATATTTTACTCAATATTACCAAAAATTATATAGGTAGCAGCCTTGTAAACTGCCCCAAATGGCAATGCCCAAGTGGAAATTTGATGCAAATCGCTTCAGCCGTTCCCGAGAGATTAATGGATATACAAAAGATTTACTTCCAAATGACTGGTGCGACAACTGATTGACGCTAGATGCACTAACAGTTTTAATTTCGGCTTCTTTTTAATTTCCTATTCAAATTTCATGCTCCACAAAAATATTGCTTTGCCTCCTGAGAAGCTAACTTCAAAATATGCATGCAATTTGTGGAGATCCCCTGGATCCGTAGAACAAAGTTGTAAAATAATCAATAGCCAATTATTACATCAGCAAAACCTCAACCGGATATCATATTTTCTTTCAAAACGGGGTTTACAGCCGTAACTACTTTGTAAAGTAAAAAAAATATTATTGCTGGGAAAATTTAATTCTTCTAAAACCAAACAAGTACTCATTGAAAAACATGTACTTCAAATATGTAAATGCTGACATTTTTTCATTTCAGTAAAAAATTACATTTCGACAGCTAAAAATGTTCTATAAACACGTTGCGCGTTCGGTACTTTCTGCTGCTGGCAGACCACAAATATTTTCGACTGAATCGATTGCTCGCGGCGTTCATGCCACTAAAGCTGGTCCACCGAAATGTCCACTTACTAATCTTGATTTTCTTATCTACGGAGGCGGATTCATTTTAGCAATATCCTTTGTACCACTCTGGGCCACAAGGCAGGTGCCGAAATGGTCTGAAATACATAATAGAACGGATTAGTGTAGTAATTGAAATGTCATCTCGAGTGTATTAAACTTTAAAAATAAATATGATGATCTAATATAAAACTTGTACATATTTTTATTCTTATTGACTCTCAAAGTACCATCGGCTGAAATGTTTATATTCTTTCACTGGCGGTTGTAGAATTACTCTGTGCAGCAGCCGGCTGGGTATAGGACCAAATCAACTTTTTTGACATATCGGTTACTAAATCAAAAAAGAGTCAACTCAAAATTTTTTAAAATCGACTTTTTCTCATAAAACATCATAACATCATAAAAATCATAAATTATTATGTAATCCGATCCGAAAGGAAATGCGATTCGAAAGCTGTCAAATCACATGCATTTCTTTCCAAATTCGAAAGAGATTTCTTTCGGAACGGATTACATGATAGCCCCCCAGTTTTTAGAACACATACCTAACGAGTGTAAAATTGCGTTTCCCGTTTTTCGAAGTTAACCTTCAAAATTTAGTTACGGGCTTTCAAAATTCGAAGTGGTTTTCTAATTGTCTAGTTTAAAAAATTTAAAAGCGCAAAATATGGGCGTGGAATACTTGCCTCTCCTGTTTGAATACCCACCGTACTAGTAGTTGTACAAAGGTATTACAATTTTGTCCACATAACGACACAAAATAAAAAATATAGTTCCATATATGAAAGTTCTTAGGTGGAAAAGAGAAGTTGATTTAGCTATGTACGTCCGTCTGTCTGTCTGTCCGTGTACACGATAACTTTAGTAAAATTATAGGGCCATTGTCATAGTCGAGATAAAGTGGACATTAAAATTAGCGTAAGCTTTTTTGACAGATAGGCCATTGAAAATGGTGTCAAAAAGCTGACGCTAACTTTAGTGCCCACTTTATCTCGACTATGACTATGCCCCATAGATATTTGCATGAAATTTGGTATACAGAATATTTTCTGGCCAAGGTAGGTTGCTATTGAAAATGGGCGAAATCGGACGATAACCACGCCCCCTTTTTCGTTATATCGGTAGGCGAAATGGAGTCATTTTTGAAAATTCGACTGGTCGTAACTTTTAAACTGATAACGGTAGAACGATGACATTTGGCACAAAATATCGATGGGAGTGTACCTGATGAGATTGGATAAAATCGGCCTCCAACCACGCCTACTTTCGGTATCGAAAATTTCGAAAATCACCTAAGTTGACATAGTTCACCTAAATTGAGATAATTCGGTAAGGTAATTAGCTAAATGGTATCATTTGGTAGGTGATTTGCTGTTCTATTGTGATTTTCTGTTAAATATATAAATTTTTTATATATCTTGAAACTTTAAACGAGCTAAACTGGTATATATGTATGTATGTATACCGCTTAACCGATTGGGATAAAATTTTGAATATAGATAGTACGATAAGACTACACCATTTCAAGTTGGATTTTAGAAAGCGTCAGTTGGATTTTGGAAGGCGTCGATTGGATTTTAGAATTGTCAATTGGATTTTGGAAAGTGTCAGTTGAATTTTAGAAAAGTTAATTGGATTTTAGAAAGCGTCAATTGGATTTTGGATGGCGTTATTTGGATTTCAGAAAGCGTCAGTTGGATTTTAGAAAAGTTAATTGGATGTTAGAAAGCGTCAATTGGATTATGGATGGCGTTATTTGGATTTTAGAAAACGTCAATTGTACTTTTGAAAACCGAATAAATTTAAATTATGGCTTTCTAAATCCAATTCACGCTTTCTAAAATCCAACTGACTGTAAATTTATACTTTCCAAATGGCTTAAATTGGATTTAAGAAAGCGTCAATTGGATTTTAGAAAACATCAATTGCAATTTTTTTAAGTTTTCTAAAATCCAATGAACGCTTTCTAAAATCCAATTGACGCTTTCTGAAATCCAATTAACAATTCTAAAATACATTTAACGCTCTCTGAAATTCAATTGACAATTCTAAAATCCAGCTACCAACTAACGCTTTCTAACCTCCAACTTGAAATGGTGTAGTATTCTAAGACTATCCACTTGAGGGTTGCCAACTGGGGCGGTTTACAGGGTTGTCATATATCTCAATTTTTTTAATTTTGTAGCAAGATATGGCAATATGGGTATAAAATGAAAGGTATTTTCGCCGACATACCAACTAAAATATTTTCAAGTAGGGCTGCCACGTAGGGTTGCCACCTTACCGAAGTATATTTGTATATCCGGTACTATCTCGGGAACAGCTTGACCGATTTGGATGAAATTTGGCATTTAGATGACATGATTCATTATAAAAGTACCCGCTTAGGGGTTTCCACTTGGGGGTGTACAGGGTTGCCACCTGTCTACAAAAATTGAAGTTATGGAGCGAAATATTCTAATATGGGTATCAAATGAAAGGTATTTTCGCCGACATACTAACCAAGATTCTTTCAAGCAGGGTTGCCGTCCAGTTTTACCATTTTACCGTATTGTATTTGTATTATATATTTTTGGGATCATATTTGGATTATTTTAGGATCATTTAGGGATCATTTGGGGTCACTTAAGGATAATTTTGGGGCTGTTTTGAGAACATTTTGGGTGCAATTTTGGATTAATTTGGGTCAATTTTGGGGTCATTTTCGGTACATTTTGAAGTCATTTTGGGATCATTTTGGGATAACATTTCGGTCATTTTGTGTTCAATTTTAGATCATTTTGGGAACATTTGAGGGTCTTTTTTAGTTCGTTTTCTGATTATTTTAGTATTATTTTGGGATTATTCTAGAGCGTCTTTTTGGGGTCATTTTTGCATCATTCTAGGGTCATTTTGGGATCATTTTAGCTAAGTATCCTTGCGATCTAGTGCCCAATTTCTTGAAGTATCTAAAACTAACGAACTATTTTGTAAATTTCATTTTCTTGATTTAGAAATCAACTTCATCCACCTTTTCACAAATAACTATTTAATAGCATTGAAAATATTGATTAGCTTTTGCAAGGTGCATTCGAGCTGTGGTGCCAATAAAAAAAATTGCTGTGCAGTCTTGCAGTTTTGCTATACTCATTGGCTTGACGAATTGAACCTCCGTCCTACAGCCACATTCATTCCAGGCAAAATAAATAAATCCCATACAAACAAACAGTTTCACTATGCATATATAGTCGTCCAAAACATGGCATGAATGTAAACGTCATTTAATATTATATCAAGTGTTACATTTTACGACTACTTAAAAACTCGTAAAAAGCAAAGGAAGTTAAGAAAGAGCACGGAACAAATCACAAAGTCAGAATGTAAACACGAGGAAGTGGATGGTAAAGTGTATTTACAACGCAGGAGAATGGAAAATGTGTTTGGGATATTCTGCAGACATATCGCCATAACGGTATATGAATGTTGTAAATATGTATGTATGTAGTTGAGCTCTTACCTATCCAGACTGAAACTCGACTTACCAAGTAGATGCCCAGCATGTAGTGTATCTCGCTTGATACAAATCATCTTTTTAACTGCTGAACGAAGCATACTCTCTTAATAGCAATGGATCAGTTATTTGGAAACTCTCTGTGTTCCAAGACCTCCACTGGGATAAAATTTTGTGACAGCATTGAACAACACATACGAAGCGTTTTAGTAAAAAGGGCTTATTTTTGAAGACAAATAAAACCCGATATTGCTTTCCTTGGGAATATTAGGCTGAAAGCTGCGGCTATGTAAGCCAACACCACAAGTATGAAAATCACTCAAGTTCAAAGGTCACACCATGGTGTAAATTAACGTCAACTGTGCCACACGTTCCAATACAAACCAGTCGTTGACTTGCATAAATTGTTACTGCGAGTATGTATGTGTGTCAATACATATCGAGAGAATTCAACACAAAATAAGTGTGAACATGTCTTTTGAATTTATTAAAAGAAATTGGCTACATGCTCATAAATTTCTTTTAACACCAAACATCAATGAAGCTTTTAAACAGGAGTGTGTTGGTATGTCGAATAATCTCCTTAAAGATGCATATAAACGTAGGCTTAAAAGCATACTAAAATTGCTATAAATTTTCACGTTTCGGCCAATAACACCGGGTGGACTATCCAACGAGGTTGCCACCTTGGTGAATTTAAAGCAAAACTGTTACCTTTTGTCCATGTGTATATCTCTAGTTCGCTTGTCCATTTTGTTCTATTTTGATCTTAAAACTGCCGTCATAAAAATTGTGAAATAATACATGAGGCTAAGCATATTCTACTTAATTTATTTAACCTAATTTTAAATAATTTTATTTTGTTTTCTTATATTTTATTTTATCTATTTTATTTTAATATAAATTATTTAATTTAATTTTATTTAATTTTTTTTATTTTTTTTTTATTTTTATTTTTTATTTCATTTTATTTTTTTTTTATTTTATTTTATTTTATTTTATTTTATTTTATTTTATTTTAATTTATTTTATTTTATTTTATTTTATTTTATTTTATTTTATTTTATTTTATTTTATTTTATTTTATTTTATTTTATTTTATTTTATTTTTTTATTTTTTATTTTATTTTATTTTATTTATTTTTTTTTTTTTTTTTTCAATAATCCTTACTTCACGGATGCCTTTTAATGCCGTGAAAAAACAATTGTGGCAACTCACCGCCGTGCTTGTCAAAGAACTAAGCTAAATATTTTATTAGCCAACATGTAACGGTAATAGCAACAAAAACAACACCAGTTGTAAAGGAAGCTGAAAAATGTAGCACAAAAGTTTTGCAATGCGGTTGAGATTGTATTAAAGCTGCTCCCGGAAGATACTAAAAACAACAACAACTGCAAAATAGGGAAACAAAGCAATACAAACTAGACCAAACAAAAAAACCAGAGAAAGCACGTCCAGTAGGTCCACACCAAGAATTGCGGCCAACCGGCTGACTCGCTAACAGCATGCCTATGCACAAGGATACGAATAAGAAATATATGTATGTATGTGGCCAATGATGTCGGTCATAACAATAAGAATGATGAGACCACTAGGGAATTGGCGCTCCGCAAAAAGATTGATGCTGCATCGTTGTGTGGGAGTTGTTAAGCAAGTTTATGCGAAATAAAACGCTGAAAGTGAAAGGAAGTGAGTTTGATGATGGCAACTTTAATAAAGTGTAAGGCTGCTGCTAGAACTTGACTAAGGTGGAAGCGATTGGCTTTTCTTATATTAAATATGGTATATGAAGTAAACCCTAGAAGTGCCGCATCATCATCATCGTCATCAATATTTTCACAGCAGCTGTTTTGGTAGTACATTTTTCTGTTTGCAATATTTCTTAGTACTCTGGGTTCTCTTTAGCGAACATTGTGCTTGTAGGCAACCAGGAAAAGCTCCTTCCAATTTTCATTCGCACACCACTTGTACGTGATTGTCTGTTGATTTTGAAAGAAAACTCAAGAACAAGAAATTGGCTATCTCATGCTTTTGAGTTCTTTCTTGTCCTTTTGCAATCAGATACTTAGCTTTCTTCGCACGCTGTCTCGTCACTTTATTAGAAGTCCCTGTGTTTGTGTGAGTATTCCAAGCAAACATATGTTTTCAATTTAGTATCCTGAGCCAATGATTGAATAAGACATTTCTTATTTTATTGAATTACGAGATACAAAGGTCGATACACACATAGACTAAATGATAGAGCCAGAGATTAAAGAATTTAAATAGAAGAATCCACAAAATAATGTGATAAGAAATGTATCTTAAGGTTTTCATATTAATCATTTTACTTTACTTTTAAGCCGAATTTCCGGTTTCTTCAAAGAACAAAAAAAATAATCATAATGTAAAATTAAATAAAAGGAAAGCCAGTACCAGGGTACGAAAATAAACTGTACAAAATACATTTAATTTGCTCATCGAGTAGGATGTTATTTAAGTTTTGTACAGTTTATTACTTTTTGGAAACGTTTGCTTTTTGTTTATGACAATTCCAACAAAGAAAAATTTATAAACACAAACGTTTCAAATGATTGAAGAAAAATATTAGTGTTTGAATGTATGTTCATAGAGAACAAAATGTTTTTTAGTTTTGTTTTTCATTTTGGATGTAAATTTCAAAAAATGTATTTTACAGTTTTCAAAGAAATCTCAGCTTTTGGATTTTGTTTTGTACTGAACTATGAAAGTAATAAACAAAACGAAATAGTACCGTACAATAAAGTTTATTTTCGTACACTGGCCAGTACACCCGAAAGAAGTAAGGTGTATTAGATAATAGTTTAGATTCACAATTTCTTACTTCTGGGATGTGGACCAGGGAACCGATCAATTGGAAAATATCTTATACATGGTGCGTTTTCCTTCAAATTCGGTACGTGGGTAGAATTATGCCTAAATTAACAGGGCCCAATACGAATGGGATGTAGAGGAAGAGGGGCATGCTAGAAGGAAAGAGGGGCATGAAAAGAAAAGGGGAAGCAAATAGTGTGAAGAAAGATAGGAAGGATTGAAGAAGAAAGATAGGAAGGATTGTTGTGAAAGGGGCTGTAAATTGCGGTTGCGGTGGCAACCCTAAATGGCAACCCTGCGTGAAAATGTCATTTTTGAAATACGGCCGAAAATATTCTTCATTTGATACCCATATTGGCATATCTAGCTCTATATTTAAAAAAAATTGGGATAGGTGGCAACCCTGTAAACCGCCATAAGTGGCAAAACCCATGAAATCTGCTCGGCCTAACTATTACAATTTGTGCAATTTGACCTCCTATTTGCTTTGCACAGCTAAACATCGTGGTGACAATCGCATACGCCTGAAAGTCTGCAACATACGCCTGAAAGTCGGCTACAATTTTTATTTCCGTTGCATAACTTCCGTTGCATCATCAGCCATTTTCTCTAATTTTACTTTCAATCAAACCTTAATATCGCCGCCTAAGGAGTTAACTTCAAAAAAAAAATAATAATAATAATAATATAACATAAAATAAAATAAAATAAAACAAAATAAAAAAAAAAATAAAATAAAATAAAATAAAATAAAATAAAATAAAATGAAATAAAATAAAATAAAATAAAATAAAATAAAATAAAAAAAAAAAAAATAAAATAAAATAAATAATAATAAAATAAAATAAAATAAAATAAAATAAAATAAAATAAAATAAAATAAAATAAAACAAAATTTAATAAAATAAAATAAGATAAAATAGAATATCCTGGGAGTATTAAGATGATACCTCCAGCTTGGCAACGAAACCGATTATATTTAGACCAATACCAAGTAGAAGGAGGTTCATATTAAATTTAAGTTTTAATATGAAAATTAAATTCCATATTGCTTCTAGATACATACATATGTAAGTTCATATGTATGTACATAAATCGCCTGCCTCCTCGACATATTTGACAAATTCATTTAAGAGCCTTGTAAACATTTATATGCTTTTGTATGCGACAGCGCCTAATTACATGCTATATATTTAAATGTCTGGTCGTGATGTTGAAACTTTCACTTGATTGAAAGCCACTGTCTTTTGCAAAAAGATACAGTCGCAGCAACATATGCTCAGCTGTAGCTGTAGCTCGTGAATATTTGGCATGGCAGTCTGTTGACATATAACAGCACGCTTTAACCACAAAGAAGTCGAGAAATTTGAAAAATTCACTATATCATATGTAGAAACTTACTTATTACATACGTACATCTGTATTATACTTTCTGCATAGATACTTTGCTGAATATCTAACAAATATGTATATTAACTTTTTAACCTTCATACTTGCCCTGGAAAAAATTGTGTCATTAATCTCTAAAGAAAGTTGTCTGCGATTAATAACTTTCGACCACCACAGTTGGATATATTTCAATATACATAAGCAAATTGTAATTTTTTTAGCATACACATAGGGGTGAAAGTCAATTAAAATTTTTTAAGCATACTTATAGGAGTTAAAAGAACCCGTTCCGGTATAAGTGGGTACAATTGGTCTCTCCATCAGACCTACTCAAACAAATGTGAACAGTTCAGCCCATACAAAGTGATCGAAACTGTCATTAAACGTATCCTCCTTTGCGAATCAGCCTTGACGCATCCTAGACTTATAAAATTTTTGTAGGGTATTTACATTTCAGGGTCTATATAACCATCTATTTACTCAACATACAACTTTTTTTAATATACAAGCTCCCAACTGATTGTTATGCAAATATTGTCGTACCTACGCTCACTTTCTCCTACTCGCAGTCCTTACACGCATATCTGCCAATGCTGCTTATAACATCATGCAAGACATTTCTACCGTCCCTCTTTCATTAGTATTCTTTACGCTTTGAAAATATTCATTTTGCGCAATTCCCTCTGGTTGATGAATTTTTGTAAAACATATCAAACGCCTTGTACATACATACATGCGAAGGGAGCTGGCTTAAAAAATAGAAATAAAATAAAATAAAATATAAAGAAAATAAAATAAAATAAAATAAAATAAAATAAAATAAAATAAAATAAAATAAAATAAAATAAAATAAAATAAAATAAAATAAAATAAAATAAAATAAAATAAAATAAAATAAAATAAAATAAAATAAAATAAAATAAAATAAAATAAAATAAAATAAAATAAAATAAAATAAAATAAAATAAAATAAAATAAAATAAAATAAAATAAAATAAAATAAAATAAAATAAAATAAAATAAAATAAAATAAAATAAAATAAAATAAAATAAAATAAAATAAAATAAAATAAAATAAAATAAAATAAAATAAAATAAAATAAAATAAAATAAAATAAAATAAAATAAAATAAAATAAAATTAAATAAAATAAAATAAAATAAAATAAAATATAATAAAATAAAAGAAGATAAAATAAGATAAAATAAAATAAAATAAAATAAAATAAAATAAAATAAAATAAAATAAAATAAAATAAAATAAAATAAAATAAAATAAAATAAAATAAAATAAAATAAAATAAAATAAAATAAAATAAAATAAAATAAAATAAAATAAAATAAAATAAAATAAAATGAAATAAAATAAAATAAAATAAAATAAAATAAAATAAAATAAAATAAAATAAAATAAAAAAAAATAGAATAAAATAAAATAAAATAAAATAAAATAAAATAAAATAAAATAAAATAAAATAAAATAAAATAAAATAAAATAAAATAAAATAAAATAAAATAAAATAAAATAAAATAAAATAAAATAAAATAAAATAAAATAAAATAAAATAAAATAAAATAAAATGAAATAAAATAAAATAAAATAAAATAAAATAAAATAAAATAAAATAAAATAAAATAAAATAAAATAAAATAAAATAAAATAAAATAAAATAAAATAAAATAAAATAAAATAAAATAAAATAAAATAAAATAAAATAAAATAAAATAAAATAAAATAAAATAAAATAAAATAAAATAAAATAAAATAAAATAAAATAAAATAAAATAAAATAAAATAAAATAAAATAAAATAAAATAAAATAAAATAAAATAAAATAAAATAAAATAAAATAAAATAAAATAAAATATAATAAAATAAAAGAAGATAAAATAAGATAAAATAAAATAAAACAAAATAAAATAAAATAAAATAAAATAAAATAAAATAAAATAAAATAAAATAAAATAAAATAAAATAAAATAAAATAAAATAAAATAAAATAAAATAAAATAAAATAAAATAAAATAAAATGAAATAAAATAAAATAAAATAAAATAAAATAAAATAAAATAAAATAAAATAAAATAAAATAAAATAAAATAAAATAAAATAAAATGAAATAAAATAAAATAAAATAAAATAAAATAAAATAAAATAAAATAAAATAAAATAAAATAAAATAAAATAAAATAAAATAAAATAAAATAAAATAAAATAAAATAAAATAAAATAAAATAAAATAAAATAAAATAAAATAAAATAAAATAAAATAAAATGAAATAAAATAAAATAAAATAAAATAAAATAAAATTAAAATAAAAAAAAATAGAATAAAATAAAATAAAATAAAATAAAATAAAATAAAATAAAATAAAATAAAATAAAATAAAATAAAATAAAATAAAATAAAATAAAATAAAATAAAATAAAATAAAATAAAATAAAATAAAATAAAATAAAATAAAATAAAATAAAATAAAATAAAATAAAATAAAATAAAATAAAATAAAATAAAATAAAATAAAATAAAATAAAATAAAATAAAATAAAATAAAATAAAATAAAATAAAATAAAATAAAATAAAATAAAATAAATTTTTGTTTTGCATTAAAAGTTATTTTTTTTTTACTTTTTTTTAGTTATCTCTTTTTTTTCATTTAAAATCTCTATCTCTACATATAATAAAATTGTAACAGGTCGATGTCTGTACATGGCAGATATCAACAAAAAATTGTTTGGGGGAAGCATTATTAAGCGAGTAGAATCCAAATCAACCATTTTAAAATTTTTTGTGTGTCTGTCTGTCTGTCTGTCCGTATGTTTGTGGCCGTATCACTCTGAAAGTAATGAATGGAATTGAATGAAACTTTTTGGATTGCTCGACGCTCAACTTAAAATTTAAAATGTTACTTTTTTCGATATCTCAACCGGTTTTGGAGTTATCGCCCTATATGTGGACCATTTCTGTCTGTATGTTTGTGCTGGTACCACTCTAAAAATACTGATTGGAATTGAATCGTTGGATTGCTCGACGCTCAACTTAAAATTTAAAATGTTACTTTTTTGCGATATCTCAACGGGTTTTGGGGTTAACGCCCAATATGTGAACCAGGGGTGACCAAAAATGTCTTAGTACAATATGGGTGTCAAACGAAAGGTGTCAACAATGAGTGCTATAATATGCGATGTGATTCATTGAAATATCTGAAATGGTTTGGGAGATATCTTGAAATTTCGATAGATCGACCGGTTTCGGAGGTATCGACGAATATTTCCACAAAAATGTGTTAGTACATTATGGATATCAAACAAAAGGTGTTTATGAATGCTGTCATAAACCATTTGATTAATTTCAATACCTAAGCTACCCCGGATATATCTCATAAAATGTGAAAAAAAAACAGAAATTATACGCATACGAAGTCGCGGGCACCAGCTAGTCGAAAATACAAATTTTTCACGATCGAAATTTAAAAATTGAAAAATACCTGTTATAACCAACTTACATATATAACAAAAGTAACTGTTATTAAGGTGTTTTCACTCTGTTTGCCCATTTAAATAGAACGCAAACTGCCTGCAGGCCCGCTTAGTTCTTTTATACGTATACCTATTTGGTATCAATTTGCTGTGTTTACTCTGAGTAAATATTTGTTTTTTTTTTTTTTTGTTGCTTAAATACTATAAGACACGTATGAGAAAAATTATGAAATAGAAACGTGTTGAGGAAAAATTACTTTTAACTTTTTATAGGAAACGAAAATGCACGATAATTTTGCCAATACGAATAATTAGCTAATTTAGTTGCTCATACGCATAGGCGCACTTTTTCGAACAATACGAAAAGCAATCAAATGTAGATGGGGAAATGGGAAAAAAGTTGAAAGGAAAATTTATTAGAGCAATAAATATATTAAGAAACTTTTTTAAAGAGTGTTTTTATGTATTTACTAAACACGGCAAAAAAACTTTTTATTAAGAATAAACTGGTATTTAGAATTATTTAGCATGTCTTTAAGGCGTTTAAATCATTTAAATTGATAAGTAAATCATATAATACTTTGATCTGCCTTAGAGTGTGCCACTTAAAGCTCGCTAATAAAATTATTCACTGCGATAAGTATTCAAGAAAAGGAAAAAAAATTATGCATGACTGTGCGACTGATAAGGAAATATGAACAAAAAAATTTTGTAGGTAAACTTATTAGATGTGTATGTATGTAGATATATAAAAGCAAAAACAGAATATTTAACAACCTGCTGCCAGTATCACATTCCGCACTAAACACGCTCGTATGTGATCAAAAAGTTACCACAAAAATATGAATGACCTACAATTAATTAGTGAGGGTGAAAATTAATTAAAATATAATGAGCGTTACGCACGCAAAAACAGTTAGTTGGTAGGTAGTGCATTGGTAGGTAGTGCATGGCATTATGGCAGAAGAGTAGGTAAGTGTCAGCACGGGCCCACTGCAAGGGCGTTTTCCGAAGTTTTTGTCAGGGGGAGCGCAAATCTGGTATCTGTTTCATAGCAAAGTAACTTATGTCACTATTGAGCGACTTGGTATAGTGGTAAGTTTTCTAATCTCGTCAATGGTCGCAAATTAACAGGGGCCAATACGAATGGGATATAGAGGAAGAGGGGAATGAAGAGAAAAAGGGAGACAAATAGTGTGAGGGCGAAGAAAGATAGGAAGGAGAGTTGTAAAAGGGGTTGTAAATTGCGGTTAGGTGGCAACCCTAATTGGTAAGCTCAAGTGGCAACCCTGCGTTAAATTGTCATATTTGGAATACGGTCGAAAATTCCTTTCATTTGACACCGATATTAGCATATCTAGCTCTATATTTAAAAAAAAAATTGGGATAGCTGGCAACCCTCGAAACCGCCCCAAGTGGCAGCACCCATTTATATAATCTTATAATGAATCAAATTGTCTATATGCCAAATTTTATCCAAATCGGTCAAGCAGTTCCCGAGATATACGACAAAATAAAGAGATTGCGGTTAGGTGGCAACCCTAAGTGGCAACCCTGCTTAAAATTATCTTATTTGGAATACGGTCGAAAATACCTTTCAATTGATACCCATATTGGCATATCTAGCTCTATAATTAAAAAAAAATTGGGATATGTGGCAACCCTGTAAACCGCCATAAGTGGCAACACTCATGAATTCTGCTCGGCCTAACTATTACAATTTATGCAATGTTAGCTAGGTCCTAGAATTTCACCACCGATTTGATTTGCACAGCTAAACATCGTGGTGAAAATCGCCCACGCCTGAAAGTCGGCTACAATTTCTATTTCCGTTGCATAATTTCCGTTGCATCATCAGCCATTTCCTCAAATTTTACTCTCAATCAAAACTTTATATCGCCGCCTAAGAAGTTAACTTCAAAATGAATTCACTCAAAAAAATCTGCATAGCAATTTTGAGAACAAAAAGGTTTTTCCTAAGCCCAAGAAATTTTGAATAATTTTCTGCGAGTTTTTGGACTGACTGGGGTCAGCGAGCTCTTTGCACCCCCCACCGAATCCCCACATTGGTCTAGTTCAGAGTTGTAATTCACTACAAACATATTTATACTAAAATACGCTACATTGGGTATTTGCACAATTAAATTTGAATTGAATTTTTTAAACTTAAATTTAAAATTTTTAACATTAATTTCCATAATTCGTGTGATACCCATATTTGTATATCTAACTTATTTTTTAAAACTGCAAAACTGGAGATAATGTAAAAAGCTAATGGCAAAACTTAGTGGCAGAGCTTAAACGTACCATATCACCTATTTTCAAATTTTCATCCAAGTAGGTATGCCAATGGGTTTTTGCAAAAATAAATAATGATCCATTAAATAATTAGTTGGCAAGCCCAAGTGGTAAACATACCTAGAAACACATTTTTGAAATAGACGTATATCTCACTTCAGTTTTTAAAACTGCAAATAGGTGGCAACCCCTGCGAAAAAGCCCTCCTAGAAACATTTTTGCAAATAAGCGATGCAAAAATGCTTTGTTTGATTCCTACATTGCTCACTGAAAAATTTTAAGCAGGTGGCAACCTTGCTAAAACTTAGTGGGGGAGCTTGAAACATACCATATGACCTACATATATATTTTAACAAGTTTTTATAGGCCAAGTTCCTTCCGAGATAATAGCGGGCATGGCAAAAAATATATGATAGTATTATGTGGCAACCCTAAGGGGAAACCCTGCTTAGAAATGTTTTTATTTTCGTTTGATAGCGAAAATGGCATTGCTCATTCTATTATAAACAAAAATAATGTTATAACCTGTACAAACACAAGATAAGATGTACAAGATAAAAATTCATAGAATAATAGCTGAATTAAAGTTATAAAATATCGACGGCTAAACGGAATATAACCCTATTTTAAAATATTTTTCAAAAACGACAAATATCACCCTTTTCCAAAAACGAGCTCTTTCGCAACTTTTTCAATATCGATTTATTTCCGAATTTTTCACAATAACTCTTATTTCAAAATTTTATTCAAAAACTATCCATAGCAAAATTATTTTCAGCAACACCTCTTTTCAAAATTTGATTTAAAAAGGACTTACGAGTAGATTTTTCATATAGATAGGGTGTTTCTGAAACTTGAAATTAATCAAATGGTTTATGACAGCATTTATAAACACTTTTGTTTGTATTAACACTTTTTTGTGGAAATATTCGTCGATACCTCCGAAACCGGTCGAGCTATCGAAATTTCAAGATATCTCTCAAACCATTTCAGATATTTAAATGAATCACATCGCATATTATAGCACTCATTGACACCTTTCGTTTGACATCCATATTGTAGTAAGACATTTTTGGTCACCCCGGGTCCACATATTGGGCGATAACCCCAAAACCCGTTGAGATATCGCAAAAAAGTAATATCTTAAACTTTAAGTTGAGCGTCTAGTAATCCAACGTTTCAATTCCATTCGGTACTTGTAGAGTGTTACGACCACAAACATACAGACAGACATGGTCCACATATAGGGCGATAACTCCAAAACCGGTTGAGATATCGAAACAAGTAACATTTTAAATTTTAAATTGAGCGTCGAGCAATCCAACGAAAAAAGTTTCATTCAATTCCATACATTACTTTCAGAGTGATACGGCCACAAACATACGGACAGACAGACAGACAGATACACAAAAATTTTTAAAATGGTTGATTTGGATTCTACTCGCTTAATAATGCTTCCCTCAATCAATTTTTTGTTGATACACAGAGCCAAAAAGTTCACCTATAATCAAAGAGATCGACGTCTAAAAAGGCTTTTTGGCCGGGGAGAGCGAGTGGGGACAAATTTGAAGAAATTTGTGCTAGGAAATCTTCTAGATTTTAACTTGAATTTCTTCTCAAATTTATTGAAAAGGAAATCGGCTAAAAAGAAGGAGTTAGCTTCTTATTTATGAATTTTTTATGTACTTTTGTCAAAAACGTTCAATTTTTAGAAGAAATCTGCTTGTTTTTATGAGAAAACCTGTTTAAAGTAAATTAATGAGAACATCTTCTTATTTTCACTAGATTCATATTGAATTTATTGAAAAGGAAAACTATATATTTTTAAAAGATCCCTTATTAAGTCAAATTCAGGTATGCCTTCTTCAAATGTGTAATTCGACGCTATCAAGCACAAGTACACGATAGCATCATGGTAGAGATCTCCGTTCAGCAGTTAATAATTCTTAGTTCGATTCGCGGTGAAGGCAATAAGGCAAGTGGACATGTGGTGAGGCAAAAAGAACAAAGGTGTAATTAGACGTTGGCAAGTTAAGTATACGATGGCATGGTAGTGTAGATTAGACTAACTGACTAGACATCTGGGTTGAGCGTTCATTTTTTTTTTTTAATTTGAAATATTCAAAAGAAAATCTTCTTAATATTATGTGATTATCTACTCAGTTTTATTAAAAAGAGACACCCAGTCGTAATAAGATGGGCATCTTTTTGGAAAAATATCATAGAGAAATCCTTCTGATTTAGAGGGCATTTTATGTGACTTTTTGCTCTGGGTATCTGCCATGTACAGACATCGAGCTGTTACAATTTTATTATATGTAGAGATTTAGAAGTGTATATTTTTATATGACCTAGCATACAAAGTGTAGCGCACTCTTGATATAAATACTCAAAAATAAATGGACTGTAGCGAATGCATAAATAATAGTGCGTTACGCACATTAACCTAAAATTATAACATTTAATGATTTATACTATACGAAAACATACATATTTATTTTTGTTGTGATATTCGACTAATTGGTGGCAGTAACGAACATTTCCTCGTATCGTTAGCACAATTCCAGAGAAAAAATTATAAATAATAAAATTAAAGTAATTTTCGCATTTACTTAGCTTTTGAAATAAAATTGTAACAGTGGTCGAAAAATTGAAGCCTAACAATTTTGCAACTGGACCAACAAAATAATGGTCTAATTTTTTTGTTAATTTAACGAGCGATATAAAAACTTTTCCAATCTGCCGATAAAATAATCTCCCCTGTCAATGCATATGCCTGCAGAGCCAAGTCTTTGAATCATTTCAAATAAAATTCTTTAACTAAATGACTTTATTTGTTTCAAAGTATCATAAAATGAAGCTTTATCCATCGTCCTATAATCATCCCTATAAAACGCGTATGTGCATATGTGAACACCCCATATGCGTACATACAAATATATTTACAAAGTGTAAATCCTCTCACAATGTGCCGACTACACTTACTTCTTTGTACCGAATGCCTGCCATTTCGCATATCCTATTCCTCCAACCACTTCTAAAGCAGCGAACCAACCAACCAATTTGACTGTTTGTGTTCGATTGTTTTTATCAGCTTACATTTAAAAATAAAATAAAAGCAGAGATTTAGCAGTGATTTAGCTGTAATACAAATGGTAAGGGTAAAATAAGTAAAACAAAAAAGGTAGGGGAGGTGAAAAGAAAAACAAATGTTTAAATAAAGTACACAAATATATTGGAGAAAAAAGGTAAACAAGTAGGAAGTTGAAGCTTTGAAAGACATTGTGAGTATACAGGGTGTGTTGGGTATTCACAAGGCTTAAATTTAAATAGATTCAATGGATTTTTTTTTATTTATTCCTGAAAGATTTTTCAAACCGCTGAATATGATTATTTAAACTTTTTTTTTAATAATTTGGATTTGTCGGCTTTAGGTCAATAAATTATAGTGAAACACCACTTTTAGATTTTTACCGATATATTTCGGTTACTCAATGCTAACCATCTTCAGGGAAAACAACACTAAAATTCTAATGAGAATAACGAATTTCAAAAAGAAAAAAAAGATAGCCATTTCGTTGATTTTTTCATGTAAAGAGCCGAAAATGGTGATTTTTTGAAATATTTTTATGGGAAAACCCCTAGTTGAGGTTTTAGGGGTTGTGCCACTGGCATGGGTTTGTCGGCCCTCCAAAGTTAGTGTGCATATCTTGAAAACTTGAAATCCTTTCTAAAAAGACATAATTAAGTAGTAGTTGTCTCTCGATGATACATAGCCAAAAAATAGCTTTCATTGCCAATTAGTGCCAAAAAAAATGACGTCAAAATCGGAAAAAATTTTGCAAAAAATTCAACTTCCAGCGTTTTGAATGTACAAAACACTTTATAGGTCTGTTTACTGAAGAAAAACAAGTTCAGAGCAGTTCAGAGCAGAGCAGAGAAGGGCAGCTGTCAAAATAGAAATATAGAAACTTAGAGCAACTCAGAGCAACTCAGAAATGCCATGAAACACTTGAATTTCGATAATTTCTATTTCTTTGTTTTTTTTTTTTGTTTAAATCCTCAAAATTAATGCAAATGCACGTATACTAAAACATTGCTTTTCTTGCAAGCTAGTTTTTATGAAGTTTTCAAAAATAAATTTTTTTCTTGACTGACAATTGCTTCTCTGCTCTAACTTACTGCAAAAAAAAGCTAAAGCAGAAATTTGTGATCTGGATTACTCTAGTTTTGATTTGGGCATACTCATAAAACAAAAGATAGAGCAACCTAGTGCAAGAAAAGTGTTCATGAAACACAATTTCGAGAAATATTTCAACCTGGCGTAAGCAGCTCAATAAACAAACCTTATATATTTCGAAAGTGTCAACATTTCTCTATTCAAAACCGTTGAGAATTTTAAAATCGGTTGGAAATGTTTTTAATGAATTTTTTACGACAAACTGAGAAAAAGAGATTTGGGGGTGGGGGGTGTTAAAAATTGTTTAAGGATGTTTTGGGTATAATTCGACCAGATTACATATCTATACTAGGTAGCTTTAAAATTTGTAAAATCACTGTAGCACTGTGTAATATCTTTTTAATTTAATTTAATTAAATTTTTTGAAATTTAATTTAATTTTATTTTATTTAATTTAATTTAATTTAATTTTATTTAATTTAATTTAATTTAATTTTATTTTATTTTATTTTATTTTATTTTATTTTATTTTATTTTATTTTATTTTATTTTATTTTATTTTATTTTATTTTATTTTATTTTATTTTATTTTATTTTATTTTATTTTATTTTATTTTATTTTATTTTATTTTATTTTATTTTATTTTATTTTATTTTATTTTATTTTATTTTATTTTATTTTATTTTATTTTATTTTATTTTATTTTATTTTATTTTATTTTATTTTATTTTTTTTTTTTAATTTTGTTTTATTTTATTTTATTTAAATTTTTTATTTGCTTATTTTGAATTTTATTTTATTTAATTTTTTTATTTAATTTTTTTTTATTATTTTATTTTAATTTATTTTATTTTAGTTTATTTTATTTTATTTTCTTTTATTTTATTTTATTTTATTTTATTTTATTTTATTTTATTTTATTTTATCTTATTTTATTTTATTTTATTTTATTTTATTTTATTTTATTTTATTTTATTTTATTTTATTTTATTTTATTTTATTTTATTTTATTTTATTTTATTTTATTTTATTTTATTTTATTTTATTTTATTTTATTTTATTTTATTTTATTTTATTTTATTTTATTTTATTTTATTTTATTTTATTTTATTTTATTTTATTTTATTTTATTTTATTTTATTTTATTTTATTTTATTTTATTTTATTTTATTTTATTTTATTTTATTTTATTTTATTTTATTTTATTTTATTTTATTTTATTTTATTTTAATTTATTTTATTTTATTTTATTTTATTTTATTTTATTTTATTTTATTTTATTTTATTTTATTTTATTTTATTTTATTTTATTTTATTTTATTTTATTTTATTTTTTTTTTTTTAATTTTGTTTTATTTTATTTTATTTAAATTTTTTATTTGCTTATTTTGAATTTGATTTTATTTAATTTTTTTATTTTTTTTTTTTATTATTTTATTTTAATTTATTTTATTTTATTTTATTATATTTTATTTTATTTTATTTTAGTTTATTTTATTTTATTTTATTTTATTTTATTTTATCTTATTTTATTTTATTTTATTTTATTTTATTTTATTTTATTTTATTTTATTTTATTTTATTTTATTTTATTTTATTTTATTTTATTTTATTTTATTTTATTTTATTTTATTTTATTTTATTTTATTTTATTTTATTTTATTTTATTTTATTTTATTTTATTTTATTTTATTTTATTTTATTTTATTTTATTTTATTTTATTTTATTTTATTTTATTTTATTTTATTTTATTTTATTTTATTTTATTTTATTTTATTTTATTTTATTTTATTTTATTTTATTTTATTTTATTTTATTTTATTTTATTTTATTTTATTTTATTTTATTTTATTTTATTTTATTTTATTTTATTTTATTTTATTTTATTTTATTTTATTTTATTTTATTTTATTTTATTTTATTTTATTTTAATGTTGTTTTATTTTATTTTATTCTCTTCAATTCAAATTATTTCATTTTAGTTTGTTTTCTTTTTTATTGTTTTTTTTTTTTTTTTGTAATTCATTAGTAATTTTACATGGTTTTATTTTATTTAATTTTTTGGCACGAATTTCAGCCACAAAAACCTGATTGACCCTGTAAATGGAAAACAGCGGTGAATATTTGAGTAAGAATCAGCTTCACATACACGGGTTTGTATTAGTATTTTTCTTTGGCTTATAAATATACCATCATTGTAGCCCTACATCTTTTGTTTCTATCGCCGTTTTTTTGTTTTATTTTTTCTTTTCTTAAACATAATTCTATTTATTCCCTGGAACCAACCCACACACAATTATGTATTTGCCCGTTTGAGTGGCTTTTTGAAAGCGATTACTTCTATACTTTAGAATAAAAAATGGATACATAAATCTGGAATGGATTTCTTTAGAAAACTTTGCTCATTTAGGGACTTAACAAGTGCTATAAAAGGAAGAAAATATATATCCAGTAGAAGTGTAAGAAATTTTAGTATGAACACTCGCATTTAGTTGGAGCATAAAATCAACAATAGGTTTTTTTTTTATTTTTATTGTGAAGTTATGCAAGAACAAAGCGGGTGTCAAATGCGTACTTCATCAACTTGCGCTGAAAGTAGTACCACTTTTTTTTTTCAAGACAAAAGTAATAGTTTGTTAAGTAGTTGAACCACCTTTTTAGAGTACACTTACGAGATGAGTGGGAGTTATGTGTTTGAAGAATTGTAGGTGAAAATTACTTCGCACTTTTTAAAGCTCTCTTTGTGGTGTGTTTCTACTTAAGTTATGATACGTTTACGGCTAGGTATAGAAGATGTTTTAAATATTTTTTTTTTGAATTTGAATGTAACTTCACCCTATATCAGGATAGGAATCCGATTTGTTGATGCTCCGAATGAAAGATAATTTTTCAAGTTAACTTCTTAGGTTGAGAGTAAAATTTGAGAAAATGGCTGATGATGCAACGGAAATAGAAATTGTAGCCGACTTTCAGGCGTTGGCGATTTTCACCACGATGTGTAGCTGTGCAAATCAAATAGGAGGTGAAATTCTAGGATCTAGCTAACATTGCACAAATTTTAATGGTTCGGCGGAGCAGAAATAATGGGCGTTGGCACTTAAGGCGGTTTACAGGGTTGCCACCTAACCCAATTTTCTTTTAAATATAGAGCTAGATATGCCAATATGGGTATCAAAAGAAAAGTATTTTCGACCGCATTCCAAATACGACAATTTCAAGCAGGGATGCCACCTAGGGTTGCCACCTGACCACATTTTTTGATTCTTTGTTATTTCGACCACTATTTCGGTTGCCTATTGACCCATTTGGATAAAATTTTATTACAGTGTTAGTATGCTTCATTCTAATTTTTCCACCTGGGTGTTGCCACCTATTTGGTTGTTTTGAAAATGTCTTTTGGAAAGTTTATCCTGTTGGAAGGAGTAATTGATGGTCAGACTGAGCCAGCGAGCTTCAAACTCGCAATAAAAACCTACATACAAGGCTAAGCGCTTAGCATGTGGGTAAGTTCGATAAAGTCGATAGAACTGGTACCAATTATGCCCGTTCTTCAAATCCTTATACGAGTGGTTTCATAAAATTCTCATATAACTCTGTTGAGTTTTATTGGCCTAGCTTGAATACTTACAACATGAAAAATCCAATTTGTATGTGAGATGCCCGCACATTTTCCACTAACCCTCTTAATTCATCTATGGTTTTCAGATTCTGTTCTAAGGTTGTTTATGATCGGTGAATCCGTTTAGAATGCAACATAAGTTATGCATACATAGGTACAAAAATACAATATTTGAAACATATATTTTATATATGTAGTTGAGACCGACGTCCTGTCTAAAAATCAGCTCACTGTCCTTCCTTTTACAACTCTTCTTCCTATCTTTCTTCGCCTTCACACTATTTCCCTCCCTTTTTCTCTTCTTTCCCCTCTTTCGTTCTAGCACGGCCCTCTTCCTCTATATGCTATTCGTATTGGCCCCAGTTAATTTAGGCATAATTCTACCCACGTACCGAATTTGAAGGAAAACGCACCATGTATAAGATATTTTCGAATTGATCGGTTCCCTGGTGCACTTCCCGGAAGTAAGAAATTGTGAATCTAAACAAATCTCGAATACACATTATTCATATTTCGTTATTTCTGAATTTAAGAAGTTAAATTTTTTCACGTGTACTGGCTACACGCGGTTTTTTTTTATTTCTGTGCACCTCCATGACTTCACGAGATGAATGTGGACCGATTCGATTGAGATACTGATTAGATTGAGTACTGAATAGATACCGTCAGTTTCAATAAAAATAATATCACGGTGATCATAATATCAATTTACCTTTTCTCACTATCTATTTTATATATAAATGCGCAATGCTTAAAAGTTTTCTCCCTTTTTTGAAATAACCACAATTCTAAGGTATATAAAATTTGATACGTATCGATAAGTCTCGCCGAGCAGGGTGTGCACCAACAAAACAAAAAATTTAAAAAAAAAAATGAATTATAATATGATTTGAAAGTCACACCATTACAAGTGCTAAACACGCATTCACTATATAGAGCCGTTGTTGGCAGCAGGAAAAAAGGTAGCGAGGAGGAAGGTACGGAAAATAAATGAAAATAAAATTAATGAAAAATGAAGGAAAGAAAGGTAATGAAAAGCTAAAAAAAATAAGTAAAGGAAAAGAATGGAAAAGAAAGAAAACTAAAGGAGTTACGGAAAGGAAAAAAAGAAAGTAAGGAAATGGTAGGAAAGGAAGGGTAGGAAAAAAAGTGAAAGAAAATAAAGGTAAGAAAAAAAATAGAAGAAAAGAAATGAAATGAAAAAAAAAAAATGAATAAAATGAGAGGAAACTAAGGGAAACGAAACTAAAGCAAAGGAAATGAAAGGAAATTAAAGAAAAAGAAAATAAAAGGAAAAAAGGAATGTTACGGAAATGGAGAGAAAGGTCAGGTAAGAGAATAAAAGAAACGAAAAGAAAGGAAAATAAAAGAAAAGAACAGGAAAGAGAGAAATAAAGAAGGCAAGTAATATGAAATGAAAGAAGAGAAAAAAAGAAAGAAAAGGAAAATAAAAGAGAGGGAAGAAAAGGAAAGGAAAGGAAATAAAAGGGTAGGGCAGGAAGGAAAAGCAAAAGAAATAAAATGAGATGAAAGGAGAGGAAAGGAAAGGAAATAAAAGCAAAGGAAAGGAAAGAAATACGTATGAAGACTACCTAAGAAGAATAAATAATTATCAACATTGAAACTATATTACTGAATGGTGTAAAAAGGGAGGAAAAGGCAAAATGAACAGGAATGTAAGGAAACCAAAAATATAAAAAATATGAAAAGAATGGCAAATTTAAGAAACAGCAAAAAGGTAGGAAAATAAAATAAGCTTTTGTGGTTGAATTTCAACCAATGGGCGAACTCTAGTTTTTATTAATTTATTCATACAATGATGTTCTTTTTATTAACCAAAAATGAATTAAGCATCGAAAATTTGAAAATGTATATTTAATGCACCGCGTAAAACATTCAGGCTATACCAATAGGTGCGCAAGGTGTAATGAGCTGCCGAAAATGGAAGATATTTAACCATTTCTCTGCCATTGAAACGATATTTATCCACTATTAAATCATGCTGTAAAAAGACGTAACAAAATTATATGTAGTCGTATATTAGAGATTCACAAACAAGTACTTACATCATAAGGGCACGTATGATTGATATTGCTATATTTTGCCAATCCCATTGTGGTATATGCCAATGCAGCCCACACATTTCGTCGTTTATTACGAATAAAAGCACAACAATCGATTTCAAAATCAACAAGTGGTTTGCCTGTTTGAACACCACGTCTTCGTAATATTCCACGTAGCTGGAGAAATTGAGAAGAGAAACGTGAATTGAAGCTAGAGAAATTAAACATTTGAAATAACCGTAGTTAGCACAGAGCCAAATTTTGGTAGAGAGTTTCTGATAGCCGTCAGAAAGAAAACTTCATCGATGTCCAAACAATTTCTTTTTATGGAGCTTTCTCGAAAACGACATTCGCGATATCTCAGAACTGGTTACTCTTAGGGAAAAAATGATGGGACCATATTTGTAGAGAATTTCCAGGTTTCTAGTAGTTTTTCGAAAAAAAAAAAATTATAGTTTTCGAGAAAAATCCAAAAAACCTAAAATTTTGACCTTTGACCCCGAACCTTTTTTAGCACACATGGGATTAATGGGGACTTTTTAAGTTTTCTTCCTGAACAAAAATTTAGCCCTGTGGAAATTTCTGTTGTTTAACCTCTTTTTTTCATGTCTATTTTGACATGAATTTTCTAGAACCAACTGAAACACTTTTCAAAGTAGAGACGAACTACTACTTTCAACAGTTCCATTCTTTGATTAAAAATACATAATTTAAAATAAATAAGGAAGTCTAAGTTCGGGTAAACCGAACATTAAATACCCAGTGGTAGTATTCGTATGATTTTCGAAATTTTCCATTTCGGAAGAGGGCGTGGTTGGGAAGCAATTTCGTCCAATTACATCAGGTATACTCCCTATTTTGCTAGTATACCTTATACCAAATTTCATCGTTCTACCGTAATCAGTTTAAAAGTTATGACCCGTAAAATTTTCAAATATGCATCCCTGAAAAATGGGCGGTGCCACGCCTACTTTTAAAAATTTATCAAAAAATTAGAATAAAATGGATAGGGCGTTCATCCTACCAAACTATATCATTTTAGCCATTTCTGTTACCGAATTATATCAACTTAGGTGATTTTCGAAGTTTTCGATATCGAAAGTAGGCGTGGTTGGAGAGCGATTTTATCCAATATCAACAGGTATACTCCCAACGATACTAGTATGCTTTGTGCCAAATTTCATCGTTCTACCGTAATCAGTTTAAAAGTTACGACCAGTCGAATTTTCAAAAATTCCTCCCTTAAAAAATTTATGGTAAAATGATAAGAAAATGTCCAGGGGATTCATCTATAAAATTATATCATTTTAGCCATTTCAGCTACCGAGATATGTTAATTTGTGTGATTTTCGAAATTTTCGATATCAAAAAAGGGTGCGCGGTTATCATCCGATTTCGCCCATTTTCAGGTTGCTATTGGCCAGACATTAACCTTACGGGCGGACAGACGGAAATACGGACGGACATGCCTTAATGAACTTTTTTTTTCAACCTAAGAGCTTTGTATGTATGGAACTCTATATCTGTCTCGATTATTTTTATTACTCTTGTACTAGTACTAGTACTAGTCATCATACCGTTGCATTTGTCATTGGTTTTTGCAGGAAAACGCATTTGACTGAGAATTCGGCGATATCACGTTCAACTGCTCTCATTTTACATAGGGTTATGTTGACGAATTTTGGATCCAAAGCTTTACACTCGATATTCGTAATTTTGATAAGTTTTTCCTAGAAATAAGTAGACAAATATATATTTGAATAACACACGAAACTTTACGAGTAGCATCAGCATTGTAAAATCATATTAACCAACATTTTGTATCAAGCTAAATTGCGTAAAAAGTACAAATAATATAATTATTAAATATTTTTGATTTTTTTTGTATCTTCCGTAGTATTTAAAATAGAGTTCCACTTTCGTCTGCATTTTGAGTTCAAAGCGTACTAAATATTTTTTTTTACCGAATGTAGTAATTATCATTCATAATGAGAGAATCTAAGTGGTATTAAAATCGAATCTAAATCGATATTGGAGATTCGATTAGACGATACAAAAGCAGCATTGTTTAATTACATATTTGATTTATTATACGAATTTCACACAGACCGTAAATTAAGCAGCTAGATAAGTTTTTTCAGAGTTGGGGGTAGAGAATTCATGATCAGATTAGTTTCTAGTACCTGGGTGATCGAGCTTGCTCGGTGGTATCAATTTTGCGCTAACTTTACTTACCCAAAATGATTCCAAAATGAACCAAAAATAATACCAAAATAATCCTAAAATGATCCCAAAAAGACCCTTAAAGCTTCCCAAAATGAAACGAAATTGAACCCAAAACGACCCAAAAAATTATCCGAAAATAATCCCAAAATGAATTCAAAATGACCCTAAAATGATTCCCATATGACCCCAAAACACCCTTAAATGTACCCTAAAATGATTCCAAAATTATCCAAAAATGTTCCCTAAAATAAACCCAAAACAACCCCGAAAAGACCCTCAAATGTACCCAAAATGACCCAACAATTATCCCCAAATTATTCAAAAATGATCCGAAAATTACCCTAAAATTGTCCCAAATTAATCCAAAATTGAACCCCAAATGATCTCAAAATAGCCCCAAATTATTCCAAAATGACCCCTAAATGATCTCAAAATGATCCTAAAATAATAATAATCGGCGAAAATACTTTCATTTGATACCCATATTGGCATATGTTGCTCCATAATTTAAAAAAAAAATTAGATATGTGGCAACCCTGTAACCCGTCTCAAGTGGCAACCTCCATACTATCTACATACATATATTCAAAATTTCATCCAAATCGGTCAAGCCGTTACCGAGATAGTCTGGATATACAAATATACAAGTTTAGCTCGTTCAAAGTTATAAAATAACAGGAAAATCCAATCAGGGATTGCTTTCGTTATCTTTCTAATATCGTTAAGTAAAAACGGGTTTAATGCAGCCTCAATTTAGTGCACTACCCTCAAATATGAGTTTGTTCAGCTCTACGTATAATTTGATAACGATTCAATTAGTAAAATATTGAATAGCCAAATGAATAAAAAAAATCTGTTGTTGTTGGTTTGTTAACAGCAAAAAGCTCCCCGAAGGTTTTGAGGGGGGATGCCAAATGGAGCTGGTACGGTACGGTACTCCCTTGCGTTACTGCCCGACTATAGTGGTATGACCAGTAGAACCTTCTAGGTCATTTCATCCCTCCAACCGTAAGGAAGAAGAAGATCGGTAATAAGAGGTTGTAGAAAGAGGCAATTTGAAGTGAAGTGAGATGTCGATTAGAGGTAGATTAGATTTGGCTCTCAGATTTTCGAACAATTATACCACTACGTGCCTATTTCTGGGTTAGAACCTCTTATCGACATCTCACTTCAAAGGCATACCT
The DNA here is from genome assembly GCA_964058755.1 of Campiglossa producta. Lineage (NCBI taxonomy): Eukaryota > Metazoa > Arthropoda > Insecta > Diptera > Tephritidae > Campiglossa > Campiglossa producta. The sequence continues at coordinate 106,689,374 of CAXKVI010000004.1, read as the reverse complement.
TCCTCAGCACTATTGACCTTTACGGCAGACATAATCCTCATTCGACATCAAGTCTGTAGTGATTTCGCATCCATGCATACAGATTTTGCCACCCCCTTCAGTCCTCTCACGGACTCTCACCCCATCACCTCTAGTATCAGCATGGTAGATCGCGAGACTCTGGGACACTCTAACCTAAGTAAGTCGCATCAAGAGGGCAGCCTTATCTTTTAATATCTGCGTAAACTCTACATTTCAGGGATTTTTATTATATTTGTTAAGATTGATGTTTCCGACAGGGTGAATAACTGAGTTATTTTGGAACGATTTTCCGTCATCCCTTGTCAAATTTGGTTTTGAGACAAACCGGTTTCGGCAATGCGCCATCATCAGTGTCGATTTTCGTTCTGATGTGTTGTACAATGTTGTAAGTTTTTATAGTCGTTTTGTTTTGTTCAGGTAGTTTGTTTGTTGCTGTGAAGTTGAGGTAGGTGGTTCGGGTGTAGGTAAGGAGTTCGGTAGTTCGCTCGTTCGTTCGTTTGTAGGTAGTGAGTTCGTGTGTGTCGTGGCTGGGTTCGTCGGCGGGTAGAAATCTGTTATTCTAATTTTTCTGTTTTCTGTGTTTTGGTTATTTGTGTTTGTGGTCGTTTTTTCTATTTGTATTTTGTTCTTTCTTTTATATAGTAATTTGAGTGGTTCAAATAGCACGTCTGATGCGGTATTTATTTGTTCGTTGATGATGCCTCCTTGAAATGTTTTTTGTTTGTATATCTCCATGTTCTCCAGAATGTTCAGTCGCAAGCCTTTGTGTTGTGTATGAAGAAGTTTGGCTGTATTTTTTATTTTCATGGGGACGCATTTGTTTTCAAACATGTGGTTTGCGAAGTTTGACTCTGGTGTGATATTAGGTTTCTGTTTCCTTTTGCTGTAGTCCCTTATGTGTTCTCGGAATCTGGTTCTGATCTTACGACCAGTTTGAACTATGTAGCTTTGTTGGCATTCGCAAGTTAATTTATATACTCCTTGATTGTCCAAACGATCCTCCACGTTTGTTGCATTGTTTAATATTCTCCCAACGTTGTTCCTAGTTTTGAATGCTGTGCGTATTTTGTGTTTCTAGAATAGTTTTTCTATATGAGACTTTTCCTGTGTATGTTAAAACTGCCCAGGGTTTCTCCTCTTTTTTCGGGTTGTTGTTATTTGCTTTCTTTATGTTGTTCCTTATTTTATCAACCACGTGCTTTCCATATCCGTTGTTCTTAGCGATTGTGTATATTGTGCATAGTTTGTATATTGCTGCATGTTTGTGTTGTTGTGGATGGTTTGATGTGTTGTGTATAATTGTGTCTGTTGCGGTGGGTTTTCTATATATGCCGTATTCCATTTCATTTGTAGATTTATTTATTGATATGGTTAAGTCCAAATAGTTCAACTTCCCTTCGTCTTCCTTTTCCATTGTGAAGATTATGTTTTCGTGTTGTTTGTTGAGAAAATCCATTATCTGCTGTTCGTTATCCTTCGTGATAATGCAAAAGATGTCATCAACATATCTTGCGTAGAATGTTACTCCTAGTTCAGCTTTGAGGTGTTTCATGTAGTGCTCTTCTAGGTTTTGTATGAACACCTCCATAAGTATGGACGACGTGGGGTTACCCATACCTAGTCCTTTTGACTGCCTGTATATTTTGTTGTTGAATTTGAAGTAGTTCTGATGCATTTTTATTATTTAAACTTCATTTAACAAATACATACATATGCCCAAATATTTAATTATGACGTTTCTCTACTTATTTTTCAATTACTTTAAAATAGATTTTAACAACCGCGCGCAACAAATTGGAAACAAAAAATTGCAGTAATAAATAGTATTCACCATTTCCAAGTGGCATCATTTTAACATCATTTCCATCAAAAGGATAACGATTGACGAGTACATTTTCCTGTAAGAAAATCAAAGGATTACATATTTTAAGTCCAATGCGATTATAGACTACATTTACATAAACTCACATAATATGGACACGAATGATTTACATTGCTATATTTTCCCAAGCCTAGAAGATTATAGACAAAATTTCCAACAGGAAAACGACGTCGATTGCGAAGAAATTCACAACAATCGATAGTTTGCTCCAGCACCGGAGGACGATCCTCTTGACCACGCCTCCGGAATGTGAGTTTGAGCTGTAAATTGGGCGGGAATGAAGTTCAAGTGAAAATCTATACATTCCATTTCAATTGTTCTTTCTTTACGATCTTTGAAACCGTACCTTTACTTCATTTACTGGTTTTTGGAATATTTCAACCTCAACAGTACCTTCGAAAACATTTTCCTTTATTTTTTCCAATTTACATTGCGTATAATTAAATAAATGCGGTTGTGTTGCTTTACATTCCATATCAAGCAGTTTAATAATTTTTTTCTAAAAACAAAAAAAAAAAAAACAAAAATGTTAAAGGTAAAAGTTTTTTCGGATGAAATTTTAATTCGTAACCCACATTTTCCACAAATTTCAATGGCAATGCAACAAAAAATAGCAGCACAAATTTTAAATGTTTGAAGCTAAACATTTTTTGTAGTGGTCCAAATAAAGAATAAACGAGTTTGATTCAGTCCAAAATTGATTTGATACTACTATTTGAAATAAAAATTAAAAAAATACATTAGGATAGCACCTCGTTAGCAAATTTTAGTAAGTGTTATAATTTAGCGCTGTGAGAATTTAAATTTGTTAAAATCTAGGCCCAGCTTCTGCTCATTATAAATTTTGAGGCTACTTGTGCAATACAAAAAGGGGGATAAAAGGCGTGTAATTTTCTTCGAACAATTCGAACGCGTACACTTTTTAGCCAGGGTGAAATGTCTCCTTCTTGTTTGTCTTGCATACTTTTAGGCACTTAAATTAAGTCCTAAAATATTTATAAGTGAAGTCAGTGACGAGTTTACAAGTAGGATGTCTGAGGGCCCTGGTCGCCGTTCAGGTGATAGAAATTTTCTTGTTTATTTCTATGAAGATACAACATTAAATTAAACAAATTAAAATAATAATAAAATAATATCTAACTAATGAAACTAAAACAAAATAAAATATAACAAAAAAGAAATTAAAAGAGAATTAAAAAAAAATAAAAAAAATAATAAAATGAAGTGAAATAAAATAAACTAAAATAAAATAGAATTATAGAAAATTAAATAACATAAAATAAAATTAAAAAAAAAAAATAAATAAAATAACCTAAAACAAAAAAAAAATAAAACAAAAAAAAATAAATAAATAAAAAAAATTAAAAAAGAATAAAATTAAATGAAATTAAATAAATTAAAATAAAATAAAATTAAAATAAATGAAATTGAAAAAACAAAATTAAAAAAAAAAACAAAAAAAAAAAATAAAAAAAATAAAATAAAGCAAAATAAAATAAACTAAAATAAAATAGAAACAAACTTAAATAACCTTAAATAAGAAAAAAAAAATAAAAACATAAATAAAATAAAATACATAAAACAAAAACAAAACAAAAAAGATAAAATAAAATTAAATAAAATTAAATTAAATTAAGTTAAATTAAAGTAAATTAAATTGAATTAAAAATGCAATACCACTAAAACAAAAACCACTTGAATTAAATAAATAAAAAAAAAAATAAAAAAAAAAAAATAAATAAAATAAATAAAAAATAAAAAAATATAAAAAATATAAAATAAAATAAAGTAACATTAATTAAAATAAAAAAAGTAAAATACCTAAAATTAAATTTAAAAAATAGGATAAAATAAAAAAAAATTGAACTAAATTAAATTAGACATAAAAAATTTAGTTTAATAAAGCAAAATAAAATTAAAAGAAACAAAATAAAATAAAATAAAATGAAGTGAAAGAAAATAAGATAAAATTAAATTAAATTGTATTAATAAAAATGCTTTTAAATAAAAAGGAAAAAAAAAGAAAATCCACTTGAATAAAAAAAAAAACTTTTGAATACAAAAACCGGTAATAATAAATCATGGCTTAATATATTTTAGATCATTTTTTTCCATCCGAATTAAAAAAAGCGCACTTTTAAAAGTTTCAACAATTGGTTAGTCTTTTTCAAACCTAGTACCTGCCTTGGAAAAAATCTGAGATAGCGATCTGTTTATTTAGTGGCTATTAAACCTTAGACATCTTTCCTGTTCTAGCTACTGCAAAAGCGACCTATTCAAAAATTATTTCGTTACATATGAAGAATGGTAGATAGGTATGTACATACACCAAAATAAATTAATTTTTAATGTTTTTATAATAACTTATTTTAACAAATTTTTTTAGCGTTCACTTTTCAGTTGATTGAAACTGGAAGCTAATCAGGTTCATTATTATACAAATACAATAAACCTATTCTCTTACAGATTTTAGTTTTGTTCTCAGTATAAAAACTATTTTTTCGTTTATTAGTTCAGCAGCATATTTTACAATAGTTAGGCCTGTTTGTTATGTAAATAAAATTCACAAATTGTTGTTGTGGTAAAAGATATGGCAGGGAGTGAAAATTGAGCTAAAAAACTGCATTTAATTTTAAGGCAACTTAAAGTATATATCGACGTGTTAGTTTTCTTACAGAATTGTGAAAGTGTTAGTTTTCGTATGACACTGCGATATATATCTACCTATCTCCTTAGCTTTTTCTTTGAAAACTGAAAAAAAAATAATAGTGATTTCTAGAGATAAAACAAAATTTGATTATGTACTTAGTTTTTATATAAAAATAGTTTTTATATAAAATTATTTTTTATACGGTCTAATAGGTAAACCAAAGAATGTAAATTTGTAAATAAATTTACATTCTTTGGGTAAACTTCATATGATGCCCGCACTGTAGAGCCTACAGTATAAGCATTGCCTACTTTCAGGCTGTTGCAACTGCACTCACATTTGTTCTTCTCTGTTAAATGGACTGTAACTTAACATTATGTTAAGTTCTGACTGTACAAAATGTTGTTGGATAGCAAAGTGGTGATTATGTTCTATGACGCATTAGACACCAAGTCGAATATGGCGCCGTGGCTTAGTTGGTTAAAGCGCCTGTCTAGTAAACAGGAGATCGTGAGTTCGAATCTCGCCGGGGCCTTTAGCATGGAATATATGAATATTTTAAATTGTATGAAATTTATATTGGCAATTTTTAGTAATTTTTTTTTATTTTATAACTTTAAACGAGCTTAACTTGTACATTTGTTTATTTGTATATCCAGACTATCTCGGGAACCGCTTAACTGATGTGGATGAAATTTTTAATATAGATAGTGTGATTGATTCTAAAACTATCCACTTGGGGGTTGCCAACTGGGGTGGTTTACAGGGTTGCCACCTATCTCATTTTTTTTTTTATTTTGTAGCAAAATATGCCAATATGGGTATCAAATGAAAGGTATTTTCAGCGGCATGCCAACTAAAATATTTGCAAGTAGGGTTGCCACCTTCCCGCAGTATATTTGTATATCCGGACTATTTCGGGAACCGCTTGACCGATTTGAATGAAATTTGGCATATATGTAGATAGTATGATTGATTCTAAGACTTTCTACTTGGGGGTTGTCACTTGGCGTGTGTACAGGGTTGCCATCTATCTAAATTTTTTTTAAGTTATGCCAATATGGGTATCTAATGAAAGGTATTTTCGCCGACATACCAACTAAAATATTTTGAAGTAGGGTAGCCGCCCAGGGTAACCATTTTACCGTATTGTATTTGTATTGTATATTTTTGACATCATATATGGATTATTTTAGGATCATTTTGAGATCATTTAGGGGTCACTTTGTAATAATTTTTGTGGCTATTCTGAGATCATTTTGGGTTCAATTTTGGATTCATTCATGCACTACATATTTGTGTGTGCTGTTTAACTTACGTCAGAAGTGGGCGGTTGCCACTCCAATTCTAAAAAATTGCCTTAAAAATCTACATATTTGGCGCTTCTGCCGAGACTTCTTCTATGCCGTCATCAACTACACTGAACCAAAAAAGTTCATGTTTCCAAAGAAAAGGTACATTTCAAAAAACTTTTTCATAGAAATTTAAAAATATTTCTTATAATATAAGTACTTGTTCTTAAAATATGTAAACAAATCCTCAGAAATTCTGAATTAATTCATAAATTGTAAAATAATTTTCTTAGAATCTATGAAATATCAGCTTGAACTTATATGAAACTTTTTTCTTAAAAAACATGTACGTTTTTGGTTCAGTGTAGAACCTCTATGGGCCAAGTACCCTAATAAATGTAGCTTTATACATATGTAGTTACATACCAATAAACGAAGCCTTTTCTTCGCATTACATCTTCTAAACTTATCTTTGTTTACATTCGCACTTACTTTCATGTCTAGCACGAAATCCTTGTTGTGCTATTTCTACTAATTAACTCAAAAATACGCCTTGGAATTTAGATGAACGTATGACGATTGATGAACAACAACCACAATGACGTCTACACAAATCGCAAGATCCTGTTTTCCCGACGGAATACGCGTGTGTGCACCACATGTAGGCTGATTACGGTGCTAGGTACATAGTTACGGAGGCTGGTGATGGAACTTGTCGTCAGTTTAAAGCAAAAAAAAGCGCATTATTAGGGTGAACCAAAATGTAAGGATATTTAGAGGTTAATCCGAACCGAACAGGTCATTCGTTAATATGAGCAACAGAGCGAAGTGAGGGTCTGAGTAAGTTCTGTCGCCTTATCGTTTAAATATACAAAGCAAAGGCACTATACAGGAGCTCATTCGATAGTCCTAATTCCTATGTACTTTTCGAAGGCATTAAGGTCTTACATCCAAGAAGTAAAATTTTGCTAACTTACCCTAATATACATTTCGACAGTCTACCCGCAGACAACAAGTCAACATGCAACTCATCAAACTTCCCCAAGGTGCGCAATTTCTTCACTTTTATTTATTGTCAATTTCACGTAGATGTCACCAGAGAGATCTACAAACCAAAAGCCATAACAACAGCAACAATATAAAGATTTGTAATAGTAAGAAAGCAACTAAACGTCATAATAAGTTAGGCGTCTCCGGTTAGGAGGTTTAAAAGTAGTTGGGCTCATTTTTCTATTGCGTGATTTCTTTAAATTTCGTTGAACTCACACAAAAATAAATGCAACTCAGCAAAAAAAAAAGTGAAATGCTTTTTTATAATGTAAGCAAACTAATTAAAAACTAAAGTCTGTTAGTAGATAAAAATGAAGGAAGATAATGCTCTGCTGCAGACTACTTGATCATTGCAACGTCTTCCAGGCTGAAGTCTCAGCTATCTTGGACGCCGCGGCCTGGATCAGCAAACGCGCTATCAGAGAGGTTATCGTTATTTTCAGTGACAGCCAAGCGGTCATAAAATCCCTTGGCTCATACTCGTTCAACTCTGAACTGGCGCTCAGTTGTCGTGCAACAGAGCCGTGTGCTCCAAACTATGGGCCGGATATCCAAAAAAAACCTGGCCACAATGAGATCTAAAAAGATCTACGCACAAAGGGCACAAACCTAAGTAGGGGTGAAATTGGGCAGTGTCTTATTGGAAGGCACGCAGCAAGGCTAGGTGAGCCCTATCGACGACGCGGTAGGAGTTTTAAAGATGATGAGGAGGAGCAAACGGTGGAGCAACTCATCTACAACTGCTCGGCTTTAAGAGGCGCGAGAATGCGCTTTTTTTGGAAGTTCTGTTTCTGTATAGCCTATGCCAGGTTGCGGAGCGGGACATAAAATACTTGCTAACCTTCATCAAGTCATCTAAATGGTTCGACGAGGAGTAACGGAGTCGGTTAAGGAGTGTCATTCGCGGGATTCCGCTATGTATGAATCCCGATCACTCACGGAGTCCCAGGACTGACTTTCTAGTGTTGGTGGTATCACAACGGGCCTTTCAGAGCTGGCCTAAGTGTGCCTCTACTGTAGCCACTTAAACCTAACCTAATGAATTTTGTGTTGATTCAACTGCATTGAAACTGCTAACCTTAACTTAACAGATATTTTTTTGTTTTTTTAGAAAACTTTGTTGGTTAAGGTGTTCTAAGTTCGATTCTCGGTAAATTCAATATATTTTTTTATTTTTATTTTTTTATTTTTTTTTTTATTTACAACTAAAGTAAATGTTATTTTAACACCAAAAGAGGCAAAGTAAAAAAAAAAAAAACAACATTTAACTTCAGATAGAAAACCTCAAAAGTCCCCATCGATCCCATGTGTGCTAAAAAAGTTATTCGGGGTCAAAGGTCAAAATTTTAGGTTTTTTGGACTTTTCTCGATAAATTACCTGAGATCAAGTCGTAGACCTAGAAATTCTCTACAAATATGGTCCTAGCATTTTTCCTCTAAGAGTTACCACTTCTGAGATATCGCGATTGTAAAATTACCTCTGCAAGTTAAGTATATGAAAATATATGCCACGTATGGGCTTTTCAGAAAGATTCTCTTTTGCCGTTTATTTGTCACGAAATTCCCCATCGACAATGAAAATAGTTAGTTTTGTAAAGCCTATAGTTCTCGAGCTAGAGCTAGCTTTTCTTCGTGCTTAATATTAAAAAAATACCAGTCCGGTAAATTTAGTTTATCTTATACAACAAAGATTCCGGCAGGGACAATTTTTTTTGGTTTTATATGAAAATTTTTCTGTGAGAACTATTTTCGAGCAGGGCTGCCACCCAGAGTTGCCACTGTATTTTCTTATTCTTTCGTATATCGACCACTATTTTGGGAGCATATTGGCCGATTTGAATAAAATTTTGGTACAGTTAGAGTACGCTTCATACGATGATTTTATAAGTAGGTGTTGCCACTTGGGGTGTATTACGAGGTTGCCACCTAATACCATTACCATTACCATATGGTAACATAACCACATACTATGACAAGCCATAGCCGCCTATAGGGCTTAAGCGAGTTGGTTCTCGACCTTCGAGAACTATGAACATAATCGTTAACCAACTTTTGCTTCTCCGATAGTATAGCCACGGCTGACGCCCTATCTCTACTGAAAATGTATAGAATTTTTTTGTTCAGATCTTGAAAAATTTCTGCACGATCTGCATTGATAGCGGTATAAGCTATCCCTTTATTCTTACCACTTTGCGGTTTAAACATTTTCTTGACACCATTTTAATAACATTTATTTGTGCGCATTGGCGTGCAGCTGTCACCTCAACGCCCACTCGCAGTTTAAGTGCGTTGCATTGCGCGCCGCCGCATAAAACCTGTCATCATCGCCTGAAGCAGCTTTACTTAATTTTTTTATTTTTTTATTTCAAATGCTTTATCGTCGGTATTCTATGCACATGCAGACAGGTTGTTACAGTTTGCTTTAATGATGATTGTAATTATTTAAATGGCTTAACGATTTGTTATCGTTCACTCAACAAAACTATTTTTTTTAATATGTTGTTGTTGTAACTTTATCTGACGGCAGTAGAAAAAAGTTGTTTATGATATTAAAGGCCACGCAAACAAATTGCAAGTTTTGTTAAATGGCGCGTTGGTGTATGTAAGTGATATAGTTTATTGGGTGCTAGTCTGTTGAGGTGGTGAGAGAGGTAAATTAATTTTTAAAAAGTTCTGCGAGCTACAAAATTCATTGAAACTGTGTAATACAGTTTTTTTTTGTACCAAAAATTAGATAAACTAGCAACTATAGATCTGTACACTCAGAGAAAAATAAAATTCTAAAATTAAGAAAAACAATTCTTAAATTCTAAAAATTTTAAGAACTTTTCGGCCTCGAATATTCGTAGAATAAGAAGTTGAGATTCACAATGTTCTAAAAACAAAACTATTACGTACACACATATATATAGAACAAGCTGCAATTAGACGCCGGAAAGCATAAGTACGCGATGGTCTGATGGTTACCATCTCCGTTCAGCAGTCAAAGCCGTGTGAGTTCGATTCTCGGTGGGGGAAACAAAGCAAAATGAGAAATTGTCATTTAGAACAAAGCTGTACGCTGACAAGTATAAGCTAACGATGGCATCGTAGTAGGCACCTTAATTGAGCGTTCGAGGGACCTGAGTTCGATTCTCGGTGAAGTCAATATAAGAACTCTGAAAAATAATTTTTGAAATTAGAAAAAGAAATATATTGACTTCACCGAGAATCGAAAAAATGAATGAAAACGTTCTTGAAATAAGTATAACAAACTAATCCTAAGAATATATTGTTCTTGACACAGCCTCGAACTTTCTTAAATTCGGACAAAATTATTCCTGAGATAAGAATTTTTGATCTGAGAAAAAAGTCCTTGATATAAGATTTTTATACTTCGTATAAGAATATTCGGTATTACCGTACTTTCGTGACCAAAATTCTTGATTTGGGCTTGATTTAAGTATAAAATACTTTCTTTTTTTTTGCTGAGTGTAGAAATTAATATTTAGACCTGTAAGTTTTATGTTATGGATAATACGGATATTTCTTTAAACAGATCCAAATTTTATCCTGACATACACAAAATTCAAGAAGATTAACAATCGGTGACATCTAGTGTTTTGGTTATATTTCTGGCGGTTTAAACTAGAGCTTAGGATTGTTTATTTTTTGGTGACATCTAGTGCCCGTAGCGGTAAAATATTAATTTTGCTAAAATTTCTTGCTATTTTTGTTTATTTATCGGTGACAGAAGCGGTCAAATCGTAATTACGTTTTCTGAAATCTGCTCAAATCTTCTTCATTTTTCGGAGTTTATCATGAAGATAATGCTCAAGTTAACTCCCAAAATCCCTGTTACAGCTCTTTTTTGTCGTCATACTATATTGTTTTTGATAAAGCCTGCAATCTTGTAGACTACTAATTTACTTCCAGGAGAGACAGTGGGTAATTTCAAACACTTTGACTAAACGATTTTGACTCGAGCTGTTTGGCGGCCGCCGTGGTGTAGCGGTTAAGTGTTCGGCCTTCTACACCAAGTCGTGGCGGTTCGATGCCGGGCAAAAGTAACACCAAAAATTATTCAGAAAAAGAGTTTTTCTAAACGGGGTCGCCCCTCGGCAGTAGTTTGGCAAACTCTCCGGGTGTATTTTTGCTTCTCAGCAAAAAATTCATTTGTTTTGCAAGTGCCGTTCGGAGTCGGCAAAAAACTGTAGGTCCCCCCAACTTGTAGAAAAACTCAAAAGCAACACACCACAACAGTTGGAAAGAGAAGCTCGGCCAAAAATCTCGTTACAGGTTATGATAACCTGTTGGTATATCGCAGCCATTAGCTTTTTTATACCTTTCATGAACATGAAATGGTATTATAACTTTGGTCCGATGTTTGTAAATATGAGAAGAAGAAGAGATAGACCCATCAATAAGTATACCGAAATGATCAGGATGACGAGATGAGTTGATTTAGCCATGTCCGTCTGTCCGTCTGTCCGTCTGTCCGTCTGTCCGTCTGTCCGTCTGTCCGTCTGTCCGTCTGTCTGTTTGAACGCAAACTAGTCCCTCAATTTTTGAGATATCTGGCTGAAATTTTGTATGTGGCCACCATTTTGTAATATAGGAATCATTTGTCGGAACTGACAAGATCGGACCAGTATAACATATAGCCCCCATACAACCGATTGTTCAGATATAAGGTTTTTTGGCCAAAACTTCCGCAATTAAACAGTTAGGAACGTAAAATTTTGCAACTCGAGTAATTTCTATTTATGTAGTGTATATAGTGAAAATCAACGAGATCGGGCAAATGCAACATATAGCCCCCATACAACCGATTGTTCAGATATAAGAATTTTTGGCCAAAACTTCTGCAATTAAAGAGTTAGGAACGTAAAATTTTGCAACTCGAGTACTTTCTATTTATGTAGTGTATATAGTGAAAATCAACAAGATCGGGCAAATGTAACATATAGCCCCCATACAACCGATTGTTCAGATATAAGGTTTTTTGGCCAAAACTTCTGCAATTAAAAAGTTAGGACCGTAAAATTTTGCAACTCGAGTACATTCCATTTATGTAGTGTATATAGTGAAAATCAACAAGATCGGGCAAATGTAACATATAGCCCCCATACAACCGATTGTTCAGATATAAGGTTTTTTGACCAAAACTTCTGCAATTAAAAAGTTAGGAACGTAAAATTCTGCAACTCGAGTACTTTCTATTTATGTAGTGTGTATAGTGAAAATCAAAAAGATCGGGCAAATGTAACATATAGCCCCCATACAACCGATTGTTCAGATATAAGGTTTTTTGACCAAAACTTCTGCAATTAAAAAGTTAGGAACGTAAAATTTTGCAACTCGAGTACTTTCTATTTATGTAGTGTATATAGTGAAAATCAAAAAGATCGGGCAAATGTAACATATAGCCCCCATACAACCGATTGTTCAGATATAAGTTTTTTGGCCAAAACTTCTGCAATTAAAAAGTTAGGAACATAAAATTTTGCAACTTGAGTACTTTCAATTTATGTAGTGTGTAGAGGAAAATCAAGAAGATCGGGTAAATATAACATATAGCCCCATACAACCGGTTGTTCCGATATAAGGTTTTTTGGCCAATACTTCCGCATTTAAAAAGTTAGGAACGTAAAATATTGCACCTTTAGTACTTTCTACATATGTAATGTGTATAGTGTAAGTCAGTACAATTGAACACGTATAATATATAGCCTCCATACAATCGATTGTTCCGATAACTCGGATCCTATTATTTTGTAAGTTTTTTTTAAATTATAACAAAGATGTGTAATGTGTATAGTAAATATAGTTAAATTGACACAGGCTGTACTGGGGATCGAACAGTGAAAATCGTGACGCTTATTCATGAAAGGTATATAGCCTTCGGCACAGCCGAAGACAGCTTTCCTTACTTGTTTTTGTTTGAGAAAAATATAAACACTGTTGGAGGTGATTTTAGCGGTCAAGTGATCTTCTTTATTTTGAGCGGGACTATTTTTCTCAACTAACCCATCTTAAATGTTTCAGAATGAGTAGTTTTTTATGGAATCTCTTTTCGCTCTTCGTATCTCAAAATGCGTTTCAAAAACGTCCCATCAGAATGAAAGTACCTTACATTTTTAGCTGAGATTGGGCACTTTTGAATCAAATTTTTAAATAAAATGTTGTTGAAAAAAAAATGTTAGGTATGTAGTTATGGAAAATATTTTGAGATAGGGTGAACTTCCACAGAGACATTGGTAATTTTTACTAGACTTCCCATTTATAAATATTTTATTTGTTATTTTGTAACTAAGAAAACTTTTGTTGGTACCCTCGTATTCATGTTAAAGTACATCGGTCTATATTAACTCAATATGTACTTGAATATAAATTGACATTCAAATGAAATTCGTTTTCGTTTATACATAAATTTATTTATTTGTAGATAAATTAATATTGCGGGCAAAAAAAAATTGGTGGAAATGAGAATGTACTGAGGATATTGGGGTTGTTCTAAAAAAAGTATAATTTTTTTTTTTCAAAGATCTATAACTTTTGTTGTATTCTTGAGGTATCCTGAATTCAAAGTTTTATATTCACCCCATCTAATGCACGGCTATTTTGCTCCTGATATACATACCTAGTCCCCTGAGATGTCGAACTAATCCAAAAAAGCTCAAGTTTGCATAATTTGATTCTAATAATTCCAATGTGGGTCTCTATGTAAGGTAGAAGGTGAGAGAAACTGTCGAGATTATACAATTCTGTAAAAAACACAGAGCTTAGATCTCGATATCGAGAAAAAGGTTAGATTTCTAAACGAATTCTAATGTATTTTTTTTTTTTTTTTTTTTTTTTTTATGAGTGGGATTTAAATGTGTTTTTTAGTTCTGTTATCATTTTCGGTTCGATTGTAGCTTTTTCTCAGTGATGATGAATTTCATATGATATTTATACAACATAATTTATAACAATTATGGTCACACCGTAGTAGTGTATGTATCTCTATCATTATTAAATCAATCAGCTGTTGATGTCCGGCTATATATGCATGTACATAGGATATATATTACTTATATACAATGTGTTTTATACATATACCCGGCGTTTTTGTGTTATTGTCGGCACACAGTCGACGAACGTGAAATTGTTTTATTTTTCTGATTCTCATTTGGTCTCCATGGGCGCTGGCATGCTGAGATGGTTTCACTTGTCATTATGGAATCTCCGCATTACTATTCTTCAGTTGAGCAACGCAACTAGTCGTGGGTGTGTCGCATAGAATTGCTTATTGAATAAAAACGGGGAAAATTAAATTTATTTATAAATATTGTTGTGTGACGAGTGGAAAGAGGGAAAATGTTGATTTTCTCAAACAAACCCTTATTTAAAGGTGAAAGTTGTTTAGTTTCACTAAATTTGTTCTTTAAAACAAAGCTTGAGAATACTCCATATGGAAATTTGTGTATTCAATTGTTTGTATTTCGTGCAAATGTACATATGTATATTAGTGCGGGTCGAGCCTTAATAAATTAGAAAGAAAAAAGTTTTACGGCACTTAAAACCGTGCCCAAATATACATATGGGTAAGGTGACCATACATTTTTTTTGAAAAAACCGAACACTTTTTACTTAAGGCTTGTTATTGCCTTCACGTGAAAATTTCGCTACCCGGCTATAAACTACTTGGGGTTACACTCTCAATATTATTCTAAAAAGTGTTTTTCATGGCGTAATCATCTCATTGCAGTAAAAAATGTTGCTGTTCGTTGTTGTTCGTTTTGGTACGAATTTTTTTCCGGGTACGGAACTTCCAAATTTGGTACGTTTTTGCCATTTTAACGTACTCAATTTTTGATTTCGCTTCACACTTGACCGCGTTAAACATAAACCAAATTATTTTTTAAATATTCCGAAAGATTTTAAATTTTTCATAAAGTTTTGAAATTATTGAGCAAACTAAATTTATAGAGCTACTCATTACATTTGTTAAAAAAGTTTGCCGACACAAGAAAGCAGAACAAAAACAGAACATTTGCTTAAAAACAGAACATTTCTGTTATTTTCCTTAGAAAAAAAAATACGCAGAACAAGCTCCTTAAAAACAGAACTGTTCTGCCAAAAACAGAACGGATGGTCAACGTACATAAAAAAAAAAAAACAATGGCGGCGATATACCAACAGGTTATCATAACCTCTAACGAGATTTTTAGCCGAGCTTCTCTTTCCAACTTGTGGTGTGTTGCTTTTGAGTTTTTCCTACAAGTCGGCGGGACCTACAGTTTTTTGCCGACTCCGAACGGCACTTGCAAAGCAAAAGAATTTTTTGCTGAAAAGCTTCTCATGGCAGAAACACACCCGGAGAGTTGGCCAAACTACTGCCGAGGAGCGACCCCGTTTTAGAAAAATGCTTTTTTTTAAATATTTTTTGATGTTACTTTTGCCGGGCATCGAACCGCCACGACTTGGTGTAGAAGGCCGAACAGTTAACCGCTATACCACGGCGGCCGCCAACGTACATATGGACGAAATTCTTCAACCGGACCACCGAAAATTTTCATCGCTCTTATTTGAATGAAATTTGTTGATCTGCTATTTAAAAAAAAATCACTAAAGGGTCAGTTACATAAAGCTTTATTGTGACTTTACCTCAAACTTTGACTTTGTAGAAAAGTTCAGTATACGTATTTAAACGAAGCATGGCAAATTGGGGACCTCAAAGTTGAAGCAAGGTTAAAATTTGGCAAACTCTCAAATTTAGCTTGCTTTGCTTGCTTTGACAATCACACGTTGATGACTTTGCTTTAATTAAAGAATAAAAAGTTGGAGGAAATAATAATTAATTAATTGTTTCTCTATTAAATTAATAAATTTCCCAAAACAATCTGAATGCGAAGAAATAAATAACGAAAAGGAATGTATAAAAGAGAAGCGTCAAGGCGTTCATTGTAACACCTCTGAAGTTGGACGCAAAGTTTTGAGGTAGCAAATGTCAGGCGAGGTTAACAAAGCTTTATGTATTTGACCCTTAAAGGTCGCGTGGAAATATTACACGGTTACCTAGGTATACGGGTTTGAATTCGCAATTTTTTTTTCTGTAAGCTTTTTTTTTTTTCTTTAAATTAGAAGTCAAACAGGAACATGGAAATCTTTTCCAAAGTATTCTTTTCATTGCTTTCTAATATAAATTTAAAAAAATTGTATTGAAAAGTTTTAGTAAAAGTTTTATACATTTTTTTTTAAATTTTTTTTTAATTTTTTTTTTTTAATTTTTACCTAAAGCTTGATATTTTTCTTTATTTCTTATATTTTAAAGAAAAATTCAAACCCGTATATCTCGGTAACCCTCCGATATTTATACGCGATCTGAGTGATTTTTTTTTACATTCATAGCAGATCACTTTCACCAAATTTCATTTAAATCGAATTTTCAGGTGGTCCGCTTGCAAAATTTTACGCCATATACTCATTCTCAGAAAATGTTGCTCTGGAGAACGACAAATGATGTGAAAATGGCTTGTCCCCCTGGTGTTAAGTGATCAGATATCACACGAAAGAAAAGATTTGAGGTCGTTTACAAAATATTACAGATTGTAAGATAATTCTATTCAGCGGAGTTTCAAACACAACTGTTTCCTCAGTTGTAGGGGTTCCCGTTTATTGTTTACTCTGAACGGCCTCTGCACCATTGCAAAAGAGAGATTATGTCTAAACTGTGCTGTGTAAGGTTGATGTATTTTTAATTCTAAACGAAACCGATCCCCACTAATGAATTAATTAAGTAAGCAATTGCGTTTTTTGATAAACAATATCGCTATGCTATGAATTCACTTCACTGACAATAAAGCTAAAATGGACCACAGAATCTCGAACTAGATAGGTACATAATTTTTTTTTTTTGCAAAATCCCGATTTTTTTTTTAATTCAAAAACACCCTTCAAAAAAATTTTTGGGTTTCTTGCTATATCAGATTTACAGTACAGATACAAAAACTTAAGGTCCAAATTTTGCCGATCTTTTTTCCCTTTTCATTTTACATTTTTTTGAATGCCAACTAGAACAGTTTTAAAACTCCCGATTTTGGACATTTCGGGAGTTTTTCGTTTTTTTGCAGAACTTTTTCTCTTGTTAGGAACTCTTCGCATGCCAATTTCACCTTTTTGAAGAGCGTCCAATTTCCTATAGATAATGGAAAAAATCAGCTGTGTATACACTAGGGATGCCAATTTTTTGTCTTTTAGCAATTTTCGGGATTTAGAAATTATATATTGTCCAGCATTTTAGTATGAAGAAAGTGAATAAGTTAGTGGAAAAACTTTCTTACCTTGAAATAGATACCAAAAAATAGCATTTGTAGTAATAATTTTTTTTATTTTTCATTTCATTTTATTTATACACGGTTAAAAATTTGAGCCTAAATTTTAAACTTTTTTGAACATATGTATCAAATTGAAAATAGACCAGTTTTTAAAGAAAATTAGTAGTGTTTTAACTTTAAACCGAAAATGTGTTTTTGTCCGTTGGCTGGGACTCGAACTATCGTGCCCGTCTGCACCACTGAGCTACATCGCACACATAAATGGTGTGGGCAAAACTAAATGTAGAATAAGCTTTCAAAAATAAATGAAAACAAACCCAAAATTGTAGACCGAAAAGGTTTTAATTTTAAATCAAAAAGTTTTAATTTTCAAACCAAACAAATTGAATTCTAAACCAAAAAGTTTTAGGAATAAAATGAAAATGAAAAAAAAAGTGGACCTAGGTTTCGAACGGAAGCACTCAGGAGACGCAGCCGATTACTCTACCGCTGAGCTAAGCCGCACATAAAGTTTTTGTGGGCAAAAGTCAATGACTTTCATAAAAACTAAAAAAAAAAAAATGTTACAGTTCTTTTTCATTGAAATCTTAAATCGAAGCCAAAAAAATGGAAATTCTTTGTAGGTATTTGGAAGGTTTTAAATATTCCACATAAAAGTTAAAAAAAATCGCTTAAACTTCAGACGGATTTAAAATTTAGACACATTTTTTTAACCTGTGGCATATTTCCAAACCCGAAAAACCCGGGATTTCTTCCTTACAAAAATCACCGGATTGACATCCCTAATTGATATGTATGTTTAAATCATGGGTCGGCAGATTTGTAAATGCTGGTGTATAAGTGAGAACGTTTATACACGCGCTGTGATCGTCCGAACTATATTTTTAACATTCGCTGACCAAACAAACGACACCCTCACGCGATGTGGTTTCGCCCCCTTGCCCAGCGACGACTAAATCATTTGGTAAACAAAGAGCGCAACGTGTCTGTGTGACGAATCCAACTTGTTTGACTGATCTTAAGATCTATGGGGCGCCGATGCTTGGTTTAAATAGACGTGTGTTGCTTCCAATTCTATTTATATGGCTGCGAAGAAGCCAAAAAAAAAACCAAACAAATATATTTAAAGAAATATACTCGAACAGCTGTCAGCCAACCAAAGTGACGCTCTTGAACCAGAAACATTTGTTTGCAAAATATTAAATACTATTTGCTTACCATTGTATGTATGGATATTAGGATGGTCCTTATCTTTAAATGATACATTCCATAAAATTTCAGTCTCATCCCTTCAATTGGAAGATAACGAGTTTTGGTCGCGACTCGAGACGGTTAAGGTGTTTCCCAGAGGGACTAAAGTTCGAAGCACTCTACAACAAAGAAATATTTTGTTATTATCTAATCGATACTGTCTCTATTCGGGACCAAAATTCATATCAGATGACTTCGTCTACACACAGAAAAATTTTCATGTAAAACCAAAACTTTTTTAACACTTTTTCAGGTTATTATTTGTCAACACTATTGATCATGTTATTTTAACTTTACTTCGTATTAAATTAACATATCTTCCTGTTAAATTAACATGAAGCTCATGTTGAAAAACTTGACTTCGTGTTAAATTAACATGACTTCCTGTTAAATTAACATGAATTCATGTTAAATTACCATTAATTCCTGTTAAAACAACACTATCTATCTCAGTATCTTTCTTGTTAATTTAACATGGTTCAAGTTGACAAAAATTATTCTGTTTAGAGGTATATTAGTATCGAAAATCTCGTGCAAACATTGTTTCTATACATTAAAGGACCACCCTAACGCATATGTATATATCTACATACGCACAGTAGGCATTTATTTCCCTACATTTCATCAATCAATCAATTAATATACATAAATTTATTTTATGGATTTTCAGGCGCTGATAACATTCTGCGTCAGGGTCAACGTTTCTTTGCTTTGTCCAACATCAAAGCCTCAGCTGTGCGTCCTGCTCTCACACAATTCCGTGATATACTAAACACGCAGATAACGGGCATCAAAGATGCGGGCACATATAAAATGGAACGCATTATCACTTCGTCACAGAGTACTGAGATCACTGTGGAGGGTACACATAAAAGAATATTGAACTTTTGCGCTAACAATTATCTGGGCTTATCGGTATGTGCTCGCTTTTGCAGTTGTCAGAGTGATTATTTGTTTTAATGGTAAATATGGTTTCTCAGCTCAGGCGACTAGAGCTGGGAAGGGTTTAGAGAGTGGGAATAAAACCGGGATAGTAGGAATCGTGGTAGAAAAGGGAATTTGAATAGGGGTTGCAATATTTTGATGGGGTGTGTACAAGGACATTAGAGCGTATCACCAAAAAAAGTTGAAAATGTCCCCCCCCCCCCCCAGTTTGAACACTTACCTTAAGAGGTTTTCAAATTTTTAAATTTTTTTGTCACCCTGTAAAAACAGCGAAATTTGATTTTTTTCTATAACTTCTATATTTCTAGTTCGATTTTCAAAAGTGATACAATTTTAGAAGGCAATATTTCATCAATAGAAACTTTTAGCCCTTTTTTTCTTAGTTTTCCGGAAAAAAAATTTTTTTTTTCAAATACAGGGTGTTGGTTTTAGTAAAAATAGAATAAAAACTGAACTTGGCATGAAGGGCTAAAAGTTTCTATGGATGAAATCTTGCCTTGGTGAATACCTTTCTAAAAATGTATCACTTTTGAAAATCGAACGAGAAATATAGAAATTATAGAAAAAAATAAATTTCGCTGTTTTTACAGGGTGACAAAAAAATTAAAAAATTTTTTTTTGAAAACCTCATATGGTAAGTGTTCAAACTGGGGGGGAACATTTTCAACTTTTTTTTTCCTCTATACACCTCTCAGTGTTTTATTCTTTACTTTTAGGCTGGTCAAATGCGATTTTAGACGCCACGGCCTCGAGTACCGTATTCCTGCGATTTGTTACCAAAAAGTCACAAAAAAAAGTTGGGAAATGGTCCGATAAAAATCCCTAAATTATTCCAAAAAGGACCAGAAATGGTCCTAAAACATACCGAAATTCTTCCAAAATTATCACAAAAATGTGATCCCAATACGTCTCGAAATAGTCCGAAAAAAATCACAAAACGATCCCATTAAAAGTTTCAACAGGATATCAAAATAGTCCCGAATTTATCCCAAAAATATCCTAAACTACCCTAGCAAAGTCCCGGTATTGTTCAATAAAAGTCTCAAACTGATCCCGAAAAAGTCAAGAAGTTATGCTAAAAAGCCCCTTCATTGTCACGACAAAGGCGCGGAATGGTCCGAAAAAGTCTCCAAGTTTTCCTTAAATGGTTCAACAAAAGTAGAAAAAAAAATGATTCCAAAAAAAAAACACAAAAATGTTTCCAAAAAGTACTGAAATACTCCTAAAAAATGCCCGAAATTATACCAAAAAAGTTTAAAAATGTTCCCAAAAAACTTCCGAAATGATTCCAAAAAAGTCCCCAAATAGCCCCAAAAAAGTACGAAAAAAGTACCGAAATGATTCCAACAAAGCACTGAAAAGTTCCAAAAAAAAAAAAAAAACGAAATGATAAAAAAATGTTCTAAAATAGTAAAAAAAGTCAGGAAAAAAGTCCTGAAATAGTCCGAAAAAATGTTTCCAAAAAGACCCCTAAATGATACCAAAAAAGTTCTCAAATTCTCCTGAAAATGCCCGAAATTATACCAAAAAAGTTTCAAATTGTTCCCAAAATACTTCCGAAATGATTAAAAAAAATCACATGACAAGTTTTCAAAATAAAAATGAAATGGATCAAAAAAAATGTCCTAAAATAGTAAAAGAAAAAATTAAGAAAAAAAGTCCTGAAATAGTCCAAAAAAAAGCCCGAAATAATACCAAAAAAGTTTCAAAATGTTCCCAAAAAACTTCCGAAATGATTCCAAAAAAAGTTCCCAAATAGTCCCGAAAGGTCCGAAAAAAGTGTCGAAATGGTCCAAAGAATCTCAAAATGAGCCAAAAAAGGTCCCGAAAGAGTTAAAAAAAAGTCCCGAAATGATATAAAACAGGTCTCAGACCCTCAAAAATAGTCGAAATAAAACCCAAAGAATTATTGTCATCCTCTAGAATCATTTTTATAAAATTTGATTAGACCCCTTCACCAATCTTAAGCTCGCGTAATAGATATGTAGACGACCCCTTACTATTTCCTTTCAGAACAATCCTGAAGTGGTGAACTACAGCAAAGATATTTTGGATCAGTATGGTGCTGGTCTTAGCTCGGTGCGCTTCATTTGTGGCACACAATCGATACATAAGGAACTCGAGAAGAAGATTGCACAATTTCATGGAAGAGAAGATGCTATTCTCTATGCATCTTGCTTCGATGCGAACGCCGGTATTTTCGAATCCATACTCACACCGGACGATGCAGTCTTTTCGGATGAATTGAATCATGCATCCATTATCGATGGTATACGTTTATGTAAGGCGCAGAAACAGCGCTACAAACATCGTGATATGAACGGTAAGCAGACTAAGGAAAACAAGTGATACAAAATATAATTCCAATATTTGTCTGCTTCTTCCTCCACCGAAATACAGACTTGGAAAAGCAATTGCAATCATCAACAGCGCGCCTTAAAATGATTGTAACTGATGGTGTTTTCTCCATGGATGGCAATATTGCACCTTTACCTAAAATCATCGATCTGGGAGCAAAATACGACGCCTTAGTCTTTCTCGACGAATGTCATGCAACTGGTTTCTTCGGCGCTACCGGACGTGGCACTGAAGAGTATTACAATCTCATGGGACGCGTTGACATCATCAATTCTACATTGGGCAAGGCGCTCGGTGGTGCCGCTGGCGGTTATACAACTGGACCCAAAGAGTTAATAAAACTGCTGCGTCAAAAATCTCGTCCCTATCTCTTCTCGAACTCGTTGCCACCACCTGTGGTCGCGACTGGTATTAAAGTGTTGGACATGCTCATGCACTCCGATCAGTTAACGCAACGTGTACAAAGCAATACTAAACGTTTTCGAGATGCGATGACAAAAGCTGGTTTTACTATTGGCGGTGAGAATCATCCGATTTGTCCGGTGATGTTGGGTGATGCTCGTCTGGCGTCGATATTTGCTGATCAAATGCTTTGTAATTAGCTTGAGTTTGCGCAGTTTTATGAAATTAATTTCTCCTTTTTGTTTACAGCTCGTGGCATTTATGTTATAGGCTTCAGTTTTCCGGTGGTGCCCAAGGGTAAAGCGCGCATTCGTGTCCAAATATCAGCTGCTCATACAACGGACGATGTCGATCATGCTGTGGCAGCTTTCGTTGAAGTTGGTAAATCGCTGAAGGTTATCAAATGAAAATAAGGAAACGTCTTTGGGTTGGCTAGCTGGAATGAGCATTTATTATTTTTTATTATAGTAGGCTGGGAAATCCTCATTTAATATTCATATTTATTTAGAGGATCTTGTAAAAATAAAATTTCTTAAAATATTTTAAGGTTTTTTAATTTCAAAGCAAACATTTCACAAAATGTATTTGCGGTCGACGTTTGCTTAAAAGACTTAGTATGTGTGCCTAACTTCATTGATATAAATTGCATGGTTAAGGGTACTTGATATTAGTACCTGGGTGACCGATCTTGCTCGGTGCTATCAATTTAGCGCGAACTTTACTTACTCAAAATGATCCCAAAGTGACCTAAAAATAATCCTAAAATTATTCCAAACATACCCTTAAATGTTCCCAAAATTATACGAAATTGAACCCAAAGCGAACCAAAAATAATCCGAAAATGATCCGCAGATCCCAAAACGACGCTAAAATGATCACAAAATGGTTCAAAAATGATTCCTAAATGACCCCAAAAACAGCCTTAAATGTACACTAAAATTATCCAAAAATGTTCCCAAAATAATCCTAAAATAATCCCAAAGCGCCCCCAAAAAGACCCTCAAATGTTCTCAAAATTACCCAAAAATTATCCCAAAATGATCGCAAAATGACTCCAAAATGATCCGAAAATTACCCCAAAATGATCTTAAAATAGCCCCCAAATTATTCCAAAGTGACCCCTAAATGATGTCAAAATATGCAAGTTTCAAGCAGAGTTTCCATCTAGGGTTGCCACCTAACCGTATTTTATTCATGTTTCTTTATGTTTCGAGAACCGCCTGACCGATTTGGATAAAATTTGGTATTATAGATAGTATGATTCCTTCTAAGATTATATGGGAGCGTATTGCCACTTGGTGCGGTTCACAGGGTTGCCATCTATCTCAATTTTTTTTAATGTTGAGCAAAATATGCCAATATGGGTATCAAATGGAAGCATTTTCGACCTTATTCAAAATATGTAAGTTTCAAGCAGGGTTGCCATCTAGGGTTGCCACCTAACCGCATTTTATTTATGTTTCTTTATATTTCGAGAACCGCCTGACCGATTTGGATAAAATTTGGTATTATAGATAGTATGATTCCTTCTAAGATTATATGGGAGGGTGTTGTCACTTGGTGCGGTTCACAGGGTTGCCAACTATCTAAATTTTTTTTTTAATATTGAGCAAAATGTGCCAATATGGGGATCAAATAGAAGCATTTTCGACTGTATTCAAAATATGTAAGTTTCAAGCAGGGTTGACATCTAGGGTTGCCACCTATCCACATTTTATTTATTTTTCCTTATATATCGAGAACCGTCTGACCGATTTGGATAAAATTTGGTATTATAGATAGTATGATTCCTTCTAAGATTATATGGGAGGGTGTTGCCACTTGGTGCGGTTCACAGGGTTGTCACCTATCTCAATTTTGTTTAAATTGAGCAAAAAATGCCAATATGGGTATCAAATGGAAGCATTTTCGACTGTATTCAAAATATGTAAGTTTCAAGCAGGGTTGCCATCTAGCGTTGCCACCTATCCACATTTATTTATTTTTCCTTATAGGTATCTCGGGAACCGCTTGACCGATTTGGATACAATTTGACATATATGTAGATAGTTGACAACTTCGAGGAATACCGAGCAAGTTCGGTCACCCAGGTACTAGTAGTTAAAAGGCGTACATAACAAATCCAAAACCCTAATTTTTGGTATGAAGCCTTTTTTCTATGGTGAAGCTTGTACTAATGAATTTGGCACAAGCTCAATTCGTTATGCTGTAACATGTCGTATGGCTTCTATTCTATTACCCTGGATATATATAGCGGTTACATCAGCGTTGAATGGATGATCGGTGAAAGCATTACTCATAATCTCTCAACGGCAACGTACTGAGTTCCAATTCTCCGACTTAGTATGTGTTCTCCTTGGCAAGAAAAACTGTTCTTACCTTCACAAAGATAAGCGCTCAAAAGAAATCACTGTTGATCAGTAAACGCGTGCTGTTCAACACCTGTTCGCCTGCCATACCTTTCTTGTAACTCTGCTTCACTTCCACACTGTTCTCGACTCTCGCTGGTTACAAAAGTTGTTGACTACCTTTTAGTTTCTTTTACTGCCTTGCTGGCTTGCTTTCTTTATGCTTTTGGCCAAGATCACGTACTTGTGGTTAGGGCTTGAGTTTGTTGGTATGTTGATCGCAAACTCTTATGCTAATCGGCTTTCCTTCGAAGCTGTTCTTTGGCGCTTTATTTGTATTTTGTTGCTGCATTACTTGTGCGTCGTCTACTTTTAGTATAAATTGAATGTGTCCAGGCATTCCCACTTTTAGTCTTGCAGTGAATCTTGTTTTTGAACGTACAAACTGAAATAGTTTCCGGCTTACAGTGAAGGTTTGGTGCAGCAACCATGAAGTGGTGCTTTGGTGGGTGCATGGCAAAACTAATTTTTTTGGTTCGACTTGACTATTTTTTTTTCACCTTGCAGTTCTACTACTTACCTTACTAAACACCTGCATGTTTAGTAATGTAACCGCTAATGCCATACAGGATCGCAATCTTTTTGCTACCGAACTCTTTCAAACGATTGCCACCGATAAGCAGAATGAGAATGTGATTATCTCACCAGTGGCTATACAGACCGCGCTCGGTTTGGCTTACTATGGCGCCGACGGTAAAACGGCTAAAGAGCTACAACGTAGCTTACATGCCCAATCACAGAGTCGCAGTGGTATTGCCAAGAGTTATTACAAACTTTTGCATTCTTTTGTTAAGCCCAAAACGACATTGGAGATTGCTAATAAGATTTATGCTAAGGATGTACTTGTGATCGAGTCGGAATTTCGTGAGGCAGCACAAAAATATTTCGATTCCGATGCAGAGCAATTGGATTTCACGAATGAACCAAAAGCTGTGGAGCTAATTAATAAGTGGTTGGCTGAGAAGACAAATGGCAAGATTGAAAATGTTTTGGATAGTATTGAACCCGATATAAATGTCGCGCTAGTGAATGCTATCTACTTCAAAGCCAAATGGGCGCGTCCCTTCATGGATGATGAGACAACTGATCGCGATTTCTGGATTAATGAAAATGTGACAGTAAAGGTGCCGACTATGTTCGCTGACAATTGGTACAACTATGCGGACTATGAAGATTTGGATGCTAAGGCGATTGAATTGTTCTTTGAGAATACCGATTTACGTATGTGGTTCATATTGCCAAATAAGCGTGATGGTCTATTTGAGTTGGAGCAGAAATTGAAGAGTGTGGACTTTAATGCATTTGCAGATCGCTGGCAGTGGAGTAGTGTAACGGTGAATTTGCCGAAATTCAAATTTGAATTTGATACCGATTTGAAGCCGTATTTATTGAAGGTATGTGGGAGGCTGAGCTCTATGACTTTAGATTTTTTTGCAAATGGTATAATTATATATATATATTTTTTTTTTAATTTTTCCCAAATTTAATTTGGTTTTTTTTGTAACTTTATAGTCCATTTCCTATTTTTTTTTTATTTTTTTTTTTTTGTTTTCACTTTATAGTTGGAAGCTCCAATTATGTATATAAAACACATTAAGCAATTTTGAGAACGGAAACATTTTTCTATTGCTTTTTTTATTTTTTTTTTAGTTTTTATTTTATTTTATTTTATTCTAAATATTAAATATTTTTTTATTTTTCTTTTATTTTTTTTTAGTTTTTTTTTATTTTCTTATTTTTTTTTATTTTATTTAATTTAATTATATTTTATTTTATATTTTATATTTTTTAATTTTCTTATTTTTTTAATTTTTTTTTTTTTCATTTTATTTTATTGATTTTATTATTATTTGATGTTATTTGATTTATTTTCTTAATATAATTTTTTTATTTAATTTTTTATTTATTTTATTTTGTTTTATTTTAATTTGTGTATTTAGCGACCTTTTGTTTCGAACGAATTTTTGGTTTTGCCGGCTTTAGGTCAGTTTTGAATAAAACTCATAAATTTTTTCTTTTTTCACCAATATATTTCGGTTACACAACGGTAACCGTCTTCGGGGTAGAATTTTATTTACACGTCCGTACCGTGTGACGTGGAGTTGTGTACAATAAAATAAAATATAATAAAATAAAATAAAACAAATTTTTGGTTTTGCCGGCTTTAGGTCAGTTTTGAATAATACTCATAAATTTTTTTTTTTTTTTTCTTTTCTTTTTTCACCAATATATTTCGGTTACACAACGGTAACCGTCTTCGGGGTAGAATTTTATTTACACGTCCGTACCGTGTGACGGTGGTGAAAAAAGAAAAGAAAAAAAAAAAAAAAAAAAATTATGAGTTTTATTCAAAACTGACCTAAAGCCGGCAAAACCAAAAATTTGTTTTATTTTATTTTATTTTATTTTATTATATTTTATTTTATTTTATTTTATTTTTTTTATTTTTTATTTTATTTTAAATTATTTCATTTTATTTTATTTTATTTTATTTTTTTTATTTTTTTTTATTTTATTTTATTTTTTTTTTATTTTATTTTGTTTTATTTTATTTTGTTTTATTTTATTTTATTTTATTTTATTTTATTTTATTTTATTTTATTTTAGTTTATTTTATTTTATTTTATTTTGTTTTATTTTATTTTATTTTATTTTATTTTATTTTATTTTATTTTATTTTATTTTATTTTATTTTATTTTAGTTTACTTTATTTTATTTTTTTTTATTTAATTTTTATTTTTTATTATTTGTTTTTTTTTTTTGTCAATTTAATTTAATTTAATTGAATTTAATCTTTTTTTCATTTTATTTCATTTAATTATTTAATTTTTTTCGTCTCCTTTTCTCTTTCTCATCTCTCATCCAGCTCGGCATCAAGACAATGTTTACCGATGAAGCTGATTTTAGTAATATCTTCCATGAGTCGCCCATCAGCACCCGTGTTTCTCGTGTTCAACACAAAGCTTTTATAGATGTTAATGAGATTGGTTGTGAAGCTGCCGCCGCTAGTGGTAAGTTTGACCCTTTTAATCGAAGTTTATGATCATTAATCACTTTCTCTTTACAGTTGCTGTTGGCGTTCCGATGTCCTTACCTTGGGATCCCAAAACCTTTATCGCCGATCATCCATTTGTCTTTGTTATAAGAGATCCGCATGCTATATATTTTACTGGCCATATTGCTAAATTTTAAGTTTGATGAGACTGAAACTTACTACATATTGTCTTAGTTTACTTACATAAAATTATTTTGGGATAGGTTATAATTAAAAGCTTTTATCATGTACTGAATCTTGATTTCTTAATAAATTGTGGGATCACTTTTTTAATTACTCTAATATTTTCTTAAAACTCGGCCGAGTTTTAACGAACAAAATCTCATTCTCTACCTATCCTTAGTCGGCTGGTTGATCTATCAATCGAATAATGGGTAAGTACCTAGCTCCTGCTCTGGCGATGGATATATCAGTTGAGCTCAGACAACTTTCTATAACTTTCTGTGCCTGTGTTAATTTTTGGACTTTTTTTTTAAATCATTTTGAAACTTTTTGACATCATTTTTGGGACTAATTTGGAATTTATTTAAGAAGCATTTCGACACTTATTTGGGATAATTTCGTGACTTTTTTATACCATTTCGTAGCCCTTTTGGAAGAATTTCGGAACATTTTCGGGATCATTTCGTTTTGAGATATTATTTCGGTATTATTTTGTAATTGTTTTTGGGATCATCGACCATTTGCCATTGGGAACTCACTTAATCGTAGTGATGAATTCGAAAATTATTGCATACATGCAAAGTTAAATGCATACCCAATAAAGCTTTTTGAATTCTCTTAATGTTTTTACTTTCACTAGATTTACTTATTCAATAACCGTCCTCACGTTATCAAATTACCGTAAGTGTAAATTATAAATGCGTTCCGAATTTAAATTGAAATGAGAGTGGTCCTTAATTATAAACAAGCGCTCGTTTGAAGCCGAAAAAAAAAATGAGATTACCAAAAACATATTTTTCGCTTGACCCACAAATTATTCAATCCTACTTTGATGCCGAAATTGAGTAGGTACGAATTGTTTGTTTTCACGCCGACTGCTTGCTTATCGTTTAAACAAGCAGCTAAAAAATCGATAAAATATTTTATAAATTGCACACCTGTCACAATGGCACGCAAGCGTGTGCCGGCACTTTTAACGCTTTCAAGAAGAACAAAAAAAAAAAATAAAAATTTAAAAAAGAAACAAAAAAAAGAGAAAACAAAAATAAAAAGATTAAGTCAAACAAAGAAATGCAGCACTAGCAAAAAAAATTGTGTTTGATCAAGAGCATAAAAAATGATTAAAAAACAAGTAAGGAAAACTGTCTTCGGCTGTGCCGAAGGCCAAATACCTTTCATGAATAAGCGTCACGATTTTCACTGTTTGATCCCAGTACAGCCTGTGTGAATTTAACTTAAGCTCATACCGAAATTATCGGAACTATCGATTATATGGGGGCGATGTGTTATATTGGTCCAATGTCATTGATTGTTAACACCGACATTCCACATTCTAAAATAGCAATAGTTACGAAATTTCACGTTCCTACCTATATAACTACAGGAGTTATCTACCAAAATCCGTTTATTGGAACAATCGATTGTATGGGGGATATGTGAAATATTTATCCCATCTCGATGATTTTCAACTTCGATATTTCAGATATAAAAATAGCAATACGTCCAAAATTTCACGTTCCTACGTGTTTAATTACAGGAGTTATAGCCCAAAATCCGTTTATCGGAATAATCGATTGTATGGCAGCTATGTGAAATATTTATCCCTGCTCAATGATTTTCAACATCGACACTTCACATATAAAAATAGCGTTATGTCCAAAATTTCACGTTCCAACGTGTTTAATTAGAGGAGTTATAGCCCAAAATCCGTTTATCGGAACAATCGATTGTATGGGAGCCATATGTAATATCGGTCCGATCTTGCTGGTTCCGACAAATGGTTCCTATATTGGAAAATGGTGGCCGCATACAAAATTTCAGCCAAATATCTCAAAAACTGAGGGACTAGTTTGCGTTCAAACAGACAGACAGACAGACACACAGACAAACGGACAGACGGACATGGCTAAATCAACTCATCTCGTCATCCTGATCATTTCGGTATACTTATTGATGGTTCTATCTCTTCTTCTTCTCATACTTACAAACATCGGACCAAAGTTATAATACCATTTCATGTTCATGAAAGGTATAACAAGAGATCTAAGAATGCATTTTTGTTGAGAATGTGCGCATGCGCAGAGACTGTTACTACTCAAGTAAGTATTTTTAGAATTTCGCGTCTACCAATATCAAAGTGTACCCAGTATACGAGGACGTGACCTTATATTTATTGGTAAGAAAAGTTGGAAATTAAGCATACATTTTTACATATGTATACTTACAACATACATATGTAAAACTTACCTCTTCTGGAGCCAATAAAAAAACCAGTATTTGTACAAAGAACTTCTGAGCTGCTCAATTCAACTTTTCTCAGTTGTTTAGTATGCATTTAAAAGGGTTGCCATCTCCTTATATAGTTTTGTACGACACAGAGGGCCCAGCCAAAAACTCCAAATACCTACTTGCATGCATGTAAAAAAATGGCTTGTCGCCCTTCCATCTTTGGTTTTCTGTTCATATGCTCCATTAACCTCTTGCTCTCTGTTTTGTCTCATCGTATCGATATGACATCATATGATATGAAATCATATGATATGACATCATATGATATGAAATCATATGATATGATCACATGATATGATATGACATCATATGATGTAACATCATGTGATATGACATCATATAATAACATCATCTTAAAACTGATTAAAAATGTAATTTTAACGTTATTCAAGAATTCCATAAATAAAACTAACTCGTTATCATCACTCAACATTTCTTGAGTAATGAATAACAAGTCATTTTATTCAAGAATCGCTTGAAATAAAAATAACTTATTATTTGAAGACATGCATGGATGAAGGGGGTATGTCGCATTCTCACTCAATTTCTGTTTTTGGCATTGGTGAATAGTTTTTATGCAGATCTATATTTCTGTCTTATCAGAATCTGCCTATCGTGAAAATTGTAGAAGATAATTCATGGATGAAGGGGGTATGTACACAACTTTTCAATATGAATTGTGGAAGAAGAGGGTATGTTCCGTTTTTTTCATATAAAACACTAAATATAAACTTATGCTTTTTATTGCATATTATGCAAAGTCTTTTATAGCTTTGCATAATTTTTTTGTCAGTTTTCGATAAAGATTCGAAAAAACCTCAAATGTTTAAGCAAAACTTTAAAGCCGATTTTCTCGTTTCACTCAAAATGCGACATACCCCCTTCATCCATGCATGTCTTCATTTATCACTTGGATTTTTATGAATAAATATAACCGGTCACTCATAACTCAAAATTTTTAAAATAATGAATAATTTTTTATTTTTATTTTTATTTTTTTCGTCACTCGTCACTCAAAAATAAAATTTTGCCAATCCCTGGTCGGAGATATGCTGTATGAAAAATGTGTTAAGAAGTGTTACGTCTTTCTTCCTGGAAGCGTCAGATATATAACTTCTTACATCCAAAAAAATATTCAGGTTCAGTTAGAACTTGATCAGGCTGTTATTCTTCAACTTATTTTTTTTCTAACACTAGGCGAATATTTCTGTTCCGACATATTAAATCTTAAGTAGAATCGGTACATTGAAACTAAATGACAGAAAACAAGTGCTGAATTGACATGAAAACAGTTATTGAGTTAACTCGTCTAAAATTAACATGGAATACCTTTCTACTACCTGTAATTAATTAATTTCTCGTTATATAGTAAAATTAACAATTGTTTTTTTTCAATTTTTCGAAATTTATGTTCCCCTAAGGGGTTAAGATGCGTTTTTTCTGAAGTTTACCGGATCCAGCCACTGAATATAAAAAAAGGATGATGTAGAGCAAATATGAGAAAAAACAAAAAAAGCTCATGTATTAACCCATTGGTAATTTTTTTTTTTTGTATGAAAAAGTTTCATTATATGCATTTAAAATTTTTAAATATGGTTAGGGGCAGGTAATTAATATTTATGGGCAGAACGACGCCTGCCGGGTCTGCTAGCTTAAAATATTCAAATTTCTTGTAAATTTAAACAAGTAATCTGGTAACCTTAGCGCACTTATGTATACAAAATATCGTGCTACAAAAGTCAGCAAGTCAGATAAAATATATCACTGAACGTACTCACAGCGCTCCGTAAACTAGTGCTCTCTAAAGAGCGACACTACCAAGAGTGGGGCTGAGTGGAGCAAATCTGGCGATAATAAAAAAACATATCGAAAAATACCTGTTTTTGAGAGGCGCTCTCCACCAAACTGACACAAACAGACACACACACTTATAAATTCGAATGTTTTGCCGCACAACTGCTCCACTTGCTCTATGCTTTGGCTCCCCTTCTCATAATACAAATTGACTTGTAGTTAGTTGTTTGTATGCGCGTGTGTTTGTTGCTGGTTTGTTGACGCGTTCCTTTAACGTCGAAGTGTTCATCGAAAGTTCATTTCGCTTATAGCAACAGCGACGCCGTCAAAGAACGACCAACTCATAGCAGCGTCGTCAGCAACAGTTTGACGTCGTCCAAGAGTTGCTGTTGCACATTACAACGGAATATCGCGTCAAAGAGCATGTATGAATAAGAGGCGTCAACACGTATGTTCGAGCAGAGCTACTCGCTCGAGTTGCCGGCCGATTTCTATAAGGGTCTCGGCTGTTTCTTTATGTTCCTATTTTCCTAAAACCAGCTGATTTTGATTGAGTTTATTTTGAGTGGTTTTATGACTGAGTTTTTGCCAGGTTGAGTACCACATTTGTCTCAATTTACAAACCAAAACCGGTTTCATATGCGATGAAAAGTTAATTAGCTAACTCTTAAAGGACTGGTCTGCGACTAGTCTATTTCGCTTACACTGGGGTGTAGTTTCATAATCATAAGTAGATATTATATTAGTCCTTTCGGTTTTTAATGGGTGTAATTGATATTTTTCTAACACATGAGAAAACATATGGGAACAGCTCAGCTTATACAAAGGAATCAGACCGGTAATAAGCCACTGTATCCTTTGCAAGTGATTGCGGATTCATCGAGGCGTAGTAGTTGTTGTGTGGGGTTTCATGTGGTTCTTTCAATGGCACAACAACAATTATCCCACTGTAAAACTCCCACTCCCACTTTCGTCTCACCAACAAGTACAAATGGAAGAAGAAGATATTTGTAAAAACTAGCAAAATTCTATAAACAGAAATTTGATTTCATTCACATTGCTGCTATGAAGTCGTTGGCCTATCTATGCAGAAGGATTTTCAATATTGTGCTAAGTTAAATGCGTTAATGGGGAAAAATTGTCAAAAATCAAGGGGATTTTTGATAGATTTTAAACTTGCACTTTATTAGAATGAAATTTCATAAACTATGAAATGGCATACTCAAAAATTTTTTTAAAATTATGAAAAAAAAATTATATGGTTTTTAAATTTACATATACATATCCCATTTTTTTATTTAAATTTATATTTCCAAAAATTCATTAGTATAAATTTGATATCCAACAATTACAATCCTAAAGGAAAAAATCTAAGTATCTTCTTAAATTTTAAAATGTTAAGCTTGAAGCTAAATGAAATTCAAAAAAATGTTTTGCTTCTCATCTTTATAGTTAAAAAAAATTAAAATACGCATAATATTTTTCAAACTTTGAAATCAATGTTTACCAAACGTGTTTGTATGTAAATAATTTCAAAAAGTCGAACTTTTCTTAACATCTAATATACCTATTTCTTTTTGATTTCGAGTACTAAAAATATTTTTTTTTTTATTTTATTAACATTAGAATGCTTATGGTATGCTATGAATGAAATATGAAAATATTTTTTGAACCAATGCACATTTCAAATACGTTATTAGGAAAAATTTATTGCCGATTTTTTGTACTTATATCTTAAGTTTAATAAACAATACATACTCAATTTTTTCAGAAATTTACATTCACATTGACATAACGTTAAAACGTTATATCTCCTGAAATATGCGGAATTCGGGTTTAGGAATTTAAACAAACATATCTCTAAGAAGTATCTGAACCTATAGATAATTTATTGAAATAATCGAGTATCGAAGTCAGCCGAAATCGCTTGTGACCTTGTGCATACGACAAAACTTGACGCAATATCTCGGAAACCAAAAGAGATATAAAAAAATGGAAAATGCCATTTGAATGTTCTTTAATATTTTGGTATAACTGCATTTGTAACACGATTTTGCAAAATTTTAACTAACGACATTAGTTTGTCCAGCCTACGACATGCAGATTTTTATACCTTTTTCAAGCATTTATCGCATATTATTCAATAACTTCTATGGGGCTAGGCACTTCAGAGGAAGAGTTAGGTTCGTTTAAATTTTCAAACGGAAAATTCTAATAGTTCGGGAGATATGACGTTTTCAAATATATTTTAAACGAAAAAAATAAAATACCGCTACATATAATTATTATTTCCTGAGAAAGAAAATAAAAATCATAAGAAAATGATTACGCAGGATGGAAAATTCAAAAATACGAAAATAATAAGAAGAAGATTGTAGAAAATTTATAAAACTTAAAGACGCTGATTATGGGTGAGGAAAATGATTAAAAGTAAGAGTTAATTATTATGCTTATGTAATTCCCTGAATTTTGTTTTTAAAATCTCTTTAATTTGTTTCCAACCTTCAAAGTTGAGGTTTAAAAACCTTTTTTAAAAAATGTACTAATATCTTTTTTTTTGTAGTTTTGAAAACTATTTGTGCATGTAGTAATTTTGTAATAGATAACAAACCCAAACTATTTAAACTAAGAATTGAAAAAAGGCTTTTTAAAAATACAAATTTCTTTTGGTCTTTTTGGTATTCTCGCAACATTTCAAAAACCCGAAAAATATCAAATTTTTCTTAATTTTTTTAAAAAATTTTTTTTTTCAAACTTTTTAGGTTTTGACAAAATAAAAAAAAAATAATTAACAAAAATTTTTCAAACTTTTTTTGAAATTTATATTTCAAATTTTAAATTTTCTGTATCATTAAAACCGAGTATTGAAAAGTGGTTTGGAAAAATATAGAGTTTTTTGCATTTCTTGAAAAAAAAAAAAGATTTTTAGATATACATACCGCATACTATACAGCGTATTTTCAAAAACGGCGGAATGGTAACGAAATATCGATTTTGGAGGTTTTGGTATACATATATGCCGTTTGGCTTTTTGAAAATACGCGGTATTTTGCCCCGAGCGACGATATATATATATATATAATTGTTTAAATCACTTTTAAACATAATTTTTGAAAAACGTTTTTATTTTGATACTGCAGTGGAATTCTTTAACTTTGTAACGATTTTCGCCTTGTTAGCAACGATTTTGATTTTTTGTTTGTTTGTATTATATATGGGTGTTTCCGAAAATGTGTCAACCAAAGAGAAAAATTTGAAAATGAATCTAGGCCAAATTTTTGAAAACAATCATGTAGGCACGTATGTTACTTATCACCTTGCAAAATTGGATAGATATTGGAACACCGTTTCTGACAAAACTTAGGTGTTTCCTACTATCATCAATGTTTTTTTGTAACTGAGTAGTTATGACTTTTGAAATGCATCTGCGAATTTTCTACAAAAGCGCCTGCCAAAAAATTATTTTACAAGTATCTAGTCATAAGTCGGTCCTATGTAGCTTATAATAGATACATCTGGAAAACTACTCCAAACCATTTATAAGTGAATGCAAAAGAAGTGTTTTTTAAGCATTCGGACGCAAAATAAACTTTGTAGTAAAAAAAACATACATACCTTTTAAATTTCATTAAAATTTTTTCCCCCCAAAACACAGATTCTGATGCTCTTCCCGGTGGCAAGTTTTCCCTTCAAAAATTGGCAATTGATAAGAAAACCTTGCAAAAATTGAGCTCTTTAACTTAACCCTCGCAGTCAATTATTAACTAATTACATAAAATAAAAAAAACAAAATTGTAAGTTTTTATTATCACCCTAATGTATGTTATTGTGGTGTTTAGAATGTGCACGTAATGTAAATTTCTGCTTAAATATATCAACTACAATAAAATATGTCCTCAAAATTTTTTTTTTGTTGTGAAAAAAGTTTATGTTTTCCTTTGGAAAATAAACTGGAACGTCCGAACGGGAACATCCGAACGGGAACGTCCGAACAAAATTTAAATCGATATTTGTCCAATAAAAAACTTCTCCAGCAAGATACTGTTAATGCAGCACAAGTCCTTGTTTATTTCTCTATTAATCATGTATATATAATTTTTTTGTGGAACTAACCAATTCGCAGCATTTTAGGGAAATCATATATCACCTCAAATAAACCCAACAAGCACGAACAAGTCAAAAACAAATATTTGCATTTATTTTGTATTTTTGAATGATGAAATTTAATAAAAATGTAATTTTGATTTCAAGTGTGTTTGAAACAAATTTCAGCTTATTTATGTGTGTTTTAAGTGAGTTTTGAAAATTTTGTTAAGGTTCAAGCAGCAGTAAAACTAGCATCGCTGCAGGCCAAATCGCTGCACACACTTATGCCCGGAATACATAAGTTTTAACGATACTTCTTCCTCAAAATTCAATGAACTCCTACAAACGTAACGTTTGCAACGCAAAGAAATAGCATCTGAAAAAAAAAAACATACAAACACACATAAATATCTAGGTAGATACTAATACAGATACAAACCATGCATAGGTACAAACACACACACAGATACGAAGGCATAGATACATAGGTACAAACACACACACACTCGTATACAAACACATACATAGGTAGATACCAACACAGATACAAACACATACATAAATACAAACACACACACACACAGATACGATGACATAGATAGGTAAAAAAACACGCACACACAGATACAAACACATAGATAGGCACATTTATATTAATATATCCCCCGAATTCTGTAACTTTGTCTCATCTCAAGTCACAAAATTTGAGATTTGTCGTTTGAGTTTTGATATGGACGAAATGGAATTGGAACATGAAATGTCTCTATTAGTGACTATTGTCTCTATTAGTGACTAGAGATAGCTTACAGAATTCAGGGGTATATTAGAAATTTAACCTTTTTCCGGACAAAGAAGTTGCACCGCAGAAGGCTGAAATGGGATAGAATGCGTGCTTTGATATGGAATGGTCAAAGTCGCCTAATGAGTAAAGCGTCTATTTATTCGACCCCTGTTGTTGATTTTTTTGTTGTTCAACTCGTTCTGCCTTTTTACGTGCCATGTACTCTGCCATCTTTTTTGCTTTAGTCGTTGCTATATTTAATTTTTTCTGCTTCGCTTCAAACCTTTTTTGTCTTGTCTTTTGTTCGTCCGCTCTCGCCATCCATTTGGCATTTTTATATAACAAAACAGTCACCATGAAGTCTAATAGTTGCATTCTATGGTCAGCACAGTCCCCAGTAAACCAAGTTGGATACGTCTCGTCAGTCTTTTTC
Organism: Campiglossa producta; assembly: GCA_964058755.1. NCBI lineage: Eukaryota > Metazoa > Arthropoda > Insecta > Diptera > Tephritidae > Campiglossa > Campiglossa producta. The sequence goes on along the minus strand of CAXKVI010000004.1, from coordinate 106,652,213 downwards.
ATTATGTATTGTACTATTCTTTTTTTCACAGTTGGTCTTTGAGCGCAAACTGTGAACATTTCCAAATACCATCTCATATGGGCTTGGCTGATCTCGAAAAAGCTGTCCGAAGGGTTTACTAGTCTAAGATCCTCGTACGGTTTGTAATTTTTGGCTATTATGAGGGCTTCGGAGGCATTTCCCGGATTGACATCAGGCTTACTCATCACAGCTACACAACTACCACACTTAACTTTCCGCAGTACTTTCTGATAAATTGTGTACCCAGTGTAGTATCTTTGAATCTGCTTCTGTGCTGTCTTTTCTGGTATTTCTTCAACTAGAAGCTCATCGGGAACATTACGTACGCACTCTTTCATTGTTGTTTGTAGTAAGTCTTCGAAAAGTTGTTCTCGTTTTTCGGCGTCATCAAAAGTTGTCTCAGGTTCGTCATCGTCCGTAGGCTGTTCAGGGTCAAAAGACATGTCATCGTCAGTAAAAGGTCCAAGTACGACTTCGTGAAGTGTTTGTCCAAGTTCTTCGTCGCCAATTGCTTCATCAAGTGTGTCATCGTCAAGTATTTTATCAATTAAACTGGACATATTTCCATCGCCGGGTTTTTCCTCAGCTGGATCATGTGCCAGTGCCTCCGCGCATCCGTTAGGGTCAACTACTGCGTTTTTGATCCAATCTAGGAACACCTCGTCGTCGTCATCCTCGCAGTTTTTGCCCTTACCTTTTATGGGCTGCATTAAAATTTGCATCGATATAAGTCTAGCAACAATGTATTGCACATCGTATGCAGTCGGATGCATATTTATACCCTGACTAGCTCTGACTCTATAAAAGAAGTTTTCCAGAGCGTCCTGGTTCAATTTTCCCAACATAATGAAATCCAGGGTAGGGTATCCCTCCAGGAGATCTTCGGACAATCTCATCATTGACCGGATTGTTAAAATAAATCCCCTGACGCAATTCACTTCGTTTTCGAACTTAATGCCCCTCAAATAGTTAATGTGATCCTCGAGTCTTTCTTTCTTATCATTGGATCCCCTTTGCCATGGTCTTCTTAACGGATTTTTGTCATTCAAATTCTTGCTATCTACCTCATCGAACAAATCGTTCATCCTCTTTACAAAGATTTGCGTGGGTTTTACATAACCTAAAACCGCAGCCTCGTGCCCAAATAGTTTTAGGTCTTCCATCATTTTTAAGCCTGCGTAAACTGAATGACTCAATAACTGAGTTGCCCTCGATACACTCATTTTCTCAAAGTTGTTTGGGTTTATGTGGGCTTCAGTTAATTTCGGACAAATTTTATAACTTTCGCTTTCTTGGTCTAGGTCGAAAAGTCTTTGCACCACCACCTTATTTGCTGGGCCATCTAAGGTTTTCACATCATAATTTCCTAAAAAATTATTTCTAATATTTTTAAATATGTGAGGGTAATCAAACATAAAGTGGATGTCAATCCCCTTGTATGTGATTGTGGTGTTGTCCTCGTTAAGGTGTAGCTTTCGAAAAGCAGTTTGGTTTGGTTGCCCTTGGTCGCAAATGGCAGCTTTTATAACAAGTCCAACACTGCGAGCGGCGTTGACGTTTGCCCATAAAAATTCGATGATCTCATCTGCCTTTGCCGCATTTTTCACTACATAGTAGGACAATACGTACTTCCATGTACTACATATGCCTTTTACCATAAAAAAGAGGCATTTGTCGCCAATAACAGGTTGTCGACAGCCGTCTCCACAGTCAACAAATCCGTCAATAACATCACTAGTCTTGTTATATGTTAAGTCATTTTTGATGGAAACCTCATCCCATAGGACCGCACATATGCGATGAGTTTCTGGCATTGGTGCAATCATAGCCTTTAAATTTTCAATGACCTTCTCCTCAATGCCTGGACGGACAAACCGAATTGGTCGCTCTCTTAAAAGGGTACTCTCGCTAGGCAACCGGAAACCCAGGTCATCTTTTATAAACTTGTACGCCTTGGACGACATGTACCTTACATTTTGGGCTACAGTTTTTTCTTCGGATGTGTAGCGAGAGTCCTTCTTCCCGATTATCATTTTTGCGAATGTGATTGCGTTCATTGAAGCTCCGGGTTGAGGCAAAATAGCATTCTCCTGCAGATTTTGCATTTGATGTTCCAAGCTCGTCTGATTTTTTTTTAAACTTTCTATGAATTTCGTGAGGTTAGCTACTTGGCGCATGTATGCCCTTTCTCGTTTAGCGAAGCGCTCGTGGTCGCAAACAAGCTCAAACTCAGACTCTAGTTCCTCGTCGCTGTATGGAATGTCATAACGCTGTCGCTTAGTATGCAAGTCCGAGTAATACTCGAACTCTTCAAATGTCAGGTCCGTGTCAGGGGCTTTTGTGCGCTTCGTGGCTGCACTAATGCCTCTCTGCACTAATGAAGCTCTACTTGTACTTGGAACATCTGCATCAACCCCGTCAAAAATTGTCGGTCTAGCCCCGTCTTTAATTGCTTTTCCTTTCTTGTCGGTCGTCCTAAAGTGTCGGTCACAGATATGAAGCGTTTTATTTTTAACAGAAGCAAGTGACATATTGCAAGCAAGAATCCAGGTGTTTCTGCCAGCTTCTGTTTTGGGGAAGTCGTGCAGGACGACACCCTCACCTGGATTGCAGTCAGTTACGCAACATTTTCGTTGCACCTTGAGGGCTTGGGGGATAAATGTGTGTGTCGGTGCATCGTCATATCCTATTAAAATGCAAAAAAAAAAGCGTTTACGAATGTACTGATTTTTCATGTTTAATTTCTTGAATACCCTTGAATACACTACTCGACAAAAAAATGTCAAATAATGGAAGTATTATTCATTAATGTAAAATGTTCTCCTGATTCCGAATTTCACATCCATTTTTCTGTGGCAGATGTATTTTCCGAGATATCGTTACAAAATTTGCAATTTTCATTTTTTCGGTTTAAACTATTGAATTATACATTATATAAATTCCAATAGAGATTTTTTGCCTTCATCTCTGAAAGTATCTTCAGTAGTTTGGCCGCTATTGACATGCTCTGTTGTAGGAAACTCAATAGCGAAAATTTTAAGCATACCAGTACAAAATTGTGATGTGCTCTTGACTTAATAAGCCCTGTTATATCGAAAATACTCAATAAAAAATCTTCCGTTTTACCCAAGAAATTTTCCGAAATTTGCATATCCTTGACATTTGATAGAAAATGTCTATGTTTCCAAAAATTCTGCAGATTACGAATATGTAATCATTTGGTTTAAAAGTAAAATATTTTTCGAGATATTTTAAAATTTCAGTTTTTGAGTTAAGTTAAAGTTGTGTATATAAAAAGTTTTTAAAAGTTGATAGTTTTCACCTTTTTGTTATATTTTATGCTTCCCAAATGAAGAAACCCAAATTCGTCTATGATAGCTTATTCCCGAAGTTCTTGGTATAGCAGTTGGTCGAAAAAAATGGAAAATTTGGATAAAGAATTTTTTTTTTTCGTAATAACTCAATCACCTTAATGTCGATTTTTAATCTTTTTGCCTTGGTTAAAAGAATATTTCATCTCCTCATAAAATGGAGAAGGTAATCCTAATTTTCCCTTATTTCAAAAACTGAAATTTTAAGATATCTTGACAACTATTCTACTTTCAAACAAAATTATTACATATTCGGAATCTGCAGAAAATTCTACATAGAGATCATCTATCAAATGTCAAGAATATGGAAATTTTCGAAAACTTGTCGGGTAATAATATAAAATTTTCGATTGAGGACTTTCAATAATTTTTTTTCGTCCATGGACTTTTTCTGTTTTTAAAGTGGTTAAGTCTAAAATTTTTTTAAAAATTCCGAATGAAAAATAAAAATTTTTGACGCACCTATGTATATGAAATAGTGTCTTGCAAAAATGGGAATTTTCATATTTTCACAGATATCTCGGAAACTAGCTCTGCCACAGCAAAATGAAAGTGATATCCGGAATCAGGAGAAAATTTTATTTAGGAAAGGTCTATTTTATTCTTGGAAAGTAAATTTGATTAAAATTTGTCGAGTAGTGATATTTTAAACAAATATGTATAGATATTTACTAAGAAATAAAAGGTACTTTTACTGCGCGTGGTCCCAACAGAATTTTTTAAGAAAACTTTTTTTTTATGAGGAAATGCCATTAAGGCATCGAGAAACCACAATTGAAAATAATCTTGGTAAAATATATAAACCTTTGTGGTTTTTGGTGCGATCAATTATGAGGGAGGTACATTTCCTTACCTAAATTTTCACTATGCAATATTTAAGTATGTACATATTTTGATAGGGTTTCATCGTTTTCTGAAAAAAATTTTCTTTTGTAGATACGTGGTTAGGACAGAAACAGGACGCTATGTATTACCAGTGATGTAAAGTATATTCCATTTTGCATGTTTTCGCACAGTAAATAAACGAATAGCTTATTTTATGTCAAGATCTGAAACCGATTCAAATAACGTTCTGGTTTCAGTTTTGCAACGTGTTTCGGTTTCGGTTTCGTCCCGGTTTCTATTTTCAAATAAAACACGAACAAAATGAATTTTACTGCTAAAATATATGAAAACACTTGTGTGTAGCTTCGAAATAGGTCTGAATTTTCATAACTTTTTCCTGCGGCCATGATGGTATTTCACCAATATAATTATAAATTTCTTTAACGCTATGCATGGCTAAACTTTCTGCAAAACAGATTTCTAAAACTAACTACAGTAAATCGTCAAAAATATTAATATTAGTGGTGTTTTCTGAGACAAGCCTAAACATTTCTTTTTTGGATCTCGTAAATTTTTTCGATCGCTTCATACACCTATAGTCTAACTTTCTCTTTCAGAATTATTATACTGGGGTCAAAACGTGGACTTTGTAACCTTGCTCGACAATCTTCCATAAAAATATTCAGGGTACCTCTTTGTAAAAGAAACTACATGTCTATGTGCCCACTAAAAGAAGTGAGACATTAAACAAATTCAAACCCGTTTGTAACCGGTTCCGGCTTTTGCCCGGTTTCGGTTTCGCTCTTTTTCAGATTGAAATAACGGTTACGGTTTTGGTTTCGGTTTTTAAAAATTAATCGGTTTAAAAAAATAAAATTAAAAAAATAATGTAGAAAAATGTATTGATGTGTGTTTTTCAAAATTTTTTATTTAAGCACGTTCATGCTTCTAGCAATCGAGTGACGATATGGTCTTATTTGGGCTACTTTGAGTCGAGTTGTAGTAGTTTTATAATTACAGACACAATGAGCCGTATAATGTGTTAACAAGAACAACAACAGCAGTATAATATTTATACTTAATAGGTACTACATACAACTTTGAATTTCTGTGGCAAATTACAATAAACGTCTAAGTCGAATTAACAAATAATACCTATCGAAATTTCTTATGGCGATTTCCAATACAAGAAATAATCCGATGAAATTTCAATTGGTAAGTCGACTTAATGATTCATTGTTGTTTGTCACTGATGAAAATTTTTGTCACTAAAAATTTTTTTTAACTTACCTAAGTTTAAAGTGGGAATGGCGCCGTCCTTTAAGCGCCTTGCGCCCATTGCCTGTGGGACGAAGTGCCTTCCACAGACCGTTAACTTTTTTTTGGAGATCCTTAGGTTGTCCACCCATTTAGAGGCCATTTGGGGATCTGTCGGAATTGTAAAAAAACGCGACTCTAGATTGGATCGCTTGCTCACTCCGCAGCCTGGAACGTCGCACTTTTGGTTGTGTGGCATTTTTTTTTTTCAATTAATTAATTAAATCTAAAATTTATTTAAGACCTTTAAAATTTTTTTTTTAAGAAAGGCATTTTTTTATTGAAAACCATGGTACGAACAAAATGTTTTTTTAGTTTTGTTTTTCATTTTGGATGTAAATTTCAAAAAATGTTTTTTTCAGTTTTCAAAGTGAACTCACCTTTGGGATTTTGTTTTGTACTGAACTACGAAAGTAATAAACAAAACGAAATAGTACCGTACAATAAAGTTTATTTTAGTACACTCTTGAAAACACTCCAAATATTATCCCGGGGGAATTTGCATTAATATTAAACTTTGATGTCCGGAAAACTTTACAATATTAAATTTTATTTCGAATTTTAACCGATATTGGAGCTGGCTTAAATTACCTGTAGCTACAACAACTACCTGCGATTTGGAAAATCCGTTAAGGATTTTCACTCAATAACGTTGACAACAAAATAAAATATACATTTATACACAATTGCATAGATTTATTAATCACTGATGCAATAAATATATGAAAGTATATTTATTTTGTAAAAAACACTTTTTCACATATACATACGTTACCTCACTCCATTCACTTCACATAAATAAACTTTAACTTTGTCACTTCGATAATTGCACAATTTCCGCATATGTTGAAAGAATTCACCAAGATAAAGTTCCAATTGGACATTTGTATGTCCAAATAAACACAACACAATTCCTCTTTGGCAACTTTTAACTCAGCTTTTTGGCATTTTTTTAATTAAAATCACTTTAATATACACTTTATTTCATATTTAATAAACTATTTAACACTTTTTTCAAATTTTTTTTTAATTTAAAACACATTTTTCACAACTTTTAAACTTTTTCATTACTTTGTTTCTTTTAAAACTTCTCAATTGTAGTTTAGCACAAAACACAACCCAACTCTTTCCACTTTGCTTCACATTATTTTATTAAAATAATTTACACATTACACAAACACTAAACTTTATTATTTTATCAATTATTAAACACTTTTCATTTTTTTTAGGTTTTTATAAAAATTTTTCACTTTTGTATTACACTCTGCTTCTTTTGAAAGTACTCAATTGTACCTTTTGCACAAACAAACACAACAAATTTTTTATTTGCTTTTTCACAGCTTTTATTTGCAATTGGTTCACTAAATAATACTTCACATATAAAATATTCAAATATTCACTTCACTTTATTATTTTATAACTTATTAAACACTTTTTCACTTTATTTTTAATTTTTCAACGTATTTTACACTTTTTTTACATTCACTCAAAATATTTTGTTCCCGCTTTTTCTATTTACATTGAGTAAAAACATGGCACAAAGAGGAGCAGCCGAGACCCTCATAGTAATGAACGAGTAGCATCGAACATGTCTGCAAAAATTCTGTCGAATTTTAAATGAGAGACTTGACGCCTCTTATTCATACATGCTCTTTGATCGCGTCTATGGCGGTTGGGTTGCGCGGCGGACTTTTGTGAACGGACGCAATTTTTTGTGAAATATTTTTAGTAAAATAAAATTTTAAATGTGTAAACAATGCTTATTTGTAAATTGTGATTTGTTTGAAGTGCAGTACGGAAGGCTAAAATAGATACACGAAAAAGTGCTAGATCGCACACGTGCAGAGCAGTGAAGTGCAACAAAATGCAACGGTGAATGTGTACTTCAGTTGCACGCGATTGAAAATGCTGACAACCCGGTCGTGAATTTATTTGTGAAGCTGAAGTGAAAAAATAAAATTAAAAAGTATATTTTTTGTGAAAATATACAGTATCCTTGGGGAAGTTACGATAATGCATCGAAACACGTTGGAGAAAAATTTAAAACTTTTGTTTTTGTCCTAAAACGGATCGGCCGAAAGGCCCCCCAGAAACCACAAAATAAAAGTTTATTTTAAACAAGGTTAAGTGACATTAAAAAAAAACATACAAAGTATAGAAAATAAAAAATCCCATTTTCGACGAACGACTTCGAAAAAGTGCAAGTGTAAAGTGCAAACGTGTCTGTGAATTGATCACCAGATCAAGTCTTCACCAAGAATAAAAAAAAAACTGTTTCCTGCCACCTTCTTCAATTGCCCGTGGTATAGTGGGTATGATCTGGTTAACAATACCGAAAGATCCAGGTTCCTATCCTGAAAAAAAAAATCAAAAATACTTTAGATATGAAAACGGCTCTGTTCGCCGCGCCAGTGTTCGTCATCTGTCTGGGGTTATTTTTTTTTCATGGAAACCTTTCCAGTCCGGAGTCGACATAAAATATGAAGATTTCGCCAATGCGAATGAACAAATTAAGAGAAGCTAAGCCTTAATCTCCTCGGAGCCATCGTCATTCTTATCTTCAGAGATAGGGCTGTGCCAGCAAAACAATTAATGCGCTACCGTTGTGACAATGCGCCGCTGTGGCTTCCGTCCCAACGAGATCGTTTGTATTTGCCGCACAGATGCAGAAACACTGAAACTTTTCTATGGACATGGTGGGTGATAAGGTGGTTTTTATTTACAAAACAAAATTTCGTTCATAGATATCACTGGCTGACCTGGCTTCGGATACGGTTTCTGAATATATCATAGCAATACCCACACTCTTTTTGTTGTTGGGCCATCAAAAGGCCAGTCCGTCAGCACCTCCATACATAAGCTGTTATCATTTGACTGGATCGGGGCTTAAGTGTGAGAGGAGAATAGCTAACGAGTTGGCCAGAAGGGCTCCGAAACGGACGCACACGAGACGGACAACACCTTTCCTATGCCGAAGCCGTCAGGGTTAGAAGGAATCCATTCAGGATTTTCTTTATCGAAGCCCAGGACTGTAGCGACTCAGAAGCATGCATTTTCGAAGGGATTTAAAAATGATTAAGTGATAAACACCTGCTTCGAAGAATCTACCCCTATTTGCCAGACACTAAGATTATTTACAATGAACATAATTGATTTTCGGGTAGAAGTGTAATATATCGTAGGGCGCTCTCCTAACTTAGCCTAGAAATATATCTGGTACGCATCAATACTGATCTATTTTGGTATTAGACTGACTGCCACGGGTATAGTTTCTTGTATCCCTTCAAATTTGCAGTTAATGTAACGAGGTCTCTAACCCGATTACCAGAACCAATGATTATCTCTCCAGCTTCCATGGAATAACTTAACTCCTTCTTTGAAAGACGATCTCTTCTTCAGTTGGAGCCAAAGTGACTCTATTTAGAGGACGATATCCTCTTCAGCTTGAGCAAAAGTGACTCTAGACTCTCTCTTTAAAACACAAACTCTTCTTCAGTTTGCGGCAAAGTGAGTCCAGTCTGGTTTTAAAGCACGAACTCTTTTTCAGTTTGCGACATAGTGAGTCGAGTCTCTCTTTGAAGGACGATTTCCTTTCAGTTTCCGACATAGTGAGTCGAGTCTGTCTTTGAAGGAAGACTTCTTCTTCAGTATGCGGCAAAGTGACTCGAGTCTCTCTTTAAAGTGACTTAAGTCTCCCTTGAGAGAAAGCTCTCGATAACAAAGCGAATGATCTTTGTGTGATTGGATAGTGAAAAATTCACTTTGGGCTAAAGGCGAATTGGTAAGATCGATGACGATTCTATATTTTTAAACCGTTTCGAAAATGATCGACTGTGGCGCGAAACTTGTAGAAGAAAGTTTCATACATAAGAGACAGTGGAGCCACCCTTTACCTAAAGTAATTATGTAGGTACTTATATTTGTACGTGCAACTATATACATATAAAGTTCGCGCTTGCGTGTTTGCGTTCTTGCAACGAAAAAAAAGAAGACCAAGCACAAGAACGTTCAAACTGAGCCGTGCAACGAATTCCGCCGTTTCTCAAAGTCCTAACTTGCAGTAAGAAAACCTGCATGAAGCAAAGAAGTCTGCAAGAGGTAAACGTCCACAAACAACGCTCAACCAACGAAAGGTCCAACGGAACCGCAACGCAAGCTACTTAAAAAGCAACAGCCTGCCTCATTATTGGCTCGAAGCGCTGAAGTGGCAACAAGCAAAAAAATTGCAAACCAGCTAAAACAAAACAACTAAAAGTACACCACAGTTGCAGCGCTTAAAAATAATTCTTGATGAAAATGCAGAAAAAAGTTTGTGAGAGGAGGAAAAAAAGAAGAAAAGAAAAAAAAAAACTGCAACCGTTTCTTTGAAAATTTTTTCAAAGTCGAAGTGCTGCCGCAACCTGCCTTGGTCGCCTTGTCGTGTTTTGTGTTGCGCTTTTAGTTTTCATAGAATACGATTATATTGAAACTAATGATAGAAAATGAGCAGCTAATTAAAAGTGCACTTTGTCGACTTAACTCATAACGCTAGCTTTTGGGGTATAAGAAATTGGCGCGATATACCTCCGAGTAGACTAAGGCCAAGGTTTTAAAATTTCTGTCATATTTTGACCAACTAGCGCTACCAAATAGACCAGAGATAGAGTGACTGGAGACTCTCTTTGAAGGACGATCTCTTCTTCAGTATGGCCCAAAATGACTCCAGTCTCGGTAGGTCACAACTGTCAGACAATCCTACATAGAAAGCTTGCAGAAAAATGCTTTAACCATAATCATCATATTTTGTTGACGCTTAACCATCTAGACATGTTTGGTCCTTTCGTAAGGAAGAATCCACCCATCTTCCATCTGTATTTTCCACCTCAGAGTGGCTCTCTCCATTCCTCTGGGTCAAAGAGAGCCTTTGTTGGAAACAAGTGACTTAATCAACGAAGTCGATAAGCGTTATGTTCGTCGGTCCCCCCCAATCACAATGGACAAGTGTGTGTCGGCAAACCCAACACTGCAGCAGACCGCTTGGAGTCTACAACTTGCCAGAATTATCTTGACAACTGACAAGAGATGTTGTCAGCAAAGTGCTTGCTTAGCGAATCCCAGGCCCACCTATCCAGCAGCAAACTGCATGTAGCCAACGAAGTCCGATAAACCCTGCCGGTAGCTACCTCGTATCCTACGTGCTCATTGAGCCAGGAGAACTGCACACCAATAACCAGAGATGCTCTTGTGCCCCGATTTTATCCTGTAATTCGATACCACAGGTACAGAAGCCAAGAACTGCTCGACAACCCCCGATCGGACTGTGGCCAGCCCAGCACTCTTAAGCCGCTTGGCTACCTAAGTAAACATTGAATTTCATAAAAGTATTTAGTAGCATTTCATCCACTGCATCCTTGATAGCAGGTACCTTCGGTTGGAAGGCAATGCTGTGATCAAGCAGCCTAAATATCCTATTATCCAGCAGTTCGTTGAAGACGCCACCTCCTACCTTCTAATCAAGCTCAAACCCATCCGAGAACAGGTCACTAGACCAGAGAAATTCGTTGTACCCTTTCCAGAATTTTCAATGGTTTAAGTCATGTCTGTTGCCTTCCATAAGGCCACAGCCCCTTAGAAGGGGATCGGATCAACCACGACATCGTACTCACAGCCCTAGCGGGGATACCTCATCGTTTGCCGATAGCCTCCTCACCTTAGCTCCCTTATCCCTTTTCTCAACAATAAGTTTGTATGTTATTCTGCAAAGTATCATAGTGAGCTATTTGACAGTACCAACGGCACTCCCTCGAGGGAGATCACCATCGAGGGAGATCATCAGGAGAAGATAGCACTGGAAAATGTTCCGCGCGGTATACAGAAATTTCAAGAAGTGCATTTGAAATGGCTGGAGAAAAAAATGCTTTGCGGCGGCCGCCGAGTTGTAATGTGTTCGGACCCCTACGCCAATAACTATTCCGGGTTTGCACGCCTCGGCAGTGATATGGAAAACTCTCCGAGTGTACTTCTGCCATAAAGGGCTTTTCGGCAAATTCATCTGCCATGCAGGTGCAGGAGCAAAAAACTGTAGGTTGGCGCAAAAATCTCTTTAGGGGTTCTAGTGGGAACCTGATGGGTATAACGCCCCCATAGTCGATTTTCTGTCTTCCACTGTACTATATAAAATATAATTGACCATAAAGTAAGCCCAAAATGATCCCTTAACGACTCCAAAAAGACACTTAAATGATCTCAAAATGATCCGAAAATTACCCTAAAATTATCCCAAAATGATCCAAAATTCAACTCAAATTGATCCCAAAACAACCCCAAAATACACCTGAATGATCCCAAAATGATCCTAAAATAATCCAAATATAATACCAAAATATACCAATACAATGCGGTAAAATGGTAACCCTGTCCGGCAACCCTATTTGAAAATATTTTAGTTGGTACGTCGCCGAAAATAAGTACCTTTCATTCGATACCCATATTGGCATATTTTTCTACAAAATTTAACTAAAATTGAGATAGGTGGCAACCCTGTAAACCGCCCCAGGTGGCAACACCCAAGTGGATAGTCTTAGAATCAATCATACTATCACCATTAGGGTGATTCAAAAAAAAAAAAAATTTGGTTCTTTTTTCGGTCTTACCCCCTGAAACTATAGGTATTGATGAGAAAATAAGCCTGGGAACCTTCAAAGCTTCATCTTTAAGAGTATGTAAAAATATTTTCAAAAAAGTTTCAAAAATTAAAAGAAAATTCACTTTGAAAAAAATGCCATTTTTCCCCATACAAAATATATGGGAAAGGGCGAAAAAAATAGCCACCCCTAAGGGTTAAGTTAGAGCGCTAATTTTTTGCAAGGCTTATTTTCTCATCAATACCTAACTTTTTAGGGGGTAAGACCAACTCGACATTTTTTTTGAATCACCCTAATCTACATATATTCAAAATTTCATCCAAATGGGTCAAGCGGTTCCCGAAATAGTCCGGATATGCGAGTTTAGCTCGTTTAAAGTCATAAGGTATCTGGTTTCTTTTTAACGAATTTCGTTATATAAAAATCGTTAATTTTGACACAATTTTCTATGCAAAAGATGTTAACGATACTAACGAATTTCGTTAAAAATTTACAGAAACCAGGTGCAGATTTATTAATTTTGAAAGCAGATAACATTAAATACATTAAACAATGAAATATATAACAGTAATTCTAAATCAAGTTTAAAATGATACCAACAAAATCATTGAAAAATGATTTAAGAAGAAGGTGATTCAAAAATTTGAATGGGTATGAAAATCCGATTGTATGACTCATAAAGAGCCAAAATCATGTATAACAGCTGCTTTATTGAATGAAGTCAAACTTCTATTGCCAAAATAGGGCATTATAAAGCCCAAACAGTGTGTTAAAAAATCACGTGTACACACAGAAAAAAAAATAAAAATAAAAAAACATGTGTAACGCCAAACAAATTAGGTACCTACAACCAATAAAAAGTAACGACGACAATAAATAACCACGTTAAAAATTAACAATTCGCTACAGTTTGTCGTCGTCAGTGCGTGCCCTCTTGCCGTCATGCCAATAACGGGCAAAAGTGGACAAAATAAAATGAATTCCGTTGCAAATACTGTTACTGAAGCTGTAGATGAAACGAAATGTTGTAGTGGTAGTGGTGTGGGCAATGCGACGGTGCTGCGCATGCGCATTGGTTGCGCATAATTTGTGATTTACGTCAGTTGATTATAATTGCCATTAAGCACAAACAAAAAAAAATACAAACAGCGCGAAAAAACCAATAATAATTTCGAAAAGCGAATCACAAAGTTAATGCGAAAAAATCATAATAATAAATTGTAATTTTTTTTTCTTGAATACGAAGAAAAAAAAAATTTAGCTAAATCTTAGCGCAAAAAAGTGTAAGCAAATAAAAATATTTGAAAAAAAAAAAAAAAAAAAAATTAATTGATACAAATAAATTATTGTGCGAAAAAAATGATTAAAGTGTTTAATCGTTATAAATTTGTTGTCTGTGTCGAAAATAAAAGTTATGGCTAACAAAATCACTACCTGCCTCTGCCCACAAGCTCAATTTGTAGTCAATTTCGTTGAATTCATTAGTCTGGTTTATGTCGTTCATATCTTTTACACATATGAATATTTTATCAGATCTACATAAATGTGTCTACATATACGTATATAAGTGTACAAAATTATACTTGAAAATGTGTCGATTGTGTGACATAATTTTACATATTAAAAGTTATGAATTAGCCATAAAGTTGTGGTGATTAAAAAAATTTTAAGGCATTTTGCCAAAAATACATAAAAAAGTGATTTCTTCGAAATAAACCTATTTAGTTAATAGGTAAAAATTTGAAGATGACTGTGGGAAATTAAAAATTCACCGTTATTCATTTATGTGTTTTAAGTGCTCAAGTTTTTAAAATAAAATATACTTAAGTTCTTGTACTTACTCTATCAACAACTTCATTCTGAGAAATAAATAGAAAAAATGGAGAATAGACCGCAACAAACTGTGGAGCTTGAAAGGTAAGTGATTTTTTAATTACGATAGTTAAAGTTGGTAGAGCGAGCACTTAACAAATAAATAAACTCAATTTACGATGGTTTTTTTTTAACTAATTAAAAAAAAAAAACAAAAAACATTTGTTTACTAAAATTATTTTGGTTTAAAAGTAACAATACAGTACCTGCGTGACCGAGCTTGGTCGGTGCTATCAATTTTGCTTTAAATTTACTTACCCAAAATGGTACCAAAATGACCCTAAAATAATCCCAAAATAGTCCTAAAATGATCCAAAAATGACCCCAAAAAGATATTTAAATGTTTCCAAAATTATCCGAAATTGAATCCAAAACAACCCAAAAATGATCCCAAAATTATGCCAAAAAGACCTTTATATGTTTCCTAAATTATCCGAAATTGAATCCAAAAAAACCCAAAAATGATCCCAAAATGACCCCAAAAAGATCTTTAAATGTTTCCAAAATTATCCGAAATTGAATCCAAAACAACCCAAAAATGATCCCAAAATGATTCCAAAATGACCCCAAAATGCACCTAAAATGATCCCAAAATGATCCAAAAATGATTCTAATATGGCTCCAAATGATTCCAAAATGACCCCAAAAAGATCTTAAATGTACCCGAAATGATTCGAAAATGACACCAAAATTATGTAAAAATGATTCCAAAATGACCCTAAGATAGTCCCAAAATAATCAAAAAATAAACCCAAAACGACCCCAAAAACACTCTCAAATATTCCCAAAATTACCCAAAAATTATACCAAAATGACCCAAAAATTATCGCAAAATGATCCCAAAATTATCTAAAAATGACCTCAAAATTGTCCAAAATTAATCCAAAATTGAACCCAAAATGATCTCAAAATAGCCCCAAAGTTATCCTTAAGTGACCCCTAAATGATCCCAATATGATTCTACAATAATAATCGAAATATGATCCTAAAAATATACAATACAAATACAATACGGTAAAATAGTAGCCCTGGGCGGCAACCCTAATTGAAAATATTTTAGTTGGTATGTCGGCGAAAATACCTTTTATTTGATACCCATATTGGCATATCTCACTCCATACTTTGAGATGGGTGGCAACCCTGTACATTCCCAAGTTGGGGGTTGCCACAGTGGATAGTCTTAGAATCAATCATACTATACACATGTATGCAACTTTCATCCAAATCGGTCAAGCTGTTCCCGAGATAGTACCGGATATACAAATATATTACAGTAAGGTGGCAACCCTACTTGAAAATATTTTGGTTGGTATGTCGTCGAAAATAAATTTCATTTGATACCCATATTGGCATAGCTTGCTACAAAATTAAAAAAAAAAAAATTTAGGTAGGTGGCAACCGTGTAAACCGCCCCAGGTGGCAACCCCCAAGTGGATCATACTATCTATATGATCAATTTTATCCAAATCGGTCAAGTGGTTCCCGAGATAGTCCGGATATACAAATATACAAATATACAAGTTTAGCTCGTTTAAAGTTATAAGATATTGCAGTTTATTTTTCAACATGAATCATGTTGTTTTAACAGAAAGAAATGTTATTTTAACAGGAAATGATGTTGTTTCAACAAGAAGTCATGTCAACTTAACACGAAGTGAAGTTATTGAACATGAGCTTCATGTTAAATAAATAAAATAGTGTTGGAAAATAACAACCAGAAAAAGTGTTAAAAAAATTTTTGATTTTACAAGAAAATTATTCTGTGTGTGGACATTGTCTTCGGCAGCCAGTGCTGCTTCTGTGATAACGAGGATGAAACTGTGTAGCAAATATTGTGTAAATGCGGTGCTATCTAAGAAAATAGAAGATCTTTGGATCTCCAACTCTAGATCCAAGCACATACATATATCATCTAAGGCCGAACTTTATTTTGTGGTATGATAACACGGTACAACAAAATTGAAGTTTTTAAAAATTCCACCGGGTTTCTCAACGGTCTCTGGAAGTTTTGGGTGTACTGAATTCGAATCTGAAGTCAGATTTTTCGAGTTATCTCTCCAGAGGGTGGTTTGTGAACGTATATAAAATAATGAGGACTGGTAAGAAGGAGTGATCAGGATCTCCTTTAAAATATCAAAAGTATCCCGCATCCCGTCAGGGAATTATTACTCATACGGTATGTATGACCTATTAAAAATGTTTTTTAAATACGAAATTCTTGTTGGAAAACCAATTTCAAAGTCATTTTGGGATCATTTTAGGGTAATCTTGGGATCACTTTGGGGTAATTATATAAGCCTCTGGCGGAGATTTTCTTCGAATTTTCTGAGAACAATTTAGCTTAATTGTTTGGTAGCAGATTCTCAGTTTCCAGCTTCGTGTAGACCAAGAATTATTTTCAAATTAAAACGAGTTGTTTTGTTGGTTGCAGAAAAATTTAATACAAAAAAAAACAGCTTACAAAGTAAGTAATTTCCAAAAAATCATTAAAGAAGTTTCGAAACCTCATTCCAATTTCCCACTTATCCATTCTAATCGTCTTCATACACCAAATGTAACATGTCCTAGGAAAATAATTGAGTCCTCATGCCTTATAGCAAACACAAACGGATGATCCACTTCGACAGATTTGGGGCGAGAAAACGATAAAAGACTCTTCAAACGACCTGAAAAAAAAAAAATTTTTTAGTATATCAAAGTCATGGTATCGTGTTAAAAACATGCCTCCTGACTCCAGCGATTGGGCTGAACCTTCTTCATTAACTTCCACATACGCTTTATGGTTAGCGCTATTAATATAATGGCTCACAAACATGCGATACATATTACCAAAGTCGCCTTGACGGGTAAACATAGTTCGTATGCCGAGCTGAAAGAGAATACTGGGCTTAGTTGAGTTAACCTGATCTGCCACTAACGCTTCTCACTCACCTTACCGAGTGGTTCCTCCAAACTAACACCAAATTCAAATGCGAACTTTGGCAGTCTCACCTCAATCTTTTGCGAGCTCAAGCGACTATCCACAAGACCAACCAAATTCTTACCCACCAAACGTTGTACCAAATTGGACAGCCCATTCATTTGATTCGGCAGCAAAACTAACATAGCATACTCGGTATTTTGATATGGCAACTCGATCACTTTCGCATCCAATTCACTCATTTCAGCATAACGGAAATTATTCACAGTCCACATCATGTCCACCTGCACCGAACGACGACCTCCAGAAGAGAATTCACGACGTTCCGTTTTATCTACCTTGAACGCGTTCAACCAGGGGGCGCTATATGCCACACCATTCACCATTACACCCTCGGTTAGATCATTTAATTGTTGTGCTGGTAAAATGTTGGTAACTTTGTTCAAAGTTTTTTGTTCCACTTCTTTGCTGATACGATCGGCGGTACGTTTATTGTAGGGCGGATGGAAATCAGCTGTTTCTAAATCCGAATCAAAACTGCGTCGTGCAGCATCACGGAAATTAGCCTTGAACTCTAAATTCTCATTGATATAGATTTTATTGAATAAACGTAAATTATTGCTGCGCGTAAAGGCGGTTTGATAGGCGCTAAAGCGACGCACCACATCATCTGAGTTTGCAGAGCCGAGACGTGCACCAGCTTGAATTTCATTTGCTGTACGACCTTTGGCACCAAAAAAGGCCAATGCCATGGCAGTTTGTATAGCAGCAGGTGAGATTACTACATTCTCAGCTAGATGATCGAGTGCGACGGCTTGATAGATATCGGCAGCAAAGAGATTACGTTCAGTAGCTTCACCTTGAACACCACCACTTACAGTGGCAGCAAGCGCGGTAAGGCTGGAGCCCATCAAAAGTAATGATGTAGTTAAAACTGTGTAAGATAGGTTTTTTTTTATTATTTTTGTTTTGCTGTAAGTTGTTTTGTTTTTATTTTTACGAGACTTACGTAATATCGCTCTCATTGTGCGTGTGTTTGTGTGTCTATGGGTGTGCTTGTGAGGTCCGGTCTATTAAGATCTGTACAGTTAAAAGCCTAAGCAACGACTAAATAGATGGCACAATTTCAGCTCAAAACTATTTGCATATATTTTTAATTTCTCAAAGAATTGGAGCGGCGTCGATTACGTTCCTATTAGCTTGAGAAAATGTCTACACTGAAAAAAAAAACGAAAAGGAATCTCTTCTTTAGCATATAACGTCGAGAATGATTTAGAAATAGCAGAATTTTGACATTGAAAAGTGGGCGGGGTCATGCCTACTACCTCAAGTCTACAAAATTGGTCGAGATTAGTTGGAAAATTATATTTGCATTCATATAGCTTTAGTTATAGAAATATCGAATTTTAAATTTTAAAAACTAATTTAGCGCTAACTTTACTTACCCAAAATGATCCCAAAATCAACCAAAAAGAATCGATATTTAACCCAAAACGACCCAAAAATGATCCGAAAATCATCTGAAAATGATCCCAAAACGACCCTAAAATGATCCCAAAATGATTCCCAAATGACCCCAAAACACACTTAAATGTAGCCTAAAATGATCCCAAAATTATTCAAAAATGTTCTCAAAATAATCCTAAAATAATCCCAAAACGACCCCAAAAATACCCTCAAATGTTCACAAAATGACCCAAAAATTATCCTAAAATGATCCCAAAATTATTCCAAAATGATCCGAAAATTACCCAAAAATTGTCCAAATAAATCCAAAATTGAACCCGAAATGATAGCCCCAAAATTATTCTAAAGTGATCTCTAAATGATCGCAAAATAATCCAAATATGATCCCAAAAATATACAATACAAATACAATACGGTAAAATGGTAACCATGGGCGGCTACCCTACTTGAAAATATTTTAGTTGGTATGTCGGCGAAAATACCTTTTATTTGATACCCATATTGGCATGTCTAACTCCATAATTTAAACAAATTGAGATAGGTGTCAACCCTGTACACCGCCCAAGGCGCAGCCCCCAAGTGGATAGTCTTAGAATCAATCATACTATCTGTAAGCCAAATTTCATCCAAATCGGTCAAGCAGTTTCCGAAATAGTCCGGATATACAAGTATACTTTGGTAAGGTGGCAACCCTACTTCAAAATATTTTAGTTGGCATGTCGCTGAAAATACCTTTCATTTGATACCCATATTGGCATATTTTGCTACAAACCACCCCAGATGGCAACCCTCAAGTGGATAGTCTTAGGGCCTCATTATGTATGACGAACGATAGCTCAGACGAACGATTCGTCTGCTCACAAAATCGCCTAGCCATCGCATTATCTATCATTTTAATTTTTTTTTTTAATATTTTCGACTTTTCTTTGACATAAAAAAAAAAAAAATTAAAGAAAATCCGATGAAATCGTTCGTCTGAGCTATCGTTCGTCATACATAACGAGGCCCTTAGAATCAACCATAATATCTATATTCAAATTTCATCCAAATCGCTCAACCAGTTCCCGAGGTAGTCTGGGTATACAAATATACATGAGGTAAAATAAATAAATCGCGGTCAGCTGGCAACTCTAGGGGTTACCCTGCTTGAAATTGTCATATTTGGAATACGGTTGAAAATACTTTTCATTTGACACCCATATCGGCATATTTTGCCCAATAATTTAGAAAAAATTAGATAGGTGGCAACCCTGCAACCCGCCCCAAGTGGCAACCCCCAACCATACTATCTATATTCAAAATATCATCCATATCTGTCAAGCGGTTCCCGAGATAGTCTGCATATACAAATATACAAGATTAGCTCGTTTAAAGTTATAATGCTATGGAGATTATCTCCAATAAATCTTCTTTAATCAGATCCAAATTTTACCCTGATACACACAAAATTGAAGATTAACAGCATTGAGAATTACTACTTTGGTTGTTATTGCACCATGTTCTTACCTACCTCAGCGACATCTAGTTGTCGAAAGTCGGATCTTAGAAACCAGCGCGACGCCTATCTGTCAGCTATCCTAGTGTTTCTTGGTGTTGTTGTCTATTTATGTACAGAGTGTTGCCAGTGCAAATTTTTTAAAACTGCTCAAATTTTCTTAATTTTTGGGAGTTTATAATGAAGATTATGCTCAAGTTAACTCCCAAAAGCGCAGTTAATTCGGAATTTGCGCTAATGTATCAGCCGTATAAGATAAAACAAAATTATCCTTTTCAAAATCTTTTCTATAAAAGTAGGCGTGGTCCTTAACCCGTTTCGCAAATTTTGCTGGGAATATTCATTTTATTAGGGGAAATTTCTTTTGGATATCCTGAACAGTTCTCTATTTGTAAATAAGTGAATTAAAATTGACTTAATCAAAATAGGTAGATGCCACGCCCATTTAAAAAAGTTTTTCAAAAAATCAATTTGCCGCCTTATAAAACTTATTTATTTTCTTAAAAAAAAAAATAAAAAAAAAAAAAAAAATCGTCAAACCCGGGCATGCCATATACCGTCCGCAAAACTTTAAGCGATTTTGCTAGTAGCGAATTCATATCAAATTTTTCGCCAATGTAGTCACTCTGAGTGGTCATTTGAATTTGTTTATTTACAAAATTAATTATCAACTTGCTGAAGCGCAAAGAAGAGCTCACTTGCAAATGAATTGAAGGTACACAAACACATTCCTGCAGACATACATACATATGTACATACACTGAACCAAAAACGTACATGTTTTTTACGAACAAAGTTTCATAGAAGTTCACGCTGGTTTTTCTTAAAATATAAGAAAAAATTCACAGAATCTAAGAAAATTTTCTCAAAATTTATGAATGAATACAAGCTTTCTGTGCACAGAGCCAAAAATGCCTAATAAAATTAATAAGATTGTCTTTATGAACGGTTTTCAGGCTCAGGGGTAGTCAAGACGGCGGAAACGAAAAAAAAACCATACGCAAATCTATTTGGTTTAATGAGGAAATTCTTATTGATATTATCAAGTGCAATTTCTTCTGTTTTCTTTGCGATTTCTTTTTATATGTGTTATTAATAAGAAAATCTTCTCGAAATTTCTGTCAAAATATTGAAAAAAAGCTGAAAGAGAAAAACTTCTTATTTTAATAAGATGATCTTAGGGTTCCTAACAAGAAGATTTGGCTTATTAACAGATTTCCGCATAATTGTATGTGTTAATAAGACGATCTTAGGGTTCCTAACAAGAAGATCTGACTTATTAACTGATTTCCGCATAATTGTATGTGTTAATAAGACGATCTTAGGGTTCCTAACAAGAAGATTTGACTTATTAATGTTTTCAAAGGGAAAACATATTTCCGCATAATTTTATGTGTTAATAAGACGATCTTAGGGTTCCTAACAAGAAGATCTGACTTATTAACTGATTTCCGCATAATTGTATGTGTTAATAAGACGATCTTAGGGTTCCTAACAAGAAGATTTGACTTATTAATGTTTTCAAAGGGAAAACATATTTCCGCATAATTTTATGTGTTAATAAGACGATCTTAGGGTTCCTAACAAGAAGATTTGACTTATTAACAGATTTCCGCATAATTGTATGTGTTAATAAGACGATCTTAGGGTTCCTAACAAGAAGATCTGACTTATTAACTGATTTCCGCATAATTTTATGTGTTAATAAGACGATCTTAGGGTTCCTAACAAGAAGATCTGACTTATTAACTGATTTCCGCATAATTGTATGTGTTAATAAGACGATCTTAGGGTTCCTAACAAGAAGATTTGACTTATTAATGTTTTCAAAGGGAAAACATATTTCCGCATAATTTTATGTGTTAATAAGACGATCTTAGGGTTCCTAACAAGAAGATCTGACTTATTAACTGATTTCCGCATAATTGTATGTGTTAATAAGACGATCTTAGGGTTCCTAACAAGAAGATTTGACTTATTAATGTTTTCAAAGGGAAAACATATTTCCGCATAATTTTATGTGTTAATAAGACGATCTTAGGGTTCCTAACAAGAAGATTTGACTTATTAACAGATTTCCGCATAATTGTATGTGTTAATAAGACGATCTTAGGGTTCCTAACAAGAAGATCTGACTTATTAACTGATTTCCGCATAATTTTATGTGTTAATAAGACGATCTTAGGGTTCCTAACAAGAAGATCTGACTTATTAACTGATTTCCGCATAATTGTATGTGTTAATAAGACGATCTTAGGGTTCCTAACAAGAAGATTTGACTTATTAATGTTTTCAAAGGGAAAACATATTTCCGCATAATTTTATGTGTTAATAAGACGATCTTAGGGTTCCTAACAAGAAGATTTGACTTATTAACAGATTTCCGCATAATTGTATGTGTTAATAAGACGATCTTAGGGTTCCTAACAAGAAGATCTGACTTATTAACTGATTTCCGCATAATTTTATGTGTTAATAAGACGATCTTAGGGTTCCTAACAAGAAGATCTGACTTATTAACTGATTTCCGCATAATTGTATGTGTTAATAAGACGATCTTAGGGTTCCTAACAAGAAGATCTGACTTATTAACAGATTTCCGCATAATTGTATGTGTTAATAAGACGATCTTAGGGTTCCTAACAAGAAGATCTGACTTATTAACTGATTTCCGCATAATTTTATGTGTTAATAAGACGATCTTAGGGTTCCTAACAAGAAGATCTGACTTATTAACAGATTTCCGCATAATTGTATGTGTTAATAAGACGATCTTAGGGTTCCTAACAAGAAGATCTGACTTATTAACTGATTTCCGCATAATTTTATGTGTTAATAAGACGATCTTAGGGTTCCTAACAAGAAGATCTGACTTATTAACAGATTTCCGCATAATTGTATGTGTTAATAAGACGATCTTAGGGTTCCTAACAAGAAGATCTGACTTATTAACTGATTTCCGCATAATTGTATGTGTTAATAAGACGATCTTAGGGTTCCTAACAAGAAGATTTGACTTATTAATGTTTTCAAAGGGAAAACATATTTCCGCATAATTTTATGTGTTAATAAGACGATCTTAGGGTTCCTAACAAGAAGATTTGACTTATTAACAGATTTCCGCATAATTGTATGTGTTAATAAGACGATCTTAGGGTTCCTAACAAGAAGATCTGACTTATTAACTGATTTCCGCATAATTTTATGTGTTAATAAGACGATCTTAGGGTTCCTAACAAGAAGATCTGACTTATTAACTGATTTCCGCATAATTGTATGTGTTAATAAGACGATCTTAGGGTTCCTAACAAGAAGATTTGACTTATTAATGTTTTCAAAGGGAAAACATATTTCCGCATAATTTTATGTGTTAATAAGACGATCTTAGGGTTCCTAACAAGAAGATCTGACTTATTAACTGATTTCCGCATAATTGTATGTGTTAATAAGACGATCTTAGGGTTCCTAACAAGAAGATTTGACTTATTAATGTTTTCAAAGGGAAAACATATTTCCGCATAATTTTATGTGTTAATAAGACGATCTTAGGGTTCCTAACAAGAAGATTTGACTTATTAACAGATTTCCGCATAATTGTATGTGTTAATAAGACGATCTTAGGGTTCCTAACAAGAAGATCTGACTTATTAACTGATTTCCGCATAATTGTATGTGTTAATAAGACGATCTTAGGGTTCCTAACAAGAAGATTTGACTTATTAATGTTTTCAAAGGGAAAACATATTTCCGCATAATTTTATGTGTTAATAAGACGATCTTAGGGTTCCTAACAAGAAGATTTGACTTATTAACAGATTTCCGCATAATTGTATGTGTTAATAAGACGATCTTAGGGTTCCTAACAAGAAGATTTGACTTATTAATGTTTTCAAAGGGAAAACATATTTCCGCATAATTTTATGTGTTAATAAGACGATCTTAGGGTTCCTAACAAGAAGATTTGACTTATTAACAGATTTCCGCATAATTGTATGTGTTAATAAGACGATCTTAGGGTTCCTAACAAGAAGATCTGACTTATTAACTGATTTCCGCATAATTGTATGTGTTAATAAGACGATCTTAGGGTTCCTAACAAGAAGATTTGACTTATTAATGTTTTCAAAGGGAAAACATATTTCCGCATAATTTTATGTGTTAATAAGACGATCTTAGGGTTCCTAACAAGAAGATTTGACTTATTAACAGATTTCCGCATAATTGTATGTGTTAATAAGACGATCTTAGGGTTCCTAACAAGAAGATTTGACTTATTAATGTTTTCAAAGGGAAAACATATTTCCGCATAATTTTATGTGTTAATAAGACGATCTTAGGGTTCCTAACAAGAAGATTTGACTTATTAACAGATTTCCGCATAATTGTATGTGTTAATAAGACGATCTTAGGGTTCCTAACAAGAAGATTTGACTTATTAATGTTTTCAAAGGGAAAACATATTTCCGCATAATTTTATGTGTTAATAAGACGATCTTAGGGTTCCTAACAAGAAGATTTGACTTATTAATATTTTCAAAGGGAAATCTTGCATCATCATCAGCAGACATCATGTAGAACAATTATACGCTGAGAAGCAGAAGTACCCGATGGCTCGATGGTAAGCACCTGTGTTCAGCATTCAATATGTGGTTAGTTCGATTCGCGGTGGAGGCAATATGGCAAGTGTGGAAGGCAATGTAAGGAAGAGTGCGGTGAGATGGCTTGAAGGAAATATAAAAAGGCAACATAAGAAGGTAAAGGCAATACAAGAGAAATCTAAAACTGAATCGTAACTGATAATCTGAAGTTCTCGAAGACAATATAAGAACTCTGAAATATAATTTTTATTTTCTTCTCAATATGTGATTTCATTTTGAAAACATTAATAAGTCGAATCTTCTTGTTAGGAACCCTAAGAAATCAGTTCGTTTTCTGCAAGATTTCCCTTTGAAAACATTAATAAGTCAAATCTTATTAACACATACAATTATGCGGAAATATGTTTTCCCTTTGAAAACATTAATAAGTCAAATCTTCTTGTTAGGAACCCTAAGATCGTCTTATTAACACATACAATTACGCGGAAATATGTTTTCCCTTTGAAAACATTAATAAGTCAAATCTTCTTGTTAGGAACCCTAAGATCGTCTTATTAACACATACAATTACGCGGAAATATGTTTTCCCTTTGAAAACATTAATAAGTCAAATATTCTTGTTAGGAACCCTAAGATCGTCTTATTAACACTTACAATTATGCGGAAATCTGTTAATAAGTCAAATCTTCTTGTTAGGAACCCTAAGATCGTCTTATTAACACATACAATTACGCGGAAATATGTTTTCCCTTTGAAAACATTAATAAGTCGAATCTTCTTGTTAGGAACCCTAAGAAATCAGTACGTTTTTTGCAAGATTTCTCTTTGTAAAGATTAATAAGATTTTCTCTTCAAAAATAAAAAGAACTTCTTCTTGAAGAAAATCTATAGAGATATCATATGACTTTTGTTCTATTTTATTAGGCAGTGTTGGCTCTGTGTGGATTTGTTTACATGTTTTACGAAAAAGTACCTATATTCTAGGAAATGTTCTTAAATTTCTGCGAAAATGTTCTTTGGAGAGGTTTTAACGAACAATTCTTAAAATCTATGTCCGTATTCATTGGATACATGAACTTTTTTGGTTGAGTGTACAGGGTGTTCCGAAATGTATGGATAATCTTTCAACCAGGTGGCCTTTCAGCCGAAAAAAGGTGGTTAAAATATAAAAATTAGATTTTTTTTTAAAAACATTACCCTACAATTTTATTAGTGTAATTTGTTTCGCCGCGACTTTTTAAAAAAGTTCGCTTCAAAAGTTGGTCTTGTGTGCTGTTCATGCTGAGCCTGCATTTTGCATTTTAGCATTTAGCCCAAAATGCAGCATTTTTTCCATACAATTTTGAAAGTTAAACGCAACTAAATGCTACTTTGTTTCTGCATTAGCTTGAGCATCTTCGAAGATACAGTACGAACAAAACTTTGATTGTAGAAGAAAAAGTGAAAAAAATGTTGCATACTTTTGGGCGAACCGCTGTTTATATTAGGATATCTTCTCACTAAGCAAGTCAACGTACTTATGCAATAATTTTTCCTGTTAAAAGTTGCAATTCGAGGTGAAGAGTTTCCAAGTTTGTTTAGAAAGTCGGTTTCTTTACCCACGAACTCACTTGTATAAAAGAAATGGAGTTTATCTGAAAAGGCAAGCATACTTCCACTTGCGATGTAGGAACGCAGCTTAAGCATTCGAAAATTAGCTAAATGCGCATTTTTAAAATGCAGCAGCATGAACGCATCTTCGAAATGTACGACCGAAAATGGAAAATGCTGCTTTTAAAACTCAGCATGAACACTACATTAGTTTTTAAACTTATGAATAGTTGCCTTTTTTCAGAAAAAATTCCTTTAAGAGGCTCCGATGACCTGACTTCCTTTTCATAAGTAAATTATTTTACCCAGTTTAAGGCAAACCCTATTTCCTAATATTAAGAACTTGATTCCTTGTTCCTAGAAAAGGTAAAAAATATAAAAAAAAATAAATAAAAATAAATAAAAATAAAAAATAATTTTTAATAAAGAGAGCGACTGGGCGTCGATTTGAACGAAGTCCGGCGAATTACTTATTTAATTTTTTTCTTAGTAAATTTTTTTTTGGATTTTTACTTGTGGAATTTTTTTCTCTTGGACATTTCTTTCTTTTCTTTTGAAACTATTTTTACCAGAATTTTTTTTCTTCTGTAAACTTTTCTAACTTTCTTTTCTTCGGAAGTTTTTTTTTGCTTCTGTAAATTTTTTTTCTTCTGTAATTTTTTTTCTTCTGGAATTTATTTTCTTATCGAAATTTTTTTATTTCTTCTTGACAGTGTATTTTGTTTTTGTAATATGTACAAATATAGTAGCCACATTTTGCTTAAAAAATCGAGTTCGAACAAAAAATTTCCTTCATGCATGAGGCCCATTGTCTCTTGAGAGCTCACCATCGAAAACTTGCCAAAATGTAGCAGATTACTTATGAACTTCTAAACACACTGTATATAATAATAAGTCCGTCTGACTTGTAGCTACCTTGTGTATGATTAGTGAGAAGGCAAAATATGAAATTAAAAATTTCACTGTACTATGAGTAGCCTATTGACCCCATTTTATATTTATATGCAAACTGATAATATAGTAAATTTACATTAGAGTGTACATTATTTGTATGAAGAAAATTTTTTGTGGAGCTCAAAATCTGATTATAAGACGCTTTGACTGAACTTCGAGCGAAGATGAATAAACCAAATATAAGCCATGTTACTGTATGCTTACCGTATAAGGACTTTATACTAAAACTAAATCTATACTAAAACTAAATCAAAGTTTACTTAGGATCTCCTTTAAAAGGTCAAAATTTGTAATGCATTCTGAAAAAATTTCAAAAAAAAAACACTAATATGAACTAGTCTGTAGAATAGTTCGAAAATAGGCTAAATATAACTTTTTGAGCTAACCTTTCCGGACGACATACTTGCATGTTTCATTTTTGTATGAAAGTTGATCAGGAATATTTGCAATTCCTATCTTGTTAAAACATTCCGATCTTCTGAAAATGGTCTTCCTAAGGATTTAAGCCGTACCCGATGTAGAGCCAGGCATTTTCACAGTTTCTTTGTATTTTTTTTTTTACTTGAATAACTAAATGTTACTCATACGCCGTGTATGACCAAAATTTTGGAATATATAACATTATTTTTACACAGTCTACTAAAATACTTTTTAATTTCAATGTCCTATTCTCGTGAATACTTGTTTCAAAATCCATGTCAAGGATTGTGCTATTTTAATAAAAATTTAAAGGCGGGGAAATATTTTTTTTTGTATTTTCGTGGCCTTTATGGACTTTTTTGCTTAACCCTGCAGCGAAAGCAACTAGTCGAAAACTACTTTACAACTAGTTGGAGCACCAGGCCGAACAAGTCAGTCTTTTGTCTTTTTTCCATATACATAAGCAACTAGTATTTTTTACGTGTTGATGTCCGACGAAATGTCAATTGTCAGATTTCGACCAGAACATACCAGTCGTCTACTAGTCATGATATACTAGTATTATACTAGTTGCATAATACCACTTCCATACTAGTTCAACCTGGACTAGCATGATTTCCATAAAATGAGCTAATCTCCATACTATTCCAAAAATAACTAGTATGAAATATACTAGTCACATACTAGTCCAAAAAGCATTGAACCTGTACTAGTATGAATCCAACCAGAATTTTCATGATGAAATAAAATTATTTGCCTTCATTTTCATGTTTATTCTTAAGAAAGCAGCGACTATTTGTATTTACCCTATCACGGAAAAGCACCTGTGAATTTTACCAAGAAAAAAAGCAAACGAAACGAATGAATTTTGGATTTTTGTAACTGGTATAATTTCAACCAGAAAAATACAGTTGTATACTAGTATGGAATGGATATTTCTTGACTTGTATGAATTCAGCCAGAAAAATTCTAGTTGTAAAATAGTATTTTGCTCACTAGTTTGACGCTTCGCTGCAGGCCTATACACAACAAATTTTACTTTTTTTATGTTTATAAAAATATAACGAAAATTTTTAATCGGTTAGCATATCCTTGACAACATTGTCTATTAATGACATATGTATTTATGTTTTAGTAGAAATGTTAACACATTTCCTAGATAACACAAACCTCTACGTATACGTAACATTTTGTCACTTTTATGAAAATTTAGAGTGAGTTTTAGTCATTGAAACAAGTTTATGTAAAGGAGGGCAAAGTCGGGCAAGATTTTTTTTCTGAAATCGATAGAAAGTACTCCCAACTTTAATTTTCTTATACTTAGAAGGTGTATCACGCTGTAGCACACACACACTGATACCGTTATTTTGTAAAAACAAATTTCAACTTTATGAAAGTAGTAATGAAATGTTCATATATGTTCATTGTTTTGTAAAACTGCATCACTAAAATCTGAAAATTAGATATTTATAAAAATGATGATTTTTTTCCACAGCTTAACCACTGTGAGGTGTACCGCATTCAACATCGCAAGCGTTTGATGACGTCATTGATATTCGGGCTTTTCTCATTCACGCTCATTCGTTTACGGAACTTCGTTCTTTTTTCATACATGCGCATTCGTTTAGATTTTCAGGTGGTAAGGGTACTTACACTTTGTCATTAGAAAATTTTGTTTATTTTTTGGCTAGTTTGATAAAAAATTAATTCGTCATTGACGTCAGACATGAAAAGCGTGTCATGCGTATTTTTTAGCTTTCACCAATCTTTAAAGTAGGGTGAACCATACCATAAAAACTACATGACCTTCGAAAACAACATTAGGTGGCTCACTTCACAAACTTTTAGACCGCTACAAGCAATCGCATTTCGAACGATTATGGAATATTAAGAAGGAACCCATATAATTTTTTGAACACTTTTAAAATAATAATGACCGAGACAAGAACGACTACATGCAGCTAATACGATGATATTATAAATTGATATCTTCCGGGCCCACTGTGCATTGCGCAAATAAGTAAGGAGGGTGCTGTTGGTTTTACTGTATCGAACGCTTTATACCTTTTATGAATACATATCACAGAATTTACTTGTGCAAAGATATTCATATTGCCGGAATCTCGTTTATCGGAATTACTATTCGGAAGTATGGAGATAAACATATGTGAGATGTATCTTAGATTGATATCGAAGGCTGGGTGGAAGATCATCCGACTTCAAAATACTTTTCAAAACGCCCTCTTCCAGATTTTGTTTTAGAAACGCACTATTTAAAAAATTGATTTGTAAACGCTGTATCTGAGAAAAAGTTTCAAAAACGCCCGATCTCAATGAAAATTGGATAGGTTTTTACATGAGATAGGGAGTTTTTAAATCAAACTCTGAAACAGAGCGTTATTGAAAAAGTATTTGAGATTAGGCGTTTTTGAAAATATCGATATGTATGTTATAAAATTGACCCGACTCAGCGCTTCGTTACGATCATTTCAATACACATGTTCTTTTTCTTATACTCACAAACATCGAAGCAATGTGCTTAGACCATTTCATGTTCGTGAAAGGTATACAAATATTTTTTACGTCTTGTATTTTAGCGAAAACAAGTTTGCCAAAGATGTGTATGGGTTCTTTAATAAATAAAGAAATTGCAAAAAAATTGCATGGATGTAAATATGTATGTTAACAATAAATTAGAGAATTCGCGTGTCTCTTGAGAGCAAAAGCGCCCAGATACCTGCCGACGTTGGACGTATTGTACGAGTACCGATTCGTTCGCTCGTTACTACTTTACTAGACGCTATCTCGCAAACAAAGAGAGACATGTTTGAAACGTAACACGTTTTCGTGTACATTGCAAAATTTTATATACATAATTTGTTTGGTGATTTTTGATCAGAAATAATCCTATGTCAATACTGTGTGGGCGCAAATTAAAGCTTGTATTGGCCTTTTTAATTTTCAAAATGGATCAGCAACCAATTAATAAACAGCCAAAGGACGACGAAAAGAAGAACGATCGCCCAATCGATAACCGTCCGATTTATTATCAACCAATCGATAACCGCCCAAGCGATAATAGGCCAATTTTTTACCAACCAATTGTCACAGCATCAGATTATGCTTATGTCACCGCAGCGGCCGTAAATCAAATGAGAGATGGAGATGGAGAGTGTGATTGTCCGCCGTGCTTTTTATGCTGCTGTTTTGACTGCAAGTGTGATAATAATGGTAATAATGTTAATAATGACGATTGTAAAGATTGTTGTAATGTATGTTGTGTAGATTAATTAAATTTAAAGATAAGTTTTTATAATTAGGGTACTTAAGTATACACCTAAATATTATTTGTGTAAGGAAATGAATTTGATAATTAAGATTATGTACATTGTAATAAAGCAAAATAAATACGAAGAACCATTTTCTTATATCCTACAAAAATGTTTGTGGTAATTTATTTGCTCCTCAACGCCTGTATTATATACCAAAGAAAGGTAATCATAACTTTGCAGCTATAACTGACGCCAATTGCAAATATCAAGGAAGCTAAAGTCATCCTTCATTTGTTTTTTGTAAACTCACTGAGAGTTTTCCTCCACCTCTGCTGAGAAAGAGAGACGCCGATGGGAATACATTCGCCACACTGTGGGGTATTTTGGAAAAATTTGACTCAATATGAAAACTCTCAGCAAACAGTAAAAACTGAAGCAATTATACAAAAAGTGCCTAAAAGCCTAATTATTTACTAAAAAAAAAGAATTGATATCTTCAAAATTTTCAAAACATTATACGGAACACTTTGGAACTTTTTCGGGATTGTTTCGGTGATAATTTTGGGGCCTTTACAGCATCATTTTGTGATTATTAAGAGACCGTTTTGTTGTTGTTTTCGAGGTAATTTTGGAACTGTTTAGGGATAATTTCGAGAAATTTTCGAGGATATTTCGGCACTTTGTTTTCCCTATTATTCAGAATTATTTTCTCCAAAGGGTGCCAAAAGAGTTCGAAAATGATCGCGAAAACAACCATGAATTTACCTAAAAAAAATGTATTTTATATCATTTTATTTTTGTATTTTATTTTATATCATTTTAGGTTTTTTTCTTTGATTTTATTTGATTTAATTTTTCTATTTATTACATTTTCTGGTTTTTTTTCCAATTTTTTTTTTATTGTACTTTAATTAATTTTATTTTGTTTACCTATATTTTTTGAATTCTATTTCATTTAATTTTTTTTATACATAGTTATTTTTTTTTATTTCAATTTTTTATTTTTTATCTATTTTTTATTGTTATACCCCTAGTACGCTGGGTATTACAAGAGTATAATCGAGATAGATATACAGTTCCATATATGAAAGTCCTTAGGTTGAAAAAAAAGTTCATTAAGGCATGCCCGTCCGTCTGTCCGACAATAGAGCGATAGTTCGTCTTTTGACAGTTCATCGGTTGTCTTCCAATTGCTTGTTGATCCATTTCAAAGACTCAATCGATACGGAAAATTTAAATGTATGCCCTCACAGTACTGGCATTGAATTATTCCTGAGCAGAGCTCAACAAGTTATGTTTATAAATTTTATAAGAAGAAAATCTTCCAATACTCACGAAAATGCGTAAAGCGGCAAACATGTCTATCTTAGGTCAATTCCCAGTGGGAAAAGGTAATGTTTGGTAATGTATAAAGTAATATATATCCCCTATAAAATTTTTTATGTATAATGGAATTCATGCATTACTTTTTCTACAGCAATGTCATTGGAAAAGTAATGTTTTTGAAAAATAAAACCTTACAAAATACATTACATGGGAAATTTTTCAAATATTTTTTCATGCGTTACTTTGCTCATGCTTCTTTTCATGGATGAAAAAGGTTATGCATTCCTACTTTCCCACTGGGTTGTTGGTAGTTCACTACACACAGAGAAAATTGAGCTTGTGATGGATAAAAATTGACAATGATTTGGTCATATCAACCAAAATATAGTCATATCAACCAAAATATCTGTTGATTCAACCAAAATCACGGTCAATTTGTTTGTACATAGTTTCAGTTTTCAATCCACTTAAAGAAATAATATATACAAAAGTATTTTACATTAACATGTATTTTTATATAATATCAACTACACAACAATTATCGTTATTATCATCATTGTTGTCATCATTATCGCCTTCACAATTGCATCCCAAACAGCATAAAAAGCATGGCGCACAATCAGATTCTTCTCTATCATTTGCCATTTCATTTTCACCCGTTGCTATGCCATAAGCCAAATTTGTTGTACTCTCAACAATAGGTTGGTTATCAATGAGGCGATCCTTCTTCTTTTTATCGTCCTTTTGCTGTTCATCAATTGGCTGTTGATCCATAAGATTTCAATATTTAAATCGACACAGTAAATTTTAATTTACACCCTTACAATTTTAGCCTAGTTAATAAATATTCCAAAAATGGTCAAAATCGGTGAACCTCTAAGGATTTTAGCAGTCTATTAATAATATCTGTACCTTCTGTAATCAATATTTCGAGCATCTTCAGATTCTTCTTAAAGCATTCCAATATGTTGTGTTGCAGCATCAATTATTTGTTTGTGTACACATTTGTTCACTCAAGAATGTTACGTATACGTAATGTCACTTTTATGAAACTTTAATTTTCGTCATTAAACATCAAGTGGGGCAAATATGGGCAAACAATTTTTTCTGAAAACGACAGAAAATATTCCAAACTCTCATTTTGTTAAAGTTTGAAGATATAACACGCTGTAGCAAACAAATTTTTTGTCTATCTAAATTTACAAAGGTAGCAGTTATCTTACTAATATATAAACACGTATCTTTGTGACTTACAGCGAATGCTTTTGGTTATTTAACGTCTGAACCAAAGTCCCGATCGTTACGAAATTGTGCAGACAAACTCATAGAGGTATACTTTCTGCAACAGACATCATGAAATTTCGATATATTTATCGATAACATAGTTATCGGTCAAAAGGTAGTTTTACGTAAACTCTGGAATATTCGCACAAAATTGGTATCAAACGAAAGGGGACGACCACAGATTTTATTTGGATTCTGTTTCATTTCGATATATTTATCGATACCAGAGTTATCGGTTTAAATGTGGTTTGGGGTAAACTTTGGAATATTCGCACAAAATCGGTATCAGACGATTGGAGAAGACCACAGCTTTCATTTGGACTCTGGTTCATTTCGATATATTCATCGACAACAGAGTTATATGTATGTAGGTCAAAATGTGGTTTGAGGTAAATTTTGGAATATTCGCACAAAATTGGTATCAAACGAATAGGGAAGACCACAGCTTTAATTGTGACTTCGGTTCATTTCGATATATTTATCGATAACAGAGTTATCGGTCAAAAAGTGGTTTTGCGTAAAATTTGAAATATTCGCACAAAATTGGTATCAGACGAATAGGGAAGACCTACACGGCTAGTTTCTTGTATTGCCGGTTCTACGAGAACGGTACCAGTACTTGTGCTGTACCCATGGTGCCGAAACGACCCGGGCCGTTTTCTTATATCGACCCGGCCAAGAGCAATACACTCGGGGTGACCCTGTCTGACATTTAGGCAGGGCTACACCCCGCTACAACAACAACAACAACCACAGCTTTCATTGTGACTTCGGTTCATTTCGATATATTTATCGATAACAGAGTTATCGGTGGAAATGTGGTTTTGCTTTGAAATATTCGCATAAAATTGGTATTAAACGAAGAGGTGAGGCCACAGGGTTCATTTGGACTTTGCTTCAATGCTACGGCTGGACGTATTAAAATAAATTTGGAAGGTAGATTTTGTATCAGATCGAGATGGCTATACCTAATAAAATTGGTAAAGGTTTTGGAGATATCGCTCAAAATGTGGACCAGCGAAACATTATTAAGGGTTCGTTCAATGTGGGCATCAAATGAAAGGTATTGATAAGTGTTTTAAAATGGTGTAGCTTTCAGTCCAATATGAGATCCCGTTCTCGAGATATTGATTAAAATGTCAACCAGGAGGGGACCTCGATAGTATTAGTGCGAGATCAAATGAAAGGTGGTGACAAGAGATTTAACATGTTTTAGTATTTTTCCCATATAAGAGCAGGGTTTCGAGATATTCATCAACACGTGGATCAGGAGTGGAGCTAGAAATCTTTTATGAAAAATGGGTATAAAATGAAAGGTGTTGATGAGAATTTTAAAGGGGAGTCTTTTAAGTCATTTTGGGAGTGGTATTGAGAAAGGAATAGATATATGGATGACAATTAGAAAAACAATTTGAAAAGAGAAAATCATATAGAAGGATGACGGTGGGGTGGACGAGAAGAAGGTTGTGAAGCTGAAATGAGGAGGGCGAGTCATATTTTATAAATGAAAAAAGTTAATGTTTGGGCAGGACAACGTCTGTCGGGTCTGCTAGTATAAGATAAATAAATTTAGCATACTAGTATTTTTTATACTATTCATGTAGGAAAGGTGGATCTAGCTCGAAAACTATGAGCCTTACAAAAATAACTATTTTCATTGTCGATGAGAAACTTCGTGACGAATAAACGGTAAGTGAAAATTTTTCTAGGCCTACTAAAGTTTTCGAGAAAAATACTGAAAGGTCTGTACGTGGCAAGGTCTATGCGGGGTCTAGGGCAGTTGCCTATTCTGCCTAAGGGTTAATCCCGGACTGCAAAAAGGCAATGAATTTTTCACATTCGGAGACCACCCCCTCCTTCCTTTTGTTTTTATCTTAAGTATGGCATTTGGTAGAGCACAGTGGGCCGGAACCGATCAAAAGTGGGCACAATCCACAATATCATCGTATTAGCTGCAGACACTTACTCGAGACGCCCACTAGTCTGAAAATGTCGAATAAAGCTTTTATTGACGACTCTACTTTGACCTACATATCCAGACCTGTTAATAATGGACTACAAATTCGAATGGCTATTAGTTATATTGTGTCATTCTAGAAAAATTTTATAATGCCTGCTTAACTTATTATTTTGAATTTAGATATAACCAAGCAAACTTATGAACTCATTTATTTTCTCGTATCACTCAAACATCGACAATATGCCCAGCCAGCAAAATCTCCACATCGGATTTGATCAAAAAATGAAATGGATGATTCACCACCAACTGCATGGGGCGACTGAAAATTCCACCGAACGCTAAAAGAAAATAATGAAATAATAAATACATAAATCAGTAACCAAACAATTTTGCGATATAAATAAGTCACGCGAAACTCACAAAATCCCTCTTCCAGCGCGCTGACGCCAGCTTCATCTACACGCCAAACCGACTTATGTGGCACATTGGTCACAGTTGGAGAGCGCGAATTGAAGAACGAGGAGAACATGTGCGAAAACTTCGTTACACCATTAAAGATACGTAAAAATCCAAGCTGTGGGCGAAACGAAAAAAAAAAATAAATTAAATATCACTGAGTATTTATTTGTAAATTAAAAATTGTTTGCGCACCGCATCTAGCACCTCTTTGAGATCTACGCTGTATTCTGCACGGAATTTAGGCATTGTAAGCGCAATCTTCTGCTCGTTCAATAATTTTTCAAGCTCTAATAAGCTTTCTTGCTGCAATTTCTCTTCCATCTTCAATAGACCGTCCAATTGATTGGGCAGAAATAGCCATAGCTTCAGTGATGTATTTAGCGCATATGGCAACTCTATCAATTTCGCATCCAAATGTATCAATTCGGCATAACGAAATTTATGTGTCACAAACATACAATCGACCAATTTATTTTGTACGCGATCAGTAAAAAAATTCAATTTTTCTGTCTCCTTCACATTGAAACCCACCGCCCATGGCGCATAAAACACTGCTGCAGTAGCTAAAACGAAACGCTCTGGCAATGCAGCCAACTGTGGGTTGATCACTTCACCGCTTGAGTAATTCGAATCTTTCAAAAAACGATAATTCAGCTCATCAATGGTTTTGCGTTTGAATTCGACCATCTCAACTGTAGTTTCAAAATGTTTAGCCATATCGAGAAATTCATCGTGGAATTTAAACATCATATGTTCCTGTACATAGATGGCGCTAAGTAGATATGCTTCATGCTGTGCGCGCGTTTTCGCCGAACTCAGCAGTAGTGACATATTTAATGTAGCGATTTGTTTACTCCCCGATTGTGGCAAATGCAGCACAGCGCGTAATGTGGCAGCCTCATCATCGTTGGCGCCATAGGAGAGCAATGTCAAGATGGCTTGCACCAATATTGGGGAAACGATGACGTTTTGTGTTTGTGATTGCGCGCTAAGCCCGGTGGAGAGTGACAAAGCAAACCGTTCGCTCGCACTTTTGGCATTGAGAACGGGCGCTTGAGCGGTGATTGTTTGGAGCACGAAAATACGGCTGAGCGTAACAAAGACTGTGGCGGTGAGGCGTTGTAATTTCGAAAGACGCGTTGAAGATGTGGTTGGGGGTAGGGGGGTTGGTAGACAATTATTTGTTGTTAAATTGTTTTCTATAAAAATTTATTTACTTTTGCTGCTTACATGTTCTGAAATTCATAGTAATTAAAAGATTACGATCACTTCTCTCTGCAGCTTCTTCCGCGAACACGTTTTCGAAAATGTGATTGCCTTATCAGCTCTTGTTCGACTGAATTAACTGTGAGCAAGCGATGTTTGGCTTAGCTTGAATTCTGTCTCAGCTAATTTTGGCGACTTGTTTAGAAGGCTGAGTGGTTTGTTATCTTCTCAAGTCAGAGATATCGGAATCGAAATCGACACGCGATCTTTACTAAAAAATGTTGTCTCATCTAAAAGCTCAGATTAGAAGGACCAACGTATGAGTTACCTCCAATTTCAACTTCCTTGGATTACTTTGTAGTAATTCCTCTAAGTCGAATATTTTGGGGTTCAAAAGAGAAGCTGGGCCTTAAAACGTCAGCATTAAATTCGTTCTAAATTGATAAGTATAAAAAAAATCTGACTTATCGCGCTCGGGAAACCCAAAAACTTTCGTTTAAATGTAATAAATAAAGCGTCAATCAGACTCGACATTTTTTTTTTAATAAGACTTATGGAACTACTACACCCTCAGTCAAACGGATTGTCTTTATTCGGCTATACTTAGACCTTTCAATTCAATATTTTCACAGCCAAAGATATATTTGTTCAACTCTTTTGAGATGGGAGAAGCACTATCCATTCGTTGGTATCAACAATTTTTGCTGTCCATAGTGTGTTCTTATTTTACACGCTGCAATGTCGGGTCCATCTTTACTTTAAACCAGACCTTCCCATCTGGTGAAGAAACCGTCATGTTGTGAGCCTCGAAGTCATTTCATTAGTTGGACTAGCGCGCTCTCACTAACACAGCCTCAGTTACATTTTTGGTGACCTCTGCTTTGTATAGTTTGACCGATCTGGATCTCACAGAGCTGGTTGAAAGGCTGTGGGCAGAATCTTTCAATTGTCGATAGTGCGTTCTTATTTCACACCGCAAGATTGGAGCCAATCTTTACTCTAAAGCAGACCTCTCATTCTGAGCTCGGAATTTACACAGATTACTACGCTCTTTGAATTGTCTTCCCTTGTCAGCAATTGCAAGTTATTGCACATCATTTCATTGGTTCGATCATCGACCTCTTAGTAAAACAACCTCATAGAAATTTTTGGGGAACCTCTGCTTTGTATCCTTAGATCGAGCTTGCACTCAGTGATCTAGTTAAAAAGCTGAGGGCAGAAACTCATTTGTCGATAGTGTCAATTTTTACTCTAAACCAGATCTCGTCAAATAGCTAAGCAATTGTCACACATAAAATTCTTGTTATGATTTGTAGTTAAGAGCGCGATGGTCGTACTGACCAGTCAAACGACATCATTTCATTCGTGCACTCACCCGGCTCTCACTAATGCAACCTCTCTTACCAGTGGTAGCTCCAGGATTTTGTACTTACATTTGTTGGTATGGGCAATGTCCAATTCATGTGTGTAAACTTAATATTTTTTCCATCAGGAACATTTTAATATTTTCTTTTAAACTAATTTTATATTAACTTAAATAAATAAAAATTTACACATAAATTTACAGTTATTTTAGTCTTAAATATATTTAAAATTGACTTAAACTAACTTTTTATGATTGAATATTAACGACGTGTCCAATAAAATAAACAGCTTGCGGACTACGAATAGCGAATATGAATGGATGATCGACCGTAAATTTAATTATACGGTTGGGCAACGATAGCGGTATAAGTTGTATAACTGTTTTGATGGAAATTGAAAAAAATAGAAATACAAATTTTTAAATTAATAAAATAATTTTTTGCTGCATTGGATATATGCTCAGTTGACAATTACTTACACGACGCAGCCGCCGCTTCCGAGCCGGCTTCATTGACATCGAGAAAAGCTTTGTGTTGCATTTGTGATACAGCAACCGATTGTGAGCGAAAGAAACCGCGCAATTCAGCGCGATCGGTGAAAAGATCTGAGATGCCAAGCTGTATAGGAATAAAAGTGAAAGAATAACAGAAAAAGTTATTTTGTAAATTTTGTGGATTTTTGACCAGTTGAATAATTTTTATAAAATTATTCTTTTGAGTTTTTGGCGAAAACAAGTTAAAAAATGCTACAATCAATAGCAACTACGATGATTGCAATTTCGATCTTGTTGCAGGATCTTGTCAAACCACTTTGTATTGTTGCTTAGAAATTTTTCATCACCTTTATTGGTTTCTAAGAAACAATACAAAGCAGTTTGACAAGATCCTTCAACAAGATCGAAATTGCAATCATCCCCTTTACTGGTTTCTAAGCAACACTTCAAGGCGGGTTGACAAGATCCTGCAGCAAGATCGAAATTGCAATAATCGTAGTTGCTATTGTTTGTAGGATTTTCAAACCAGTTGTCGCTAAAAACTCCAAAGAATAATTTTATAAAATTTTTTCGACTGGTCAACAAAATTTTCAAAGTTCGTAAATATAATGACCAATAATAACAAAAAAAAAGTTATTTCATTAAATATAATTTTTGGGTGCTGGGAAATTTTACTTTTAGATGCTCTGATTATTATACCGGAAGGTGTATGGGCATTGACGTCAACACCGAGCATCGGAATAAATTAAATCAGCAAAGTGCTGTCCACGGTCTAGCGCATTTTCCAATCGACCACCGTTGAGTTCGTCAGGCAAAGTAAGGAACGGTCTCGACTGGGATCGAAAAGCATTTGGAAAATTCGCTCACCTCCTTCGGTGAACACTAAAAAGAAATTTCTGGCGAGTTGTGATACGGAATGGAAAAAACCGGGGAAAAAAGATACCCCGAGCTACTTGCCGGGCCATTTTGTGTTCAAAACCCTGAAACTAAATCAATCACACTCAATTGGT
This sequence comes from Campiglossa producta, assembly GCA_964058755.1. Taxonomy (NCBI): domain Eukaryota; kingdom Metazoa; phylum Arthropoda; class Insecta; order Diptera; family Tephritidae; genus Campiglossa; species Campiglossa producta. The sequence goes on along the minus strand of CAXKVI010000004.1, from coordinate 106,612,365 downwards.
AGCATTTTTTCGGGAAAAGTTCTATTAAAAAGGCTGAAATTCATCTCCAAAAAAGCGCGAATCGAGAACTCAGTTCGGTGTGCTACTTATACCATTAAAAAGTACTCACCTTTCCCAACGATTCACGCATATCCAACTCATAATCCACAGTAAATCTCGGCATACGCAGCTCCACCGTCTCCAATTGCATGCGAGCTGTCACACTGCCCAAATCTATGTCACGCAAACGTTGTTCCACCGCCCTTAAACCATCTACCTTATTCGGCAACAATAACAACATTGAAATATTCGAATTATCATAGGGTAACTCCACACCGCTAGCATCTAACTCTGGAAATTCACCATAACGGTATGTGCCATCATTATACATCATACTGACATTTGTTGTCTGTTGTGACGTCACAAAAAATTTTTGCTTTTCCGTATCTGTTGTAGAGAATTCTTTCGCCCACTTAGCCTTGAAATGTATAGCGCTGACGAGTATAGCTTGAGTTTGAGCATCAACTTGCTCAGGTGTAAGTAAGTCACGTATTATATTTTGAGTCTTCTGCGCAACCCAACTGTTAATCGTCGTCACAGCTTGACCTCTCCGATTAAATTCGATTGCCTCGATTTCGCTGCCAAAGTAGCGCGCGCTTTGTTCGATATCAGATTGCAACGTCAGTTTGCGACTGTGATACATTTTATTTGCCATCACCAGTTGCGTATTGACGTCACCTGAGTTTGTTTGGAGTAAATTGTAAAAAAGATTTTCGGTGTCCAAGCGGCTTTCGGGCAGTAAGAGCGCGCTTTGAAGTTGCAGCGCCGTACGTCCGCTTGCGCCAATGTAAACGAAAGCCAACAACAATTGCAGCGAAATTGGTGAGTAAACAATGTTGCGTTGTGGCATTGCACCGGTGATGACTTGGAAAAGGTCAGCGCTAAATTTGTTTGGGGAATTAGTTGGTACTGGAGAGCTCGCAGCTGGGACATTTGCAGCGTTGGTCATAACAACATCGGGGACAGCTTTTGCATCGATAGGTGTGTTGAACGCATTGCTATTGGCTGGCTTATTGTTTGACCATATTGGTCTGCTCGCATGTGCCGACGGTGTTGTTGAGGGATATGGACGCGCTTGCACTAGCGGATAGCCCTGCTGTGGTAATTTGGGAGCTTTCACGTTACTTGTGCCCAAAAGTGACGACATAAAATCATTTATGTCTGTTGCCAGTGTTGAAAGTAGCGGTGTCGCGCTTTTGGCTGCTACTTCGGATCTGTAATTTGGGGATGTGTTGGTAGTCTGTGGTTCTCCACTCTCCTCTTGGCAGGGATTGCACGTTATTTTTTGTCTGTGATACAACATGTATGTTTGAACATCAAATTGTTGATCTTGTAGGTAAGTAGATGGGTAAGAATCCCGTCGTGGCTGACCTGCAGCCGCATATCCGACTAGGAATGTTACTACAAATAAACAGGAAATAGAGGTTCAAGGGTTCTATTTAACTAAATTTTTAAAATTATATTCGCGAGGTGACTCTGTTTTTACAGAAAGCTCAGGATCTAGACCTGAAGAGCGTCTGTCCAAAGCTTCCTCCTAACATAAGGTGTAACGCGAGCCCATATCTATTTGGTGGTTTGCAGTCAGTGGTATTCTAACGAAGCATCCCGACCCCGTTTCCCCACCCTCTTTTCATTTTAAGGCAAGGCAAATGCATACGTCTAAGCACCCTTTGTGGGTCCTCAAGACGGTTACCCTGGCTAGCTCGAGAATAGTGCATATTACTGGTCGTTCTCACCGGTATTTTGCATGAGAATTTCTCCACAAGATGCTCTCCTTTCCTTGAACCGCGCAAAAAAAATCCACCTCTGGACTGAGCCAAAAAGAACAAGTTATAGCAGCCTAGAAACCACTGGGACGGTTTTAGGAAGGCCTTCACTTCAATCATTAACCTTTCCGTAGCCCGCATACAGTTTTGAGGCTGAACCCCGCGATGGTAAGCTGAAACCACGCTTAACCGCAGCAGCCAACCCCTGAAAGGTAAGGCTAGTTCGGGGGGAAGTAGCCATACGGCTAGTATATAAAGTTTCGCTCAGGGCAATGGGTTAATAAGGTCGGGGGAGCCGATCCCAATAAAAAATATGTGTCTCTTTGTGCACCACAAAAGTTATGCGAGCCTTAGGCCACAGTGGTGTACCATGAAACTGAACCGCTGACGAGCTGGCGAGAAAAGCCACTAAAATGACGGAGGTAAGGCAATTAACAAAATTTGCTACTCCTCTTGACACGAGTAGACACAGTCTTGCCTCGGTTTTCACTGAAAAATGCGAGGTGGACACAGGAACCTCCATCTGAGGCGTCCAAGCAGATTTGGCTCACATAAACACGAGAACCAAACATCATCGTCAACCGTAATCGCCCCTTAGAAAGTACACTGATCGCAGTACTAACGGCGGTACATGATGAACGCATGACCACTATGACTGTGCTGTTTCAGACCTAGGATCTGCTAAAATAACGGACATACTAAGCTTTCGGCGCGAGTGAAGAGCTATAGACGTCTAGAATGTGGAAGCTATTCAAATATCTTTGTCCACTGTAGACAAGCTAGGTAAAGGGTCTAGATAAGACATTTCCCAGCGTTTGATTTCTTATTATGACAAGCTTCTGAACTAGTTTCCGTCCCCTAGCCAATTTGCAAGCTCAATTAGGCACCTAAAATTTATGCATAGATTTCGTTTACTTAATTCAGTTTAAAAGCATTTGTGGTTTATTTTATTGTGGTCGTGGTAGCCCGTCTTTGATTTATGATTTATCGGCGTACGAAAAACATTGTACAGGGTGGTCCGTATAGTAATTTTCTTAAAAATCAGTAGTATGTCTCAGCGGAATAATATGAGAACTACATCTTCGAAATATTCAGTACACTTATGGAACTGTAATTAGACATCAATGTTGTCTTTCGAAGAGTGTCCTTTGCGGTACAGTCCAAAAGGTTCTTCGTATCGTCTATAAAAGCTAAACCTATTGTAGTTCCCGTAACGAAGATAACCGTTACTCGAGCCCCCTGAGGTAGTTCGGTAGTACTAGCATATCACGTTATACTTCTTCGCATTCGTTAAGGAAGCTTTTTTTCTTCTTAGAAATGAAATAAACTAATTTTGGGTCACTCTTTACGTACATACGACGCCTGCAACATAGATTAATTACTTCGTTAGCAAAATTTTGTTTATATTTTTGCTTTAAAATTTTTTATAATGTTTCATATGAATCAGTAAAGTGCTTACTTAAAATTCCCAGCATTTTGTTGATATCAATTCTCTTCATTTTGAACTCTCAAAATTCTCTCACGTTACAGCTTCTGATCACTTTACACGTTATTGGTTTTACCGCCTACACTAGAACTGCTGCTCAGAACAAGTTTCGCGAGCTTATTCGATACCGCGCGTAGCGCTCTTTTGCTCGTTTTCCGTGATTACAGAATTATTATGTACCTACATATAGCTCATAAGAGCTTGATTTTTTTCTGTTAAACTTGGCTTGGCATTTTTTTAAATTTTGTTTTTGATTTGTAATTAAGCTTAGTTTAATTTTTTTTACCGAACCCGTTAATTTTTCTTTTAGAGAAAATTTCTCGCGCGTATATTGGATCGTTGTTTCGTTGCGACTACTTATAATGACAAACGCGCACTGATCGCACTTCCATAAGCTTAGGTTTATAAATATTTATATTTATTTGCTTAGCTTGTGCTTTCCATCGAAAATCGCACCGAGAAATCAATGACAATGTGCTGCACAGTGGGGTATTTTGAAGAAAAATTACTTACTTTTGCAACAAAGCTATTACCATATGCCAGATTATGACTGAAAATGTTTTTGTACACGGCTAATTAACCTAAATTTTAATCCGTATAAAGTTTAATCAATTTTTCAAACTTTTTTTTTACAATATTTCAAACCGTCCAAATACCTACAAAGATTTTCAATTTCTTTTGGTTTCGATTTAAAATCTAAATGAAAAAGCAGTCTAAATTTTTTATTTTTGGTTTGTTTGAATGTAATTAAATTTTTCCCACAAAAACTTAATGTGCGGCATAGCTCAGCGGTAGAGCATTCGGCTGTGACTCCTGAGCGTTTTCGTTCGAATCTTGCCAGCAGCCACATTTTTTTTAGTTCTATTTTATTTTTAAAACTTTTCGGTTTAAAATTAAAACTTTTTGGTTTGAAAATTAAAATTTTTTGGCTTAAAATTAAAACTTTTTGGTTTGAAAATTACAAATTTTCGGTCTAAACTTTAAACTTTTGGATTTGAAAACTCAAATTTATTTTTGAAAGCTTATTCAAGGTTGCCAACAACATTTATGTGTGCGATGTAGCTCAGTGGTAGAGCAGACGGGCATGATGCGGGGAGTCTTGGTTCGAATTCCCGCCAACGGACAAAAAATTTATTTTATCTTTAAAAAATTGTTAAAACATTTCTGGTTTATAATTGAACCCCGATTAATTTAGCCAATTTTCATGAAAACTGGTCTAGGTTGAATTTGAATCCAAATTTTGTTTGGTCATATGTATATGTAGTCCAACAATTTTAAATTTAGGCAAAAACAAAGTAAAAATCACACAAAAAATAAAGTAACATATATATTTTCTATGAAACTGAAGTGTGTTAGTCTTCGACGCAGAGAACGAAGTGTGTTAGTGTTCGTTGGGAGCGACGATATATTCTCTCTACAAATGTTATATTTTTTTAGTCAATTTCCTTCAATAAAACCCACTGTGCGTTGTTTTGCTATTTCTTATTCTTGCAAATCTGTGATGACGTGCCTCCAGCAGTGTCGGTTTTTACACAATTTCGTTTGTTTGTTTTGTTAACTGTATTGTTTTAAGTTCCTAAGTAAATATCAATCACATTAGCTGCTTTTGCCAATTATCTACCTAGAAATCCCATAAGCCAGAATAGGTAATAATGATGTTAAAGTTATAATTATTTAGCTCTGCAAATTCAGGTAGCACAGTACAATATATTGGCATTAGCTGGAATATAATTTAAATTTCCTTATTATCTCTTGCTTTTTTGGTCAAATTAGACTTTTGAAAATACAAAAATTCAGACAGAACCAAAATTTGTGGAGAAGCTCTCTTCAATATAGGAAAGAAAACTTTAAAAGAAATCCCCATCGATCCCATGTGTACTAAAAAAACTTATTTGGGGTCAAAGATCAAAAATTCAGGTTTTTTGGATTTTTCTCGAAAAGAAGAAAGTTTTTTTTTGGCAAAATTTCCCATGACTAAGTTTTAGACCTAAAAATTCTCTACAAAAATGGTCCCAAGATTTTTGCACATATACACGGTTAAAAATTTGACCCAAAATTTTAAACTTTTTTGGACTACATATATGACCAAACCAAACTTGGATTCAAATTCAATCTAGACCAGTTTTTATGAAAATTGGCTAAATGAATCGGGTTTCAATTATAAACTAGAAATGTTTTAACAATTTTTTAAAGATAAAATAAATTCAATCTTGAATTAGCTTTCAAAAATAAATTTGAATTTTCAAACCCAATAGCAGCTGGCAGGATTCGAACGAAAACGCTCAGGAGTTACAGCCGACTGCTCTACCGCTGAGCTATGCCACACATTAAGTTTTTGTGGGCAAAATTCAATTACATTCAAACAAACCAAAAATAATAAACTTAGACTGCTTTTTAATTTGGATTTTAAATCGAAACCAAAAGAAATTGAAAATCTTTGTAGGTATTTGGACGGTTTCATATATTGTACAAAAAAGTAGGTTCATTTTTTTAGCCGTGTGGTAAAAATGGTAAAATCTTATTCAGGTGATTTTCTTTGGCGTAGCAACGCACTCGGAGTATTACTACTAATATATAAATAAAATTATATTGAATTCACCGAGAATCGAACTCGGGGTTAACATAAAATTAAAATAAATTTTCTGTTAAAACGACAGCTTAACTGTTAATTTCAGGTTAACAGTTTCAATGCAGCATTGAATAATGGATAAGAATTGAGAGTGATTTTGGTTGATATGAACACATGTTGTTTCCTTTTATACTCCCTAAATAAAAGGGCATTAAATTGTTTGAGCTCAATATTTACATAAAATATGTATACAAGTAGATAGACTTTGATCTAATTTTATTTTGTAATGCAGCTGCATATAGAAATGTACATAATCTATTCAACCTATGTCTATCTTCCTTAATGCTCAACATATGTCTGTAAAATGAATGGTAAATGAACTTCATAAACAACAACTCCATTTAGGTTTATCCAATTTGCCTCATCAATTAAAATTTGTTTACTTAAGAATTTGCCCTCATTAACAAAGTGCACATATCTACAGCTATTTATTTGAGTATATTAATACGAGGCATACTTCTAATGAAAATTCGAATTTTTTGTGACTACACAGAGAAAAATGAGTTGGTCATATCAACCAAAATATGCGTTGATCCAACCAAAATCACGGTCAATTCTTATCCATTATTCCATTCTGTCGATTCAACTGCGTTGAAACTGTTAAATTTAACTTAACAGAAAATTTGTTGTTTTAACAGAAAATTTTGTTGCACCACACTCTCTCAAGTTGCCTCCCCACACTTGCCATATTACCTTCACCGCGAATCGAACTAGGAATTATTTGACTGCTAAACGGAGGTGTTAAGTACTTATGCTTCCGGCATCTAATTACAGCTTTGTTCTATGACAGTAAAGACCGTATCTTTTCTATTGGATTAACTGCGAATTCTGTCAGTTTTACCAAATTTTGTTAATTAAAATTGCCAGACTATGAAAATTCCGTCATTCCACCCAATTTTGGTCAACTTCAGGATAACAGTACGATATTGTTGGTTTTACCACTAAAATTTTTTTCTGTGTGCATCGGTGTTGTAAAGAAAATATGGGGCCGAACCAACTTTTTTGACGAGATTAAGACATATGTAGTAAAATCGCGTTCCCCGTTTTTCGAAGTTAGCCTCTAAAATTTTGTTACGCGCTTTCGAAGTGGGATGAAGAGCTACAGCTTCAGTGTCTAAGGGAAGGTTGTTGGCAATAAAAAGACTAACATTTTCCTCCTAGACATTGTCAGGCTACGATTCATGGTTATGTCATTTTTTCTTGGGATTTTGTAAAATTTCTCGAAACAATATCTCCCCTGAGTCTATTGTTAACAATATATTTACGACACCTTCGGGAAAAATATTCCTTATACAAAAATAAGGGGGTGTCCAAATAACGAAATTTCCGTCGAGGACTCCTTTCATATGGAATGTCTCATGTACTTTATTTGTTTTTTTGGATGAAATCTAGTTTTTGCTACTTTATGGTGTTTTTGGAGGCTAACTTCGAAAAAACGGGAACGCATTTTTTTTACTTATGTCTTAATCTCTTCAAAAAAGTTGGTTTGGTCCCATAGCAAGAAAAAAGTTGATTTTTCTGGGGGTCAATTTTTTTTGCACTGTTGCACAGTAAGTAAAAAAATCGCAAGAAAAAATCAGTTCATATACAACATTCTTTTATTCGTCGAATTATATCAACATTGCCGCTCTCTAAATCTCATAACATTATACTCAAAAAATTAACCATTATTAAATCGAGCAGTAAACTTTCATAATCTAATAATGTCACTTACAATGTCAAACTGTCATGTAAAGTTAGTTTAAAACATTAGTTCAAGAAGAAGAAGGCTAAATAGAAAAGAACGTTGTATGAAAAAAGAACACGCACGTAATTATTTGTGACATGATGTCATTAAATCATTGACTCCACATAGATATTTACAGGTCCACCAGAGCAGCAAAACTATGAACAATATTTTAGTTTTTCAGTTGCAAAAGATCGCATAATCGAGAATGCCGTCTGATCGTGTGAGTGTGTCATAATGTTAGCTACAAATTTGAAGTTGTCAAGCAATGAATAAATATTTTTTTTTTTGTTTTTTAATTATTTCTTGATCATAAAACGTGTAATTAAGTTGGCTTTTATTAAAATTTATCATTTTGTATTATTTAATTTTCAATCAATATTTAAATCAAAAAATTTTTCTTTAACACATTTTAATTAAGTTAAACGTATAAGCTCATTATTGTAATTAAACTACTTGTTTGTATAGCAACAAACGACCTTAAAAAACTGGAATCTATTTTGTTGTACTGTTGTATACATAGTTTCGAGTAAAAGAAAAAATCACGACATGATAATTTATTTGTTGTAAAAGAGCGCGGCACTGTTTCTAGATGAAAGGTGTTTACTTGCGGTGCGTTCGTTTGCCGCAAGCCACAAGTCGATGAGCGCAAGCTAGATACCTACCCTGCTGGGAATATTTTCAGTTCTGAGCTGGAGCGGTGCATTTAGGCTGCCATATACATAGTTCGCTATATATTCCTTAACCATAGCTTATAAGACCACCTGGGTCTGATTACCGATAGACCTCTATTCCATTACAGATAGATCATCCTATTTCAAAATATTTTCCAAAAAACGCCTGATGCTAAAACTTTCTTGAAAGCTACAACTAAATGTGTGTTTGTAAATCCGGTACTATTTCGAGAATCGATTGAACGATTGGGAAGAATTTTGGTATAGCGATAGTATGATTGATTATAAAACTATCCAATTGGGGTTGCCATTTGGGGCGGTTTACAGCGTTGCCACCTATTTCCATTTTTTTTATCAAATAGAAGGTATTTTCCGCGACAAACCAACTAAAATATTTTCAAGTTGGCTTGTCACCTAGAGTTGCCACCTTACCGAAGTATATTTGTATATCCGGTACTATCTCGGGAACAGCTTGACCGATTTGGATGAAATTTGGCATAAAGATATTATGATTGATTCTAAGACTTGGGTTCTCCATTTGAGGGTGTACAGGGTTGCCACCTACCTCATTTTATTTTATTTTAATTTTGGACCGAGATATGCCAATCAAATGAAAGGTATTTTCGCCGACATACGAACTAAAATATTTTCAAGTAGGGTTGCGCCCAGGGTCACCATTTCACTGTATTGTATTTGGATTGTATATTTTTGGGATCAAATTAGGATAATTTTAGGGTCATTGTGAGATCATTTAGGGGTAACTTTGGGATAATTTTTGGGGCTATTTTGAGATCGTTTTGGGTTCCACTTTGGATTAATTTAGGACAATTTTGGGGTCATTTTGGAGTCATTTTGGGATAATTTTAAGGCCATTTTGGGATCATTTTCAGTACTTTTTTGTGTTCAATTTCGGATCATTTTGGAAACATTTAAGGGTCTTTTTGGGGTCGTTTTAGGATAATTTTAGGAATAATTTGGTATTATTTTATGGTCACTTTTGGATCATTTTCGGACAGTTTTGGGGTTACTTTCGGATAATTTTTGGTGCATTTAAAGGTGGTTTTGGGGTCATTTGGGAATCATTTTTGGATCATTTTTGGGTGGTTTTGGGTTCAATTTCAGATCATTTTGCAAACATTTAAGGGCCTTTTTGGGGTCGTTTTGGGATAATTTTTGGATTATATTAGGGTCATTTTTGGATCATTTTGGGTACCCCAAAATTTAGATTTCTAGTTATAGAATTTCCTGCAGGGTTTCTATTCACACTTTTATATACATACATATGTGTATGTAGTTCGATCATTGATCACAACATGAAAAACGCATTAAATGTGCAGCTTGTCGATAATTGTGGCAATAAATCATGAATTTGCAATTTAATATCAAAATATTTGCTTTTTTAGCTCGTGCGAGCTTAGGAGTTTTTGAAGTATTTGTATTTGTTTTTCTTATATTAATGCACTGCCTAAGGTATGTTAGTCTATGACGCGTGGTTATGTATTTTATTCAAATACGTCATGTTTAAGCAGGTGATACACTTTTATTCGAGAGGTCACGCGCCTTCCGAGATGTGTAACCATAGGTTAAGGCGGAAAGCGACTATCTGATCGATCTCAACTTAAAGGATACTATTCTCTGCGGTCCCTTGTTCTACATAATCCTAAGCTACAAAGTACTGTTCATACATATGTATATCGACGCGTGAGTCAAGATTACTATTTTTTAAATATTTTTCAAAAACGCCTCATCTCAAATTTTTTATATATCAAATTTTGTATATAAGCAGGTAATCTTTTATAACACAATGATAAAATATGATATGGCTCTTAGCTCGATGTATTAATATATTTAAAAAAAAATAGCCCATTGAGTTCTCAGCGCTGAAGCAAGAGAGTGATTTGATTTATTAATTCAAACTAGTTGAAACACCCTGTACCCATACAATTATCGTATGCAGAAATGAACTGTTTAAATGGTATTCAAGCAAGGCAATTTCTATAATTTGCTATGCTTAAATGGGGCGTTGGTGTTGTAAGCTCTATATGATTATTGCATTTAATGGGCGTCACTTTCAAAACTGTTAGTGGTTTTCAAAAACGCTCGTACATGGCTTGCAATTGCTGGTCATTTACATACTTATAGGCACTTACATGTTACGTAATATGGACATTTGAAAGCGTGCAATATCGTTTGCAGTGATTTGATATGCAAGTAAAAGGGAAATATAAAAAAAGAGTTGTGCAACAAAGTCATAGCAAAGAATACAAAGAAACAAAATAAAATAAAGTACAAAAAATATAAAATAAAATATAATTTAAAATAAAAAGTAAAACCATAAAAAAAGTCGTTTTTTTGCAGTCCTTAGATAAAGGTCGAAATATCGATTAAAAAAAAATAAAAAAAAAAAAAAAAAAATTTTAACACAAGAAACCAAGTGTATTATTTACGAAAAGGCCTTAAGCTCAAAAATTAAACAACTGATTTATATATACTTCGTTGATGTATAACAAAAATTAACTTAATTAAAATTAATTTTAAAAAATAAACTCAACAAAAAAATTAAAAACAGTAAACAAAATAAAAGAAAATAATGTAAAATAGTAAAATTAGAAAAAAAAATTAAATAAAATCAACAAAAAAAAATAAATAAATAAAAAAAATAATAATAATGAGGATTAAAGAAAGTAAAACCATTTTTTATTTAATTTATTTTTATATATTTTTTTATTTTATAAACCTTTACTTTGTTTTATTCGATTTTTAATTTATTTTCTTTAATTCCAAATGACAAAAAAATAATCCCAAAATAATCCTAAAATGATTCCAAAAAGACCGTAAAATGTTCCGAAATTGAAGCCAAACCGAACCAAAAATTATCCGAAAATGATCCCAAAATGATCCTAAAATGATGCCAAAATGATCCAAAAATGATTTCCAAATGAGCCCAAAAACACCTAAACCGACCCAAAAATGATCCGAAAATGATCCCAAAATGACCCCAAAATGACCCTAAAATGATCCCAAAATGATCCAAAAATGATTTCCAAATAACCCCAAAAACACCCTTAATGTACCCTAAAATGATCCCAAAATTATCCAAAATTGTCCCCAAAATAATCCTAAAATAATCCCAAAACGACCCCAAAAAGACCCTCAAATGTTCCCAAAACTACCCAAACATTAGCCTTAAATGATCCAAAAATTATCCCAAAATGACTCCAAAGTGATCCGAAAATTACCCTAAAATTGTTCCAAATTAATCCCAAATTGAACACAAAATGATCTCAAAATGATCCTAAAATAATCCAAATATGATCCCAAAAATATGCAATACGTTAAAATGGAAACCCTGGGCGGCTAACCTACTTGAAAATATTTTAGTTGGTATGTC
>CAXKVI010000004.1:106498154-106595654 GCA_964058755.1 Campiglossa producta | reverse complement strand
AAAACTAAACAAAGTAAAAAAACTAAAAAAAAAAATAAAAAATAAAAAAAACTTAAAAAGAAAAATTAATAAAATAAAAAAAATAAAAAAATAAAAAAATAAAATAAAAAAAATAAAACAAAATAAAATAAAATAGTTTAAATAAAAGAAAATAAAACAATAAAATAAAATAAAATAAAATAAAATAAAATAAAATAAAATAAAATAAAATAAAATAAAATAAAATAAAATAAAATAAAATAAAATAAAATAAAATAAAATAAAATAAAATAAAATAAAATAAAATAAAATAAAATAAAATAAAATAAAATAAAATAAAATAAAATAAAAAAATAAAACAAAAAAAAAATAAAAAAAAAAATAAAATAAAAAAAAATTTAAAAAATAGTTAAAATAAAAGAAAATAAAAAAATTAGAAAAACTAAACAAAGTAAAAAAAACTAAAAAATAAAAAAAAAAAATAAAAAAAAATAAAAAAAATAAATAAAAATAAAACAAAATAAAATAAAATAGTTTAAATAAAAGAAAATAAAACAATAAAATAAAATAAAATAAAATAAAATAAAATAAAAAAAATAAAACAAAAAAAATAAATAAAAAACAAAATAAAATAAAATAGTTAAATAAAAGAAAATAAAAAAATTATAAAAATTAAACAAAGTAAAAAAAACTAAAAAAAATAATAAAAAATAAAAAAAAACTTAAAAAAAAATAAAATGAAGTAAAAAAATGTAATTTAATGAATAAAAAACATATTATAAATGTTATTGTGTAGTTCATGTTTTCTGTATACTTTCAAGTCGATGCCTTAAGATTCGTATTGTTTTTTGTTTACTGCATTTGAACGGCAGCTCACTTCACTTCATTTCATTTCTCAGTGCCTGTCAGCTAGCATTCTATCGCTGTCTCTTTTCTTTATGTTAACAACAATCAATATTGCGTTCGTATCACAGTTCATCGATTAATTTGCTCAACTTGCAATTTTATTGATGGCAATTTATCGCAATTACTGATCGACAAGCATTTTTTGTAAGAAAACACAAAAATAAGCTCAAAATCACCAACAATATAAAGCAACAACAATCGAATGCAAATAAGCAATATCAGCAACAATCAAATGCTACAATAAATTTTCAATATTTGGACCATAAAGAGGCATTTGAATGGGTGGCATGTAGCATAGACCCTGTGTACAGGGTGTTGCAAAGATTTGTTTATTTCTGTTGAAAGTCTTATAGTCCGGTCAAAATAGACATAAAAATAGTGGTTAAATAGCAATAATTACCACAGAGCCAAATTTTGGTCGGATTCAAAAGTCGAAAAAAAAATTCAGAAAAATGCATATTTGAAGTATTTTAGGATTATTATCGACTTTTGAGCACGAATAACTTGTTTAAGCACACATGGGATGGATGGGAACTTTAGAAGTTTTCTTTCTGGCGGCGAACCTAAGCCATCTTCCAAAATTTGGCTCTGTGGGAATTGTTGCTATTTCAAATGTTTAATTTGACCGAAAAAGTAAAAGTAAAATGAAAAAAAAAAAAATGAGAAAAAGTAAAATGAAAAAAAAAAAAAAAAATTACAATAAAAAGAAATAAAAAAAGATGCAATAAAAAAAAAGAAAAAAAAAAATAAAAATAAAAAAAATAAAACAAAATAAAATAGAATGCGTTTCACCAAGCTTAGACTTGATTACTTGTTACCTATAAGCCTGAACTATCCACTTATCATTCGAGTGATTACCTTGGTACCACCCTGTACTTCCTATTGACTTGTGTGCATATAAACCAGCAAAAAAAAAATCAAGTTGCACAACGCATGCGTCACATAACATGGCAGTCGAGAGCAAACGAACAAGATGAAAAATTGTAGTGCATAGAGCTTGTGGCATGATCCATGATCCGTGTGCATGTAGTAAGAATATGACATGTTCACTTTCAACTGTGTAGCATATGATTTTGCTTGTCTGTAAGTATTTGCATTTAACTTAGATTCTTGCAAAATTCAGTGCAATAGACAGCAACATACACACATTAGGCTGCTAGGAAGTTGTGGTGTGCGATAAAAAGGAGATTGAGTAAGCTGAGAATCCCAAACGTGCGCCTCGTTCTATGCTTTTATAGCTACACAGAAAACGATTTGGGCACTCCTCCACCCAGCCTAAGTGTGCGTGTGTGTGTTGCATGGCCCAACCTAGCGCATGGGCGCCCGAAATGTTATTGCCACAACTTGACCTCTGCCTTTGCCATTTGTTGTTGTTGTCTGGTGCACTCAGCGTTTACTTGTGGCAATTTGTGCGCTGACGCACGTAGCTTGAGACCACTTTGAACGGCAGAACGTTTGTGTATTTACGATTTTGTTGTGGTTGTTTTTGGCTATATTAGATGGCTTTAAATTGCTTGCTATTTATTGTTGTTGTTTTTTTTTCTTTGTTTGTTGCCCTTTTTGGGGGCATTTGCTTTTAAGATAAACGCCAGATTTGGCAATCGTTTGTGCCATTATGGCGCCTAAAGTGCAAGTTTAAGCCAAGGAAAATTGAGGATCGTTTTAAATATGGTACATAATATTTGTTGGTGTACATGTATGAATGTTAGGGCTTTTTTGTTCTTTCATTTTCAATTTTCTTGTCCAATGCTTGTAAGTACTAGGAAAATCTATGTTTGGTATACGAATATGAACGTTTCTATTGTTCTATAATTTTTCATTTTCGCTCTCACTATACCTTTGAACTTTTACTTATGTGCAGTTTCTTGTGCTTTCGTTAGTCGATTCGGAGTTTAAAAAGGGACTGCATCGTTAGAAACAAAGTACCTGGGCGATCGAGCATGCTCGGTGCTATCAATTTAACGTTAATTTTACTTCCCCAAAATGCTCCCAAAATCACCCTAAAATAATCCCAAAATAATCCTAAAATGATGCCAAAAAGGCCCTTAAATGTTCCTGAAATTGAACACAAAACGACTCAAAAAAGATCCCAAATTGACCCAAAAATTACCCTAAAACTATCCAAAATGATCCAAAAATGATTCCCAAATGAGCCAAAGAACCACCTTAAATGTACCCAAAATGATCCGAAAATGACCCCAAAATTATCCCAAAATGGCCCTAAAATAATCCCAAAACGACCCCAAATGATCCCAAAATGACCCGAAAATTATCTCAAATTAATCCCGGGATTCTGCTATGTGGAAAATCCCAACAACTCAGGGATTTTCCATATGGCTGGGTCCCGGGGCTGACTTTCCTTGTGTTGGTGGTATCACAACGGGCCTTCAAAACTGGCCTAAGTGTGCCTCTGCGGCAGCCACTTGAACCTACCTAATCCAAAATTGAACCCAAACTGCTCTCAAAATAGGCATAAAATTATCCCAAGGTGACCCCTAAATGATCTAAAAATTATCCCAAAATAATCCCAATAAGATCCCAAAAATATACAATACAAAGCAATACGGTAAAATGTTAACCCTGTGCGGCAAACCTACTTGAAAATATTTTAGTTGGTATGTCGGCGAAATTACGTTTCATTTGATACCCATATTGCCATATCTAGCTCCGTAATTTAAAAAAATGAGATAGGTGGCAACCCGTACACCCCAAGTGGCAACCCATAAGTGGATAGTCTTAGAATCAATCATACTATCTATATGCCAACTTTCATCCAAATCGGTCAAGCGGTTTCCGAGATAGTCCGGATATACAAATATACTACGGTAAGGTGGCAACCCTGCTTGAAAATATTTTAGTTGGCATGTCGCTGAAAATACCTTTCATTTGATACCCATATTGGTATATCTTGCTACAAAAGCGGTTTAAATATACAAGGTTAGCTCGTTTAAAGTTACTAGAGTTCGCCCAGTGGTTGAAATTCAACCACAAAAGCTTATTTTATTTTCCTACCTTTTTGCTGTTTCTTAATTTAGCCATTATTTTCATATTTTTTATATTTTTGGTTGTTGGTGGTATCACAACGGGCCTTTCAAAACTGGCCTAAGTGTGCCTCTGCGGCAGCCACTTGAACCTAACCTAACCTATATTTTTGGTTTCTATACATTCCTGTTCATTTTGCCTTTTCCTTCCTCTTTACACCATTCAGTAATATAGTTTCAATGTTGGTAATTATTTCCTTCCTTTCCTCTCCTTTCACCTCATTTTATTTCTCTTGCTTTTCTTTCCTACCCTACCCTTTTCTTTCCTTTCCTTTTCTTCCCTCCCTTTTTGTTCCTTTTCATTCGTTTTCTCTTCTTTCATTTCATTTTATTTCCCTTCTTTCTTTCTTTCTTTTCTGTTCTTTTCTTTTATGCTCTTACCTAACCTTTCTTTCCATTTCCATTACATTCCTTTTTTCCTTTTATTTTCTTTAATTTCCTTTCGTTTCCTTTGCTTTAGTTTCGTTTCCCTTAGTTTCCTCTCATTTTATTCATTTTTTTTTATTTCATTCCTTTTCTTTTATTTTTTTTCTTTACCTTTCCTTGCCTTACCTTTCGTTTTCCTACCTTTCCTTTCCTACCGTTTCCTTACTTTCTTTTTTTCCTTTTCGTAACTCCTTTAGTTTTCATTCTTTTCCATTCATTTCCTTTACTTATTTTTTTTAGCTTTTCATTACCTTTCTTTCCTTTGTTTTTCATTCTTTTTATTTTCATTTATTTTCCGTACCTTCCTCCTCGCTACCTTTTCTTTCCTTTCTTTTTCTCTTCTTTCCTTTCTTTGTCTTTCTCTATTTACCTCTCTTTTCCACTCCTTTACCTACATTACATTTCCTTTCTTCCCTTCCTTTTTTCTTTTTCATTCCTTTCCTTTCCCTACCTTTATTTGCCTTTGATTTTTCTCTCATATTTTCCGTTCCTTACCTTTATTTTTCTTGTATCCATTCCTTTCCTTTCCCATTCTTTTTTTATTTTATACTTTTATTTATTTCATTTTGTTTTATTTTTATTTATTTTATATTCTTTCTTTTCCTTTCATTTCCAACAAATTTCTTTTTTTGCTTTCAATCACTTTTCTATTTCTTATTTTACTTTTTTTAGTTATATCAATTTTCCTTTTTATTTTTTTTCACTAAGTCTAGCCACGAAGGGCTTTGTGCTTTTCAAAACATCATGTCTGAGCAAGCATTTGCTTCTTTGAATACCCACGCAAAGATTTTGTTTTTGTAAACACTGTTTGTACCTACGCTCAATAAAGTTGACAGGCTCATGTTTATTATTTCTGCAATGAATGCAAGCACAATAATGCAAGTGTACCTATGTACATACACAAATAACAGCGGCTCTATAAAGTGAATGCGTGTTTAGCACTTGTAGTGGTATGACTTTCAAATCATATTATAATTAATTTTTTTTAATTTTTGGTTTGTTGTCGCCCACCCTGCTCGGCGAGACCTATCGATACATATCAAATCTTGTATTCCTTAGAATTGTAGTTATTGCAAAAAAGGGAGAAAACTTTTAAGCATTGCGCATTTATATATAATAGAATAGATAAGATATAAAACGATGGTAATGTCTTTACTAAAAGTTGTTATACACGACATGTATTGTCATATGCACCTGTCACGTTTTCGAATCATTTGTACTCATATGTGTGTCAAATTCGCTCAATTTGCTATGCATGGAAATAGAAACCATTCTATTGCTCATGTTCGTACATATGATTTGTCAGAAGACATTTCTCTTTTGTGTTTACATAGTTTGTATTTGTATCCACACCAAAAAGTGGCATATACATCTGACAAAGCATATCGTGTAATACCCACTTAAGGGATATCTAAAACAAACTAAATTAAATGCAACCTCGAAATATGTCTAGCAAAGCTCGCCTAGGTACTAATACACTCAACTATTATGAATTACCAAATGATACAAACACTTAATCTAAGTCGGTATGAATGTAAACAGAAATAATTCAAAACAAAGTACCAAAGTGGCAGGCTAGAATTTAATTTGGAGCACAGCGCAATCGTAGAAGCCAGCGGCTTTCCTACGCTTACTCTACTTATGTATTTTTACATTGTTACCTAGCAGCTTCGCCTCCGCAAAACTATTACCACACGCTCTAGCAAACATTCATTTGCGCCAATAATTTCTTCCGCAAAAGCTAAGCTCAATAGTGTGGTGGGTTACCTTGGCTTTGACTGCATTTCCTTGGCGTGGCATGCAATGATGCACTGACGCATCGACAACATGAAATTGTGCCTTGATGAAGATTTATTTAAATTGCATGTTTGCCAGCCAGTGCAGTTAATGATTGGTGCGCTGATTTTGTGGCAGACGACTAAGTATTGATGGTTGTTTGTAGTTTTTATATATGTATATTAGACTGTCCCAAAAATTTATGGAAAAAATTAAGGTTCGAAATTTGATATGCATACCCTCTATATCGGTATTGTTCATTATATATATTATATATTGTTCTAGGATAACGGCAACCCATGCCGATTTTTAGTTAAAGTTTTTGCTAGCAGCTTATACTAAGTTCGCAAAAAAGTCCATTAAGGCTTCGAAAAGTAAATAATTTTAATATTTGGCTCATATTTAAAAAACTGTGTAACAAATCTCCACCTTTGAATTTTTAAAAGGATAACAGGATTCTTTGCCAGGATATTGAAAAAACGTATTCACGAGAAAAGGGCATTGGAATTTCAAAAGTATTTTAGAATATTGCGTAACAATATGTTTTCTAGCAAAAATAATTGAGTACATCTTGAAACTTTGCAATTATAGTGCACTTTTTATAGATCATACACGGCGTATGAGTAACATTTACCTGTTCTATTCATATATATCTTATAACTTTAAACGAGCTAAACTTGTATATTTGTATAAGTGTATATCCAGACTATCTAGGGAATCGCTTGACCGATTTGGATGAAATTTTGGGTTACAGGGTTGCAAGGGTTGCCATCTATCTAATTTTTTCTAAAATTATGGAGCAACATTTTCCAATATGGGTATCAAATGAAAGGTATTTTCAACCGTATTTCAAATATTACAATTTCAAGCACGGTGAACCCTAGAGTTGCCACCTGACCGCGCTTTATTTATTTTACCTTTTGTAATTTTGTATATCCAGACTATCTCGGGGACCGCTCGACCGATTTGAATGAAATTTGGCATATAAATACTATGATTGATTCTAAGACTATCCACTTTGGTGTACAGAGTTGCCACCTATCCCAAATTATGGAGCGAGATATGCCAATATGGGTATCAAATGAAAGGTATTTTCGCCGACATACCAACTAAAATATATTCAAATAGAGTTGCCGCTCAGGCTTACCATTTTAACGTATTGTTTTTGTATTGTATATTTTTGGGTTCATATTTGGATTATTTTAGTACCATTTCGGGATCATTTAGGGGTCACTTTGGGATAATTTTGGGGCTATTTTGAAAATATTTTGGTTTCAATTTTGGATTAAATTGGGACAATTTTGTGGTAATTTTGGGATCATTTTTTGGTCATTTTGGGTTAAATTTTGAATCATTTTTGGGTCGTTTTGGGTTCAGTTTCGGATCATTAAGGGGCTTTTTAAAGTCGTTTTGGGATCATTTTACGATTATTTTGGTGTTATTTTAGGGATTATTTTGGGTAAGTAAAGTTAGCGCAAAAGTGACAGCACCGAGCAAGCTCGGTCACCCAGGTACTAAATCATTAATCAACTGCAAGTCAGCACGGGTTGCCGTGGTGCGAATTGCATAAAAATTTGGTAGCATATTTTTTGATGAATAATGGTCAAAATTAGGTGTTATGCATTTAAATAAAACAACTTTGAAATTTTTGGGCCAGTATAATGTACATATGTATATATGTAGTTATGTGGCATTTTTTTTCTTTAATAACTCAAAAACCACAATAGCACACGTTGCATTGTGGCTTTGAACCTGAAACTGCAAATGTTGTTAGTCAGTGCGCTTTCAAGCCAATCCTCTAGTACATAAATTCGTTTACTCATAGGTATATGGAATTGTTGGTATGCCAGTAAACTAGCATTGGCCTAGTGAATGTCTAACGCTGTCTGACAGTTTCTAGCGGCATTCCTAGTTTCCATAATGCAATAAAATAATAGCTAAACTCAAATAATAATAATAACAGTGGCAATACTAAAGATGGTAATAAAATAGAAGTTGCGCATGCGCATTGGTATTTCGGTTAGTTGGCAATTTTTATTACTGCTACGCCTAGTAATGTATTTGTTGTTATCGCTGTTGACTTTTGAGACGAAGTTGCGTGTTATGGCATTGGTGGTTGCATGCAACAGTTGGCAGCGCACCCTTGCCACAGCTACTGCTTTCTTATTTAGTATTTCTTTAGAAAAGCAATACGTTGCAACGGCATGCGAGCTTATATTTACAGCTATTTGGTAATACAGTTTCATGCAATGTATTCGAATTCTAGGTATTTATGTGAATTCTGCCGGCCTATAATATCAAAACCTTCAACATCGCACTAAGCACATTTTGCGGTGCTCTCATGCGATAGCTCATGTCCCCTCAGGCACACTGCTGCTGACAATTTCATTAGATGCTTTAAGAAAATCATTTTATTTCTTATGTAATGAATAATTTATGTCATTATTGTCTTCTTCTTTTTCGCAAGCATGAGCAAGGTTAATGGGTCAAACACTGTTAGCAATTTGTTGACAGTCCCTGCTGATTTTTGGTTGCAAGTTCAATGTACGTACATACATATGTCACTGTATCTCAAATAAGCATTTAAGTGAATGGGTTTTACAGCAATTGTGGTCGAACAGGTTTTTTTTTTTTGTGTACACAATAAAACGAAAATCTAGCTAGATAACTAGTTTGGTGTCTTGTACCAGATGTAAATAAAAAGACATTAATGTAATAAAAAGTCACACTGTGATGACAGCTAAAATAAATTATTTCCCATTTTGGCCTAAAATGGAGTCAGCGAGTCAGTGCAGTCTGATACAATTCAAGGATAGTTAAGATGGAAAAAATGTTACAAAAAATAATTTCCGTATTGTATATCTCTGAAATTTCTTATTTGAAAAAGAGTATCGAAAATAAGTGGGACGCGGGATGAAGGCTTGGTGCATGGTAGGAATATCGAAATCTTATAACTTTAAACGAGCTAAACTAGTATATTTGTATATCCGATACTATCTCGGGAACCGCTTAACCGATCTGGATAAAATTTTAAATATAAAGAGTATGATTGATTCTAAGACTATTCACTTGGGGGTTGCCACCTGGCGCGGTTTACAAGGTTGCCACCTATCTCAATCTTTTTTTAATTTTGTAGCAAATATGCCGATATGGGATAAATGAAAGAAATTATCAGCGACATTGCACCTAACATATTTTTAAGTAGGGTTGCCACCTTACCGAAGTATATTTGTATATCCGATACTATCTCGGGAACCGCTTGATCGATTTGAATGAAGTTTGGCATATAGATAGTATGGTTGCTTCTAAGACTATCCACTTGGGAGTTGCGCCTTGGGCGGTATACAGGGTTGCCACCTATCTCATTTTTTTTTTAAATTATGGAGCGAGATATCCCGATATGGGTATCAAATGAGAGGTATTTTCGCCGACATACTAACTAACATATTTTAGAATAGGGTTGCCGCCCAGGGTTACCATTTTACCGTATTGTATTTGTTTTGTATATTTTTGCGATCATATTTGGATTATTTTAAGATCATTTAGGGGTCACTTTGGTATCATTTTGGGGATATTTTGAGATACAATTTTGGATTAATTTCGGATAATTTTGGGATTATTTTCGGATAATTTTGGGATCATTTTCGGATTATTTTTGAGTCATTTTGGGTTAAATTTTGGATAATTTTGGGAACATTTGAAGGTCTTTTTGGGGTCATTTTGGGATTATTTTATGATTATTTTAGAATTATTTTAGGGTCATTTTAGGATTATTTTTGGGGTCATTTTGTAATCATTTTGGGGCCACGTTGGAATAATTGGGTCATTTTCGGAACATTTTTAGGTCGTTTTGGGTTCAATTTCGGATAATTTTAGGAACATTTAAGGGTATTTTTGTGGCCGTTTTGGGATCTTTATAGGGTTATTTTGGGATTATTTTAGGTTCATTTTGGGACCATTTTGGGTAAGTAAAGTTAACGCTAAATTGATAGCTCCGAGCAAGCTCGGTCACCCAGATACTGTGTATTAAATTGTATATCAATACCATACTCACGGGGAAAAAGGGGAGTTATACGAAAATTGGGCGTGGCATCTCACTTACAAACTTAACTCTTTTAGACTGAACATCTCTTAATGAACTCATGGTGTTGATCTGGAAATTTGTATGGAGATAAAAGACATCAACACCATATTCATGGAAGAAGGAGGGAGTTATCGGAAAAGAAGGTTTGTCTTCTTCTTCCCTAAAAACCAAATTGGTTACTCAGGCTGAACTTTTCTAAAACGCCTCATAATAGGGGCCTGGAGTTTTTATGGAGGTAGTCGATTTCAGTACCCTATCGCGAAAAAAAAGTGATTGTGGAAGGGGGCGTGTGATCTCCCCTACATACTGAAAACTGCATGCGTCATATCCCTGAAAGTATTTGTACCAGAGTTTCGAAGTAAGATGAGATGATATACTAAATCAATGTCCAACTAATGAAATATGGGATTTACTTGAAAAAGAGCTGAGGCTCTGGATTGTCTAACTGTGAGTTTTGAAATGTACACTTTTTCTCAATTAACGTTTTACCCCACCCTCTCAGCAATTCATGCGCAATTTGTCATCACTGCAGCTGCAAGGGTAAACTTTGACATTTGAGTTGGAAATGCAAAACTACAACTCATATTACGACAAAACATATTTGAAAAGTAAAAATACTAAATTTGACACATTTATTCAAACAAAAACTGTAAGCAAAATAAATCCAAAGACACAGCTGTTGCTGTCGAGACGGTGATGCACAGCGTCGAGTGAGCGAATCGTTAGTAAACCGACCGTTTCAAATCTTATAAGATCCAAAATTGTCATCGCTTTTTGTACTTAAACGGCTTAGGCGATTTTTGACGTGGGGTATCAAAGCCTGCTGGTCATCCCTTTTTAGAGAGAGCTGTCGCCATATTAGCATCATGACAAGTACTATAAACCCTCGGAGAACTTTTCTCTAGAGCACTTTAAGGGCTATCTCACCGTCCTTCGACACTGTCGATAATTCCGAGCCGACACCGGCTCTTCTTTGGCGGAACTCTTAAACCGGGTTCTTCAAATACCCGAGACTACATATCACTACTCCAGCAGTTGTAATGCTTGACTTCCACGACTCATGAATTGGTCACCTTAAGCAAAACAAGAATATCTACTCAAACATACATGCCTGTTACCACGCCGCAATGGATGAACACACCTTAAAGAACTGCCAATCTTGAAATGAAATTAAGCGAACAATTTCAAAATCTACAATATATGTGGCAAAGAGCAAAAAAAGAAAACCAAGCAAATATTCAAACATATCAACAAAAGTAAGCCACAAAATGCATTAGGCTACTGCAAGATCCACCCAATTCAGCTTTAATCGAGTTAGACGAGATCAGTTAAAGTGGCAGAATAGTATAATAATAAAGCCGAAAAGCTGAGCGTCGAACGGCCAACTTTTGTTTGTGCTCGGCTGAGAAGGTGGTGCCTTGCCTCAATGGCGAGCAGACAATTCCATTTGACATTTGCCGATATCAAGAAACACAAAAAAAAAAAAAAAAACAAGTCCAACTCAGCCTCCGCCAATTTAGAGCTGCAGGGATTACAACTAAAGCATAACTGTATTAAAGCAGCTGTCAAAGAGGAACCAGAAGATAAGGAGTAATAGGTGGCAGAGACGAAAAATGTGGAGTGGTATGGTGTGGCCGTTAAGACAACAGACTTTGCAGCGGCAGCAGCTGTTTTAGATAGAGCACAATCGACACACAAAATCGACGCTGCAATGCTCAAGATGTGGTAATGGTTAACTGAATGTTTTTTTTTTTTTTTTTTCATACTCGCTTCGGTCTCGCGTGGTTCACGTTTGTTCATTGTTGGCCGTCTACAATTTGCTAGCGAATAGCACCGCACCTAAATTTGTTAGATTAGTTACCCGTATTTAGCTAGTGTGACTTTTTGATTTAATTTTATTTTACTTTATTTTATTTTGATTTATTTTTTTGTTATTTTTTTTTTTTATTTTACTTAACATTAATTTTTTATGATATTTTGTTTTATTTTATTTTATATAATTTTTTTAATTAAATTTTTTTTTTTTTTACTCTATTTTTTATTTGTTTTTTTTTGTAATTCTTTAATTTAATTTATTTTTTTTTATTTTATTTAACTTTATTTTTTTGTTTTAATTTTTTTTTAATTTTTTTTTTTATTTTTTATTTATTTTTTTATTTTTTTTTATTTTATTTTATTTTATTTTATTTTTTTAATTTTTGTTATTTTATTTTATTTTATTTTATTTTATTTTATTTTATTTTATTTTATTTTATTTTATTTTATTTTATTTTATTTTATTTTATTTCACTTTATTTTATTTTATTTTATTTTACTTTATTTTATTTTTTTATTTTATTTTATTTTTTTTATTTTATTTTATTTTATTTTATTTTATTTTTTTTTTTTTAATTACTTTATTTTTTTTTTTTTTAATTTAATTTAATTTTATTTTATTTTATTTTTTTATCATATTTTTTATTTTATTTTAATTTCTTTTCTTTTCTTTCATTTTATTTTATTTTTAAATCTTTTTATTCTTTTTTGTTTTAATTTTTTTTGTTTTAATTAATTTAATTTAGTTTTTTATTTTCTTTCTCTGTTTTCAACTTTTTTTTTGTTTCAAAACCCTCTCCAGATCGGCATACAGATTATCATTATCATATATAGTATCTACCGAGCTTGCTCGGTGCTATCAATTTAGCGCTAACTTTTCTTACCCAAAATGATCCCAAAATGAGCCAAAAATAATCCTAAAATGATCCCAAAAAGACCCTTAAATTTTCCCAAAATGACACGAAATTGAACCAAAAATGATCCGAAAATTATCCAAAAATGACCCCAAAATGACCCTAAAATAATCCCAAGTGGCAACTCAGTGGATAGTCTTAGAATCAACC
This sequence comes from Campiglossa producta, assembly GCA_964058755.1. Taxonomy (NCBI): domain Eukaryota; kingdom Metazoa; phylum Arthropoda; class Insecta; order Diptera; family Tephritidae; genus Campiglossa; species Campiglossa producta. Next base: position 106,582,563 of record CAXKVI010000004.1, on the reverse strand, counting down.
ATACTTTCTATATTCAAGCGGTTCCCGAGATAGTCTGGATATACAAATATACAAGTTTAGCTCGTTTAAAGTTATAAGATTCCCTTTACAGTGACTTATTTCACAAAATATTTGATGCCATAACTCCACAAAAACTGTTTTGTCGAAACGAAATTTGTAGAATATGTTGATTGTAATAGGGTTACTGTTTGTTGTAAAACGTGGTGAAATCGTCTAGTGACCACGCCCCCTTTTTAAGGTATTTCTGAACAATATTTTTATAACTCTGGAACACATTCTCTTTCCTATTATCTAGATTTTATTACATTTAGCCTAGTGTGTGCTACATATTGCATTTTTTCGCTGCTGTCCCTGCTTTGTTTTCTTATTTGCCTTTATCCAATTGCTCTGAAACTGCGCGCGCCAACGTGAAACTGCCCATAAGCCATTTCACTCATTCAACTCCTAATAAATGCAAGTCCATGGGACCGTTCAAAGACCATTCGAAGCGCATTCGATCAGTTTGCCGCAATACGCTAACTTGCTGATATTTTGGTATTGGTTTACGTTGTTGCCTACTACAAACGGTCAATGTGGTTAAAATGCATCCACATAACCGTTAACAGATGCCAATAATTGAAGCCATTCACTGAAAAGTGTTTACTCCTTTTTTAACAAAAACAACAACCATGAGTTTTTCCACAGTTATGTTTTCATGCGCTCGTGCGCTTTTGGTATTTTTCCTCGTAGTGATTTTGTGGTGCTAATATGGGTAGGTGTATACTTGTGTGTGTGCGCGCGCCAGTGAATGTTTGGCAAATTGACAGCTCCCGGGCGCATGCGCTACCGATTAACTTTTGTGAAATTGATGAATATCCAATGCAATCGCCACCGCCCACACATCAAACGAGCCTAAGCTTTTGGTTAAGTTTTTTGCATAAATTTTCTTTATGCAAATTGTAATTTATTCTAATCAGCGGTGAATGTCTTTTTTTGATGGTAGTGGAGGGAGTTAATTGGAAAGTGGTTTTAGGATTACGTAATTGACTATGTTTGCATATGGAACAAAGTTTTTCTTTACTAAGTTTGTCCTTAAGCCTTTAGGAGGTTGTGTAAAGAGAAAGCATTTCAACTGCAGATCCCGGATTAACCCAAAAATGGTCACGATAATAATCTTAAAATGTTTCCGAAATGATCCCGAATAGTCGCAAAGTAACCCCGAAACGATTTCAAAATATTCCCAAAAACTTTGCCGAAAGAGTTCCGAAAACGTCCCGAAAACAGTTCCGATGTGGTCCCAAAACTATCTCGAGATATTACCGAAATGATCTCGAAAAAAATTCTTTTTTGTTACCTGATCCCAAACTGATTTCGAGGTCATTCATCTCGAAAAAATTTATTTTTTGAATTTGCGATATAGTTTTGTAGTTTTTTTGGGATCATTTTGGGACTTTTAGGGATTACTAAGAAATAATTCAGTACTTTTTGGGATCATTTCTGGATTTTTTTATTTCTTTTTTGGATCATTATTGGACTTGTTCGGGATTATTTCTGGATTTTTATGAAATCATTTTGGAACTTTTTTATACCCAGCGTACTAGTACTAGTACAAGGGTGTTATAATTTTGTCCACATAACAGTACTACGTAACGGCACAAAATAATCGAGATAGATATAGAGTTCCATATGTGAAAGTTCTAAGGTTGAGAAGAGGTGTTCATTAAGACATGTCCGTCCGTCCGTCCGTCTGTCCGTGTACACGATAACTTGAACAAAAATTCAGATATTTGCATGAAATTTTGTGTATAGGTTACTTTCTGGCCAAGGTAGGTTGCTATTGAAAATGGGCGAAATCGGACGATAACTACGCCTCCTTTTTCGATATCGAAAATTTCGAAAATCACATAAATTGACATAATTCGGTAACGGAAATGGCTAAAATGATATAGTTTGGTAGGATAAATCTCCTAGTCATTCTATTATCATTTTTTGATAATTTTTCAAAAGTAGGCGTGGCAGCTCCCACTCATTAGGGAGGCATTTTTAAAAATTCGACTGGTGGCAACTTTAAAACTAATTACGGTAGAACGATGAAATTGATACAAGGTATACTAGCATAATAGGCAGTATACCTGATGTAATTTGACGAAATCGCTACCCAACCACGCCCACTTCCGAAAAGGAAAAATTCGAAAAATCATATGAAAACTACCGCTGGGCATTTAATGTTCGCTTTACCCGAACTAAGACTTCCTTACTTGTTTTTATCTCTTTTTTGGATCATTATTGGACTTGTTCGGGATTATTTCTTGATTTTTCTGAGATCATTTTGGGACTTTTTTTTGTAATAATTTTGGTCCCTAAAGCAGTGATCCCGAACAAGTCTCGAATATTTAATTCCTTGAATTGATGGAAACTTGAGTATATCTAATACCAATGTGGGAGAAGGTGAATATATAGTGACCTCATGCCTGTCAAGTTAAGTAAAGTTAAGTCAAGGTAATTTGCAATACTGTGTCACATTCGCTTTCTACCGATCGCCTTCAGGTATGACTTCGTTTTCACACAGTCGAAACAGAAATCGGAAACTGACGTTGAAATCAATTTTATACTCCGATCTTTCGGAATCATTCCTAGTGTATAGGGTAGAAGGGGGCGCATTCGGTATGATCCCTTCTATCCTGTTATGGATGTGTAGGCCTATGCTTGTACTCGCCTTTATGTACCTATGTATAAACATATTTAAACCTACATATATAAGTCTGTACAAAGGTCAACCGATGACCCCTCTGCTCATTGATGTTGTTGTTGTAGCTCAGTTACCTTCATTTAAGTGTTTCTACTTAACTAACAAATATACGATTTTAAGTTATAATTCAACAGCAAGCAAATAAACAACAACTAGGCAGTAGCAGCTGGCATTGGTCGGCAAAAAAGTTAAAAAAAGTCGGCAATCAAGGGGAAACATGGCAGCAAGAAATGACAGACGGACGTAACGCTCAACTGACGTATGACCAAAGTGCGCCACTTGAAAGAATACAAAACAAAAACCGGAAAGCTTTCGTTCAAGTCACAACAATGTAGTAGAAAAGTTGTTACCAACTATGAAAATATGATCAGCAACAAAAAAAAAAAAACCAGTACCGACAAGAACAACAACAAAAAAAATCAGCAAACGTCATGCTTAAATTACACAATTTTTTGTTAAGAAAAAAAAGCTAACAAAACTCAGCGAAAACCCAAGCAAATAAGAAGCAAGAAAAAAAAAACAAGTCATTTAAAAGACAAGATTGCGCTTCTACCACCCGGCGTTTTGCTAGCTTAGCTAGACCTTTCAAGTACACAAATATACGACTCGTGAATCAAGCAACCAGCTATACATCTATTCATACAGCATCAAGCATCCATCTCAACCAACATTCATCCATCAATCTATTCACAGTAGAACATAGCAGAGAAATACTTTTCGAGCAACGAACCAAGTGTAGTGGCCATCAATCCATCCAACAACTTCTATGAGCATTCATCTCAAGCTAAAATGCTAAGAAGCTGGCTTGCAAAGCCCACGCTTTCCAAGAAGTTCACTTACACTCAATGTACCGAAAATGTTTACCCTACAGAAAATGTGGTTCGTCTAGGATGTGTCCGAGGCGAGTTGGAAAGGATAATGCGACTAACTAATGCCAGTTCTGACTTACTTATGTTTATGGGTTGTGGTGATCTCTTTTGTTTTCGAATGTCTTATAGAGAGAACGGATACAAAAGGACTAATTATCTTTCTACCCAAAAGGGTTCTTGACTTTTTGTTTAATTCATATAGGTGGCAGCTCCGTTAAAACTTCCTAAGTGGCAACACTTATGTAAGAGCGCTTAGATAATCTACATATATACACGAATTTATACAAAGTATTATGTCAAGTCTTCTTCGATCTAATAACAGATATGGATAAAAATAAATATATTGAGACTAAAAAATATTTTTTTTATAAATACTATCTTTGATACTCTTGTTTTACTTATTTGAGATTTAAGATATGCATGTGGCAACCCTGTAAAAATATAGTGGCAACGCTTAACCCAGCTTGAAACGTACCATATTACCTATCTTCGATTTACCTATTTAAATTTCTAAATATGTGGCATCACTGTAAAAACATAGTGAGAAAGCTTAAGTGAAAGAGCTTGAAACCAGTTTACTTATGCTAAGAACTTCTTCCAAATAGCTCAAAACGTTTTCGAGATAGTGGGTGCTATGTAAAAAAAATTAACACCAAGGAATGATTAACACCAAGTGATGGCAACCCTACCTATAAATATTTTTTTAAAAGTGTCACGTAAAATACCTTGCCTTTGAGGTGGCAGCCCTGTAAAAACGTAGTGCCAACACTTAATAGAGAGAGCTTTAATATATTGCTTATGTTAAAAAAATTGTTAGCAGGTTTTCGAGATCTTAGCGAGTACGCCATAAAATTTATAAATAAAATGTATCAAGAAAATTAGATAGGTGGCAACCCCATTAAACCGTACTGAATGGAAATACCTACATCGAGATATTCTGGATATACAAATAAGTATAATGAGCTCGTTTAAAATTATTTATAAGATATTTAACTATAGCCCACAGTAGACGAGAGATATTAATAGCGGATTACTCTCCTTAGAGATTAGTCTAGCGTTTTTTTGCAGTCACTACAAACAATTTTCTGCTGATATTTGTGATTATCCATTACTTACTTTGCTGAGCTGCCGGTATGCAATAGAGGAAGGTTTAGGATATCGGGACTCATGGTACAAACGTATATTGGAAGATTCGAAGTCCGCCTAAAGAGGTAAATGAACTCGTTTGGAATAAATTGCGACCTATCCACCGAAGGATAATATAGACAATCGTAGGCGCCAAAGTTGGATCTTCGTACCGCATTGAGTGAGTCTTGAGATGCTACGTTCCGCAATTGGAAACTGTAAAATCGGGTTCGGTACATAATCTCTAGTACCCAACTGAGAACGTCCAACCACTTCACTTACTTCCAGCTATCCCGCAAAAAGGGCTCTCAGCAACTGTTGCCATGGACGCACAGCTGCTTTTGACTCTCGTCTCGCGCAGTCGCTTTCATTAGAGAAATCAATCAGTCAGTGGGCATTGCTGGCTGTGGTATGCAAAAATCAAGTGGAGCGCTCTGTCCGTCCAGCCTTTCTTATGTTTGTTTGAGTATGCAATAAATAAATGAGAACTAGAAATAAAATGGTCAGTTTGATTAAAGCAAAATGAAGTTATGGTAGCAGACATACAATGAATATTGGAATAGCAACAAAAAAAGCCGTGCTTTGGTTGTGATGAATTTGCATTTTATTCTCGATCTAGACATTGCTGTTGTTCGTTCAGGAAGTAATCAGAGAAGTGGTGTATGCCTACCACAAATTTGCTTGAAATATGAAATTAAAATAGCTGATCATTGCTTGATTTGTTTCAACTGTACCAAATGATCTGTGTGGCTGTGTGCCTAGTTCATGAGCGTAGTCAATTAGTGAGCGAGAGGGAGCGGTAGAGCTGGAAAACTATCGATATTGCCGCCTTGCAATATTTTCGATATTTTCAAAATTGACTATCGATACTATCAAACAATTTAGGTAAATGTCGAAGAATTTTATAATTTTCAAAAAATTAGTTGAACATAGTCAAAATTAAGCAAGTACTTACGCCAATACGTCAGTTGCGTGACGTACGTCAATTTTAGAGCAAATTCTATTTTGACGTATTCGTCGTATCTGGCGTTACTCATACAAACACCCGCAGTCTACGGACTGATTCTGCTGAACGCTTTAAAGTTATCGGTGGCTTTTAGACACAATTTCCGACGGTCTATCTCTCAAAAAGCTGCCTCTAAAGACTGGTTTTCATTATGTCAAATGGTGTCAAATTTCATCGACTTTTTCGAGATTTGACTGCTTATTTCGATAAAGTCGAAAGAATTTGTCAAAATGTGTCCTAATAAAAACCAGACTTACCTTTAGGTACCTATGTTCTTTTGACCTTGATTACGCCCTATTGATTCCAATGAGGTGTTGGATATATAGTTATGTTGCGGTGAACGTTACGGAAGATTAATTAAGCTTTATTCCTTGGAGAAAACAACAAAACATGAAAGGGTCGATATATATCCATCGTGGAAAAAACATCGATAGTGCTACACAAAAAACTATCGATATTATCGATAGTGCCATCGATTGTTTTCCAGCTCTAGGGAGCGGAGCAGTCCGCCAACCCACTTTAAAATTTAAAATACTGGAGATCTTTCAAGGGTCGATTACAGTACAATAAGTATAAAAAATCAAAAATAATTAATATAAAAAACTATTTATTCATTGTTTTAAATTAACTAGTTTCTCAGGAAATTATATAAAATTCGTTATTTATAACACCCACATATTTATATGAAAATTTATAAAATTGACCTCAATTATCCCGAGTTCTCATTCAAGTAGTTCATAAAAAAATGTTAAGCCAATTTTTTTTCCAAAATACTGTAACTATTTCTAATTAAAAATTTACGTTTTTTTTTTATTTCCAGGTAAGTTGCCATTGCCGTCCTAGACGAATTTCACATCACTTATTCAATATTGATGCTCATGTTTGGACTGTTTTGTTAAAAAATATTGAAAGAGATAAAAGATGCTGACGTAAATATGAACGGCAGACCTCGACGATATAGCGATGGCAGGAAAGTCTGAGCGGCCTCATGTTAGTGGTGCTTCACATAAATCTTCAAAAATCTAAAGTAGCCTCGGCAGGTTTAAGTAGTCGTCTTTCTAAACGTCACGTGCATGTGGGCCTCTTCCAAGAACCCTGGGTGAACAGCTCGAAGATTTGCGGATTGGGAACTAAGGTTTCAAAGCTCATTCGAGCCAGCGAGGTGGGCAAAGTCAGAACCTGTATTTTGGTCACATAAGTCTGAGCTGAACACCTTTCTCCTACCTACCTGCCAATGGTGACATTACCGTTTAACAGTGGGCAGCCTGCCATCGTCGGTCTATATGCCCCATGACGCCGAAGAATCTCCACAACAAGGGGAGGTGAAAGATCTGGTGTCACATTTTTGCATGAGTCATCTTAGAATCGGAACGGGTTTTAATGCTCATCACGTCCAAGAGAACGCTCGGGGCTATATATATTCTTAGTAAATATATTTTTTTTTTATAATCTAAAAAAAATATTTTTCAGAGTTCTTATATTGACTTCACCGATAATCGAACTCAGGTCCCTCGAACGCTCAACCAAGTTGTCTACTACAATGCCATCGTTTACTTTTGCTGGCCAGCGTCTAATTATAGCTTTGTTCTAAATTACAATTTCCCCACTTTGCTTTGTTGCCCCCACCGAGAATCGCACTGACACTGCTTTGACTGCTGAACGGAGATGGTAACCATCAGGCCATCGCGTACTTATGCTTGCCGGTGTCTAATTGCCGCTTTGTTTAATATGTATTTGTGTACGTCATAGTTTTGTTTTTAGAACACTTTTTCTTAATATACATAAGTACTTTATTCTTATTTGAAGCTTGATGCAAAATTTTAAAAACAAGAACGAAAACTTCTTATTCTAAGTATATTTAAGACCGAAAAGTTCTTGAAATTTTAAGAATGCAAAGGGATAAATCTAAGATTTTTTTTTTCTTAATTTTAGAATTGTATTTTTCTCTGAGTGTGGGTACATATATTCTCCGACCACCGGTATATAGAAATAGTATTAGACTTTTTCGTAGAGCAAACAATTATGAAGCGCAATCCACGTAACGCTAATTGGCAGCTACACAATGAAATATTAGCCAGAGACCTACCAGTATTACCACCACAAGCCCCCTCATCAGCTTTCTCAAATGCCCTAGAACAAGCTTGTCCGGTGCCAAACCCACGCGGTAAACATAGGCCATATTGGTGGACCTACGAGCCCGACTCACTCCGCAAAACCTGCAGGAAACAATTTCATAAGGCCGAAAGCCTCGGTATGGAGCATCAATGGCTCGGATATAAACTATAAAAAAAAGCTATGAGGAAGGCGAAGAGAACTTCGTGGACAAATTTCTGCACTGGGGTTGAAAAGGTCGACGACATAGCGATACTTAGACAAGCTCTCTCGAAAACACAAACGGCCATCAGCTATTTGCGTTTATACATACCTCCAGGCGTATCCAATCGGAACCAATTTCTGTATGTTATATCTCCGACAATAGGGCTTTCGATTTCGTGTATTAGATAAAAAGAAAAATCACTTTTTTTTGCGTCTCCATAGGGCAAACTGAACTTTAACCCCCATGCGAGACGCCTAAACCATCTCCAAACGGGATAAAAATTTACATATATGCGATATAGTTGACCGTGGTGTAACCTATTCATGGGATGAGACTGTGAAAAATTGTACTTTTGTTTATAAGCACTACCCTAATTGGCATATTTGTCGCCTCTTACGACCATTATGCCCACCTCAAAAGTTGAGTTGATTTTGAATCTAAACTCAAAAATCGATCGCAAGGTTTTATTTGTTTATTACCCATTTTCAATTACCTATCTCAATCGGTGCGATACCTTTCGAAATTTTATTCTCTCCAAGTTGTATTGTCATCTTGCTCTGAACTGCGTGCATAAGTTTAAGTCCCTCTGCCTAAAAACTAAAACAAAAGTCTCGACCTACTAAGTCCACTTTTCTCAAATTCGCCCCAATCATGAAATTAGAAAGTATCACGATCTCTATCGCTTTCCTACCATACACCTATCCTTAAATGCACAGCTTAGTTATCTTTGTGAATAGTTTATCTTGCAATAATTTTGACGAGTGTCAAGCGCTTAGACACTCATGCAATCATCATTTAATCGCAGCAGCAACAATTTTCTAAACCATTTACATTGTCACACAATTTACAATCAACGTTGACTCCGCTCCTTGCCGATGCCCATTTTGTAACCAACTTCTGTTGGCTGCTGCAAAAACTTGCAGAGGCATCGACAAATTTACCAATAAGCCTGCAGAGATGAATGGGCGATGCACGCGTTAAGATTTGTTACAAACAGAATCCGTCTCAACTCTTTTGTGAGTTGGCTCGCTTCACCGCAAATCCTTTTCTTGTTGCACCTTCGTTGGCAATTTAGAAAATTTATGACCGCCAAAAAAAATCTTTTCCACTTTGCTGAATGCTTGTTTGTTTGTGTTTGTGTCATTGCAAAAAAAAAAAAACAAATCTTGGTTGCTCTGCTTTGCTCAGGATGTCAGCGCTATTGTGGCTTAAAAGTGTCGCCTTCTATAGGGTTTAGCAGAAATGGCTATTTGAGCGCAACAACAAGTTTTCTATATTATTTTGCCTTTTTCAGCTTTTGTGTATTCAAGCGGCTCCTTTGCTTTGGTACTTGCAATTCCTTCTCGTGATTAAAGCCAGTTTGAGGTAATAACAAATGTAGATATTATTATGAATTTTACAATCGCGGGATGTCGGGACTACTTCCTGTATTTGTATATTTTTTTATTCTCCCCCAGTTTAAATTGAAACTTTTAAAGAAATTGCTTGAAAACTTGTCTAATTTTGCCTATTTAACAAGTATTTGAGATTTAAGTATGACTTTCTTACACCCATGGAGTCCACCTCACGCCCCTTTTTCTCTTATCCACAATTTGTCTCGACAAGTTCGAGGCTTATTTCGTATATCTTCGCACGTACCGAATTTCAGTAGCATGATTACTTCCAGAAATATATGTATACTAAGAAAAAGTCCTATTTTTGGGGTATGTGCCACGCCCCCTTTTCTCTTATGCCGAAAATCCCGGCATTGTAGAGGAGTTTCTGCCTGATAAAAAAGTACTGGCTCTCGGGACTTACATCCCTTGAAGGTAAATACGAGCAAGTACATATAAATAACCTTAAAGCCGTTTTGTTTATGCAATGCCAATGAGCTTGATTACTCACGTTTGAAACCGCACAAAAGTGACAGCAAAGAAATTATGATACTTACATATGTGTGTCGTCATTGAAGTCTCTAAGACCGATCTAATGGACTAAACTTGACATAAACTTGCTGCAAGGAAATAGCTCATTTGATAATCTATTATTTTATTTTTATTTTTATTTTTGCTGATTTGTATAATTACTTTTTTTATTTATTTTATTTATTTACAAGTTAGGTACTTAAGTGTAAAACTTAGATCTGACTTTATTTATTTTTTTATTTTATTTTAGTTTATTTTATTTTTTTTTATTTTATTTTTTTTTATTTTTATTTTTTTTTTATTTTTTTATTTTTTTTATTTTATTTTTTTTATTTTATTTTATTTTATTTTATTTTATTTTATTTTATTTTATTTTATTTTATTTTATTTTATTTTATTTTATTTTATTTTATTTTATTTTATTTTATTTTATTTTATTTTATTTTATTTTATTTTATTTTATTTTATTTTATTTTATTTTATTTTATTTTATTTTATTTTATTTTATTTTATTTTATTTTATTTTATTTTATTTTATTTTATTTTATTTTATTCTATATTATTTTATTTTATTTTATCTTATTTTTAACATTTTATTTTTCTTTTTTTTTTTTTTTATTTAACTTAATTTTCATTTATTTTTTTATTTTTTTTATTTATTTTTTTTCATTTTATTTTTTTTTTTTTCATTCAATTTAATATTATTTTATTTTTCATTTCAATTTTATAGAATTTTATTTATTTTAATTTTATTTCATTTATATTTTATTTTCTAATATTGTATAATTTTTTAAATTAATTTTATATACTTTTATTTAATTTGATCTAATTTTATTTTGTTATAGTTTTTTAATTTAATTTAATTTTATTTTATTTTATTTTATTTTATTTTATTTTATTTTGTTTAATTTTATTTTGTTTTATTTTATTTTATTTTATTTTATTTTATTTTATTTTATTTTATTTTATTTTATTTTATTTTATTTTATTTTATTTTATTTTATTTTATTTTATTTTATTTTATCTTATTTTTTCATTTTATTTTTTCAATTTTTTTTATTTAACTTAATTTTATTTAATTTTTTCCTATTTTATTTTATTTTATTTTATCTATTTTTTTTCATGCAATATAATTTAATTTTTTTTTAATTTTTTTTTTTTTTAATTTTGTATGTATTTAATTTTGGTTTATTCCATTTTTTTCAATGGTATATAATTTCATTTAATTTAATTTTATTTTATTTTTTTTTTATTTTTGTATGCTTTTATTTGATTGAATTTAGTTTTATTTAATTTTTTTTTATTTAATCTAATTTTTTTTTCATTCAATATAATTTAATTTTATTTTATAATCAATTTTTTATAGAATTTTATTTATTTAAATTTTATTTTTTTAATTTTGTTTAATTTTATTTTATTTATTTTAGTTACATTTAATTTTTTTTTAATTTTATATACTTTATTTAATTTAATCTAATTTTATTATAGTTTTTTTATTTTCTTTAGTTTTATTTTATTTTTTTTTATTTTAATTTTATTTTATTATAATTTTTTAATATTATTTTATTTTATTTTACTTTATTTTTTTTTTTTTTATTTTTTTTTTATTTTAATTTCATTTTATTATATTTTATTTTATTCATATTCATAGTACACGATAAAAGCAACTGCATTTTTTTAGTGAATCGTAGAAAACGTTTAGTTGTCCACGTAAATCTAGAATATTTTATAAACAGCTTATCAGAGTTTTATTTTTTTCTTCCAAATGACACTATCAAACCGCATCTCCTTCCATCACCAACCCTCACATACAAACGTTCATCGATCTACACCACGAATCAACTAGTTTTATCATAACGTCTGATCTGGCAGCAAGCAAGCGTGCAAGATTGTCCGATCACAATATCTCATGGTGATCCCATGTGATTTACTAAAAATAGATTGACAGTTCAGAGCGACTGATTGCGCGCGGCAAAAAAAGTCGTTCGTTCACCTTCACATTTTATACACAGTAGACAGTTGGCTTTGCTTCCTTCGCATATCCTGCTGCACTTGTGGCGTGTTGAGGTTTTTCTTGCCTTCTTGTTCTTACTTTAACTCGATCACTTGTTTTTTGTATTAAGTTTTTGTTGGTTTTATAATTTTTTCTTGTTTTAAATATGAAAACTAACAAAACGTGCAACCAAGCAGAGTCAGTCGTCTCGTAAAATAAATAGTTGGAAACATCAAATTACTGGGTGCTGGTGTGATGTGCTGGAGCAAAGCTGTTGCACATGTTGTTGCACTTGAAGCAACGAGGATCTTATGTACAAAAAAAAAACAAAGCAAAAAAAAACGACTCGAACATAGCGAAAAAAAATAATGTGCTGGTTAATGTTTGATGGCTCGTTGCTTGCAATGAACGTAAACAAATCGAGCAGAATCGAGATGGATTGATGGGTAAATTGGCGATCGAAGTGCTGTTTTGAATGTATATTTTTGTACTGCACATGCCGCGTTCTTGCTACATGAAGTACCAGTACTCGAGATGTTGATGGTAATGATGCGAACGCATGAAAAAGTGTATAAAACTTAAATCGTTCGCTCCGATGACTGTGAGTGAGGCGCAATTGAGATGGATCGATACTTGGAACAAGCAAAAGGCGGTGGTGGATGCTTATCTTGTTGTATGTTTAGTGATGATAGCACGATACTAGTACTACGCAAAGAACATCGATATTTTTCACTACAATCCCCGTCGATAAGTACTGACTATCGAAATACTTCCAAGTTCGAGCAGATTCGTTGTTTGTGTATTTTTAGCAATCGATTATATCGATACTTTTTTGACAATTCCATCACTAGTGTTCATATATGTATAGCATAGCAGGAGGTGAGGTGTGTCGAGCTGCACACTTCGGCACAGCGGCTAGTCAATGGTAGACTGGGCGTGTGAGCGTCGCTATGAGGCGTGTAGTGTACACGTTACCACTTCCATCCAGTTTGTGGCTTTTTCTTTTACGAAATTTTTTTATGATCTTATTTTTTTATAGTTTTTTTTTGAACGCTGATCGTTTGTTTTTATATAATTTTTTTTCCTATGCGATAACAGAGTTACGACATGTTCTGGGCATTTTGTTGCAATACTCCAAACACTGTAATTTCACTTAAATGACTTTAATGAACGCATATTTAATATAACAACAAAGAAATACATAAACAATATAAAAATATAGAATAAAATAAAAAGAGTGAGGAAAGAAAAAAGCTAAATTCAACATTGACAGGTATAAAAAAAGTAGTAGAAGACTCACATTGTAGGGTAAATGACTTGAAGTACACTTAACCTAGCGAAAAGATGATAGTTAAGCTGTTGAACCACTTTTAGTTAAGTCACATTGAGCAGTGTTATGACTTGCTAGGCTCTATACTACTTAAATGTATTGTGTATAGTGGATTAGGGTGTTGCAAAAAAAAATCAAAGCAGCACACCCAAACGGGTTTTTAAATTTTTTAATAATTTTTTTATTTGATTTTATTTTATTTTATTTTATTTTATTTTATTTTATTTTATCTTATTTTATTTTATTTTATTTTAGTCTATTTTATTTTCTTTTATTTTATTTTATTATATTTTATTTTATTTTATTTTATTTTATTTTATTTTATTTTATTTTATTTTATTTTATTTTATTTTATTTTATTTTATTTTATTTTATTTTATTTTATTTTATTTTATTTTATTTTATTTTATTTTATTTTATTTTATTTTATTTTATTTTATTTTATTTTATTTTATTTTATTTTATTTTATTTTATTTTATTTTATTTTATTTTATTTTATTTTATTTTTTTTTTTTTTTTCGTTTACTTTATTTTATTTTATTTTGTTTTTTCTTTTACTACATTATATTTTTTTTTTAGTTTTATTTTATTTTTTTTTTTAATTTTATTTTTTTTTTTTCATTTTACTTAATTTTTTTTTTCTTATTTTTAGTTAATTTTTTTTTATTTCTTCTTATTTTTTTATTTTATTTTATTTTATTTTATTGTATTTTATTTTATTTTATTTTATTTTATTTTATTTTATTCTATTTTATTTTATTTTATTTTATTTTATTTTATGTTATTCTATTTTATTTTATTTTAATTTATTTTATTCTATTTTGTTTTATTTCATTTTATTTTTTTATTTTTTTTTTTTCATTTTTTTTGTAATTTATTTTATTTTATTTTATTTTATTTTATTTTATTTTATTTTATTTTATTTTATTTTATTTTATTTTATTTTATTTTATTTTATTTTATTTTATTTTATTTTATTTTATTTTATTTTATTTTATTTTATTTTATTTTATTTTATTTTATTTTATTTTATTTTATTTTATTTTATTTTATTTTATTTTTATTATTTTATTTTATTTTATTTTACTTTACTTCATTTTATTTTTTTTATGTTTTTTTTTTATTTTTTTTTTTTTTGTTTTATTTTTTTTTATTTAATTTTTTTTTTTTATTAAATTTTTTTTTTTTGTGTCATTTTCATAAGTATAAAAAAATTGCTCAACTTGTTCAATTCCTAAATTTTGAAGTGCTTATCATAGAAAACAGTTTTGTTTTTGTATTCGCTGTTGTGGTTTTTAATATTTTTTTATAATTATAACATCTCAAAATCATACATTAGCCTCTAATTGAAGTGTTGATCTTGTTTGTTGTTGTCAAGTGTAGCTAAAATAAAAACCTGCTGGGCCTACGCATTTTTGCCAACTTCTTCAAGTGCTGTACTTACATTTCCTTTTGGGTTTCAATAATTTCAAGTCTTCAACTTTTTTTCAGTGTTTTTTTAAGCTTCATTTAAGCTGTCATATTTTTCCCATATTCGCACGACTGTTATTATAAAATTTTGCTACTTGTGCACGCATACTTCTGTATGACTTTCATATTTTCTGATTGCGTAGCAGTCGTGGCGATCTCAAAAACGTGTCGGATTTGTTGCCATTAATAACTAACCTAAAGCCTTAAAATTAAGTATAGTATCTAGTAAGGTGCGAAAAAAATTGATCTATTAAATGGAAACGGCTCGATTCTGACTATCTGACAATTTGACACGGAAAGATCCATATGCTAGCTGCATGATTGGGCAGTTTCCTACAACTCTGTTGATCGTGTCTCCACTAGCACAAGTCGTATCTAGTGTCTGACTTTCGTTGTTTAACTTTTCTAAAATAAATCACCACATGGATTGCCCTAAATATGAAATATGGGCATACTGTTGCTGCACTGTCTGTTACCCTGTGCCTCACAGTTAATTTTGCCTAACGCCCACATATGATGGTGCACGTGTGAGAAGCGCATACAGCAACAACAACAACAAAATGCAATATAAAACTAGATTTCTTTCTTCCATTGTTTCCATTCAAAAATGCATCATCAGCGAAAAACAATAAAATTAAAAAAAAAAAAAGCTCAAGTATTCTAAGAAAAATATGTTATGCATTGGCAGCACTGCCACCGCCAATGTTGCAATGTTGTAAAACAATACAACAAATATGAAATTGGGAAAAATGAGATGCAACAATTTACATATTTATTTTTAGCTACCGCAATGATTTAAGTATCGAAGAGCAATATTTGTTAGCAATGTACGGCATCTGCGATGTGACTAAGTGAAACGTGAAGTACTCATAGATAAAGTGGTATAGCTTGTTTCCTATTTGTAGGAAAGCAGCAGCAATTGCAACGGTGGTAAATATGGCAGCAACAAAAATCTGTCTGACGATGGTTATAAAACAAACATTGAAAATGTTTTTTTTATATTTAACTTCAATAAAAGGGCATCTAAGCAAATATAAACAGGCGTACTCTCATGCTTTCAAATGGGTAAAAGTTGTAAGAAGTATGTAGGGAGCAAACAAATGAACACAATGAATAGACAATAACAGGAAAAGATGTAGAACTGTAACAGCAATAACAAAAGTAACAAACAAGAAGTCTTAATTCGTATCAAATAGAACAATATATACCCAGTTTCTGAAAGTATGGCAATGGTATGGCGACCAACTGCCCATGGGTCTCCTGAGAACGTCCCTTATTTTAGTGGCGACAGGTTGGCGGAAACAGTAGGTAATTAATTGCCAAAGAAAGAAATGTATAGCTCTACAAATTTTTTTATGACATTTTCCGCTAAAATAAGACTGAAGTTAGCGAAATCAATCGGCGAAAGTTTGGCGGAAAAAGTTGAAAATTAGATATAATTAGTAGCTAATTAATTGCCAAAAGAAAAAATTTATAAGCTAAGCTAATATTATCTCTAGCGAAAGACCAGCAAAGGTATTGCCAACCTGCATATCTCCACAGAGTTAAAAGCAGAAACTAGGGTTATATTTTCTTATTACCTCACGCGATGATCTTTGTTCCAAAATAAACAACCTCATTATCTTATGCAAATTTAACAGGATCTTTGTTGTTAGTTTAACAGGGTACATGTTGAAAATAATAATACTGTATGCGTCTATCTACGTGATCGCGGCCAACTCAGACCATCAACGATATCCAGGAAGGCTCTGTAAATTCCTTGGTCAACTCCCCCCGGGGGAAAATCGTTATCGAAACAGAGCTACACCTTTCGCTACACCAGCTGCCTTGCTTCAAATCTTACCTACCCAGACTAAAATCCCACAAGCATCCGCACAACTCGCTATAAAAACCCAAACCATAAATAGTATAAGATCATGGTACGTGCGGATAGCGAACAACGTGCCACAACCGCCACACATGGGCCATAGGCAAACAATCAACAACAGAAACTGCAGCACACTTCAAGCTTCAGCATCGCAGCATCTTCGCATAGGCAATATATGGCAAGCCATCCCGGCAGTAGCCACATTCGATCCGTCGAAGATAATAACAACAAACATCTTAGCTACCTCTAGCTTTCGATTGTGCGACCAGAAGGAAGCAACATTTTCTTTGCCAACATTTTGTGCTTTGTTGTTGTTTTTTTTTTGCTTTTCCACAAGTTGCTAAAACAATAAAATTTTGCTGTTCGGCATGGCGTGGAAATGCTGTAAACTTCAATAAATATTTGTGTCTGCATAAAAGCAGCTGCCAATGCGCAATGTGCAATAATGCAATGTTTCAATAGAGAAAATTGTGTTTGTAAAGGGTGGTCCATTTTGTGGTTTCTTTGGAAACCAATTTGAAGGACAATAACGCTTTTGAATTATGCCCATCACTGACAACTAACTGGAAAAAACCTAGCGTGTTATTAAACAAAATTTTGATGACGTTATTTGACATATTTGGGTCGACGGACCCACTTTATGTCGCACCCAATTTGTAGAGCACATATATTCCTGAGATCATAACCTACATTTTGTACCACCCTTTGTAGAGTTTTGTTACTGAGCCTCCCCCTTTATACTTCTTAGAAACTGCTGCTCATTGCCATTGCTGGTGGCAGTAGCTGTTGATTTTTACGGCAGGAAGCAAATTTGAAAAGATGAAGTACTGCCTCAGTGAACGGAAATATTATTGATCATACATTTGTACCCTGTAGAGGAAGGTAACAGTACTCAACTACTGAGCTCACTATTTTTTGGGATCGTCACTTTACACTGCCTGCAATTTGAACCTCATCATTCGAGATCCATTATCACCGACAGTATTTCCATGATCCAGAGCTGGGAATTTTTGGTAGTGGTAATGGTAGAGTTAGTGATACAGTTAATAATATAGGCGAAAGTAGAGGTATTGGTGGTAGATATAGATTTAGAGGTGGTAGAAACAGGGCTGTATAATACGGTGACGTTGAGGAAAGAGGAAAAGCAAAAGGGAGAGTCATATGAAGTGGATATGAGGCATATGAAGGAGAGAGGAAAACAGGCTGAGGGAGTCAGAGAAGGAAGAAGCGAGAGACGAAGATAGAGAGAGCAGTCTTTCAAATCCATGGAAGGCAAAAGGGGTAATGGAAATATATGAGGTTATGATATGTACCAGGGAAAGGGGACAAATAAGCGAAAGGGAAACGAAAAGTCCAAGAGAAACGTAAATTTATGGCTAAATGGAAAGATTGAATCGAGCAATCGATTTAGTTAGTGATAGTATGGACTAGAAACTTATATTTTCCTAAAAAAGTACCTCAGACTTCCTCGGTTTATGATTAAAAAAAAAAAAATATTTTTCATGCAGTAGGAAGTTTACGGAGTGTTTTTGTTTTTGTAGTATTTTTAATGTTGCCAAAACCAGGGCCTGGTAGAATTGAAAGTGCGGGTGTATTAGTGAAAGA
This sequence comes from Campiglossa producta, assembly GCA_964058755.1. NCBI lineage: Eukaryota > Metazoa > Arthropoda > Insecta > Diptera > Tephritidae > Campiglossa > Campiglossa producta. The sequence continues at coordinate 106,564,348 of CAXKVI010000004.1, read as the reverse complement.
GCGCTCATCACACCTATGGATAGTTTTGCTCCCTCGCTCACTGACACAACGAGAAAACAGCGCATGTTCTTGAGTCGTTGCTTTCAAGTGAGCGACTGAGCATAACAACCGACATCCACTGATTGTTCGGTGCGATCATAGCGCTCTTACCAGCGTAACAATAATTTCTTTGTTCGAGAGACCAAGAAAAAAGATTTTTGAACAATTGTTCCACTAGCTGGCTGAGCTAAACTTATATATTTGTATATCCGGTACTATCTCGGGAACCGCTTGACCGATTTGGTTGAAATTTGGTATATAGATAGTATGATTGATTCTATTTATTTTAATTCTGCAGCAAGATATGCCAATATGGGTATCAAATGAAAGGTATTTTCGGCCACAAGGCAACTAAAATATTTTTAAGTAGGGTTGCCCCCCAGGGTTACCATTTTATGGTATTGTATTTGTATATTTTTGCTATCATATTTGGATTATATTAGGATCGTTTTGGAATGATTTAGGGGTCACTTTGGGATAAGTTTGGGACTATTTTGAGATCATTTTCGGTTCAATTTAGGATTATTTTGGGACAATTTTTGGGGATATTTTTGGGTACCTTTGGAAGAATTTTTTGATCATTTTGGGTTAAATTTTGGATCATTTTTATTTTAGAATTATTTTGGGATTATTTTAGAATTATTTTGGGGTTATTTTGGGGCTGTTTTGAGATCATTGTTGTTTCAATTTTGGGATAATTTTTTGGTAATTTTCGGGTAATTTTGGATACATTTAAGGGAGTCATTTTGGAATTATTTTGGGATCATTTTGGGATAATTTTTGGGTCGTTTTGGGTTCAATTCAAGAGTATTTTTGGGATCATTTCAGAATTATTTTGGGATTATTTTAGGGTCATTTTCGGATCATTTTGGGTAAGTAAAGTTAGCGCTAAATTGATAGCACCGAGCAAACTCAGTCACCCAGGTACTTTTACCTTATTTTAGTTATTCTCTATCTGCCATGATCTCGGTTTGATGAATATTTTATCTGTCGAAAGTAGGTATTTAATTTACAAAGCGGCACCTAACTATCATTTAATTAATTACGATACAAAATAAAATAAAAATCTGGAAAATTGGGTCAAATGTTCACACACGCTAACAGATATGGAATACACACAAAGAAATTATGTAATAAAATGCGAAGAAATATAAAAATTAATTGCATAGCTATCACAAAGATAATGGGACAGACTAATGAGCTACACACTTTTATCCTCACTATATAAAAAAGCGAGTTCTTAACCCAAAAGGAAATGGTTAAACAACACGGAATTCATTCACAAATAAAGAAATTCATTACTCGGATTGATGGTAAAGTGAGGCGCTTACGAAACTTGTTGACTGAAAAGTCGCGTAATTTGGCTTCACACCTGACAAACAAATACAAAATGCTGACACTTGTAACTACAACCAACATATTAGCCGGTGACAAAGTTGACAATGCGGAAAAAATTATGTTGATTATGGGAAAGAAAATGTTGATAAAAAAACCAGAGAAAAAAGAAGAAGAAAAAACAAAACTTTAATTGAATTAAACAAATTACCCACAACGGCTGTGAAGTAAATTATTTGAGAGTTAATGAAGGATAGACGAGGAAATTAATAACTTAGTTAGTTGTGTGCATACACTGAACCAAAAAAGTTCATGTATCCAATGAAAAAGTACATAGATTTTAAGAATTGTTCGTTAAAACCTCTCCAAAGAACTTTTTCGTAGAAATTTAAGAACATTTCATAGAATATAACTACTTTTTCGTAAAATATGTAAACAAATCCACAGAAAGCATGTATTCATTCATAAATTGTAAGATAATTTTCTTGGATTCTATGAATATTTTCTTATATTTTAAGAAAAACCAGCGTGAACTTCTATGAAACTTTGTTCGTAAAAAACATGTACGTTTTTGGTTCAGTGTAGTTGGGCACAGTAAGACTTTTAGTCCACTGATGTCCCTCCGGTAGAGTGTCCAGAATTTAGCACTGACTAAGATTGGACTATCCTTAGCATAGTTAACCACTCGGCAAGATCAGAGAAAGTTCGTTTATGATCACAACTCAGAATAGCAGGGACAGTATCCTGGCTTTGATTGTAGTCCAACCTCACTCCTATGCGACAGTTCTATCCCATAAGTGTATGTCTTTGAATATATATGTAATAAAACCCTTTCCCTCCTAAAGCGATAGGAGATGGTAGAAACAATAAATGTAATGACAACATTTCCCTTCTAAAGCGATGGAAGATCTTTCTACAGCCCCGGGCAGAACTTTGTTGAAGGCCTTCATTATCATCAAGTGAACAACGGCCATTCCATACATACTACATACATTTGGAGAAAGGCTTTCCAAAATAAAATAGTCCATGGATTTCAAAAATGTCAGCTTCGTGACTAATTACACCAACAACAAATGAAAAATACAAAAAGAAAAAAAACGAATAAAGAAATAAAAGAAAGAAATGGGGTATGGAAGCATTGGACGAAGATAATTGCCATAATTGGTACAGGAATCAATTGCAAAGCTAATCCAACGACAAAAGGAACACAGCAAATACCACCAAAACGAGGAGAATGTTCAAATGCAGCGTGACAACAGCAACAAGAAAGCACAAAGCACAGAAAAGCTAATAGCACGGCTAAAACTTCTAAACGTTAAAACAATGTCATTGCCGCCATTTCAGCCGCAATACGTAGTGATGAATAGAGCTGTCGAAATAAAGCTGAGGAACTCGCTATTGCAGAGAACCGACTGATATGGGTTGTACAAGAACCAATGCATGGAGAATGACTCTGCTGCTAAGTAATCGCACAAATTGAAAAAAGGAAATTCAAATAAAAAAAAAATAAAAAAAAGATAACAAAAAAAAATCAAATAAAAAAAATAATAAAAAAAATTAATAAAAAAGTATACAAACATCACATAAAATAAAATAAAATAACAATAAAGTTATATAAAATTAAAAACAATAAAATTAAAACGAAATAAAAATAAACAGAATAAGAAAAATAAAAATAAAATTAAATTAAATAAATAAATGATAATAATTAATAAAGTAAAACAAAAAAAACCCAAAAATTTAAGTTAAATAAAATAAAAACTAATTTAATAAAACTAAATAAAACAAACAAAATAAAATCAAGTAAAATCAAATGAACCAAAATAAAATAAAATAAAATAAAATAAAATAAAATAAAATAAAATAAAATAAAATAAAATAAAATAAAATAAAATAAAATAAAATAAAATAAAATAAAATAAAATAAAATAAAATGAAATGAAATAAAATAAAATAAAATAAAATAAAATAAAATAAAATAAAACTAAAATAAAATAAAATAAAATAACATTAAATAAAATAAAATAAAATAAAATAAAATAAAATAATATAAAATAAAATAAAATAAAATAAAATAAAATAAAATAAAATAAAATAAAATAAAATAAAAAAAATAAAATAAAATAAAATAAAATAAAATAAAATAAAATAAAATAAAATAAAATAAAATAAAATAAAACAAAATAAAAAAATGAAATAAAATTAAATTAAATTAAAAAAATAAAATAAAGTAATTCAAACAACTTAAATTTAATTAAATTAAAAAAAATTACAAAAAAAACTACCTAAATATTACCTACAAGTTGTCTGCTAAATACTCGTAAACGCATATCACCAATAACGATAATATTGTATAACAAAAACACTTCTAACCTACTGTAGTGTGTTGGTTATTCTCTTCTTGGCCATTTTGTCTTCTCTTCCTCTTTTTACCTCGTAGTAAATGCTGCAATTGTCGTAATTGGTGATCGCGTCGACTATTGATGGCGGCAAAAGCTTAAAAGGAAAGGAAATAAACCAAGGAAAGCAATATAATGGGTGAATGGAAAGAGGAAGGGAAGCAAAGCAAAAAAATCCAAAGAAATACATTTAAGTAAATGACAGAAAAGCCGCCAATCTTACATAACAAACAACTAGACATAGCAATACTTATAGAAGGCTCACACGTCTAGCAATACCACGACAAAAGCAACAACAACACACTTTCACACGTACATTCTGTTCATCTCCAATGCATTTTTCGCGTTGTTGCCTATTATCGCTCCGCACCCGCGTCCTCTACCGCGCCTACAACTCAGTTTTCGCCGACTTACCTTGGAGACGTAGTCCACAAATCAATCGTGCGACTTCGAAGTGTGGTAATTATGCCGTTACTTCTCGACAACTGACATTTCACTGACAATTGGCAACACGTTGTTGTCTGTTTAACTGTCTGTTTGAATGTCTGATTAGCCATTAAATACTTAAATAATTATGTAGCTGACCCAACCAATTGTGAAGAATATGCTGCGCATTTTGTATTCGTACATTCAGCTTAAATGGTGAAAGTAGTGAGAAAAGATGCTTAATAAGGAATTAATTAAATGTGAATATTTTTGTATTTCTGTACATTACACACCCATAAATACTTTTGCAAGTGCCTACTTAAAAAGGCTCATCCGCTTATTTGAGCAATTACATATCTGCAAAAGGGCAATTAATAAAGTGCGAATTATTAACTGCATAGGAATCATTTTAAGGGAAATTGCACAAACATTTCACATGAAGTGGTGATTTAGAAGTCAGGGTGGACGAGGAAGGCATATTTTGCCATTCCAGATTTAAAAATAACAATGTCTGCCAATCTTATCTCGGAAGCCTAAACGCAGAACCCTATCCCTATCCCTATCCCTATCCCTATCCCTATCCCTATCCCTATCCCTATCCCTATCCCTATCCCTATCCCTATCCCTATCCCTATCCCTATCCCTATCCCTATCCCTATCCCTATCCCTATCCCTATCCCTATCCCTATCCCTATCCCTATCCCTATCCCTATCCCTATCCCTATCCCTATCCCTATCCCTATCCCTATCCCTATCCCTATCCCTATCCCTATCCCTATCCCTATCCCTATCCCTATCCCTATCCCTATCCCTATCCCTATCCCTATCCCTATCCCTATCCCTATCCCTATCCCTATCCCTATCCCTATCCCTATCCCTATCCCTATCCCTATCCCTATCCCTATCCCTATCCCTATCCCTATCCCTATCCCTATCCCTATCCCTATCCCTATCCCTATCCCTATCCCTATCCCTATCCCTATCCCTATCCCTATCCCTATCCCTATCCCTATCCCTATCCCTATCCCTATCCCTATCCCTATCCCTATCCCTATCCCTATCCCTATCCCTATCCCTATCCCTATCCCTATCCCTATCCCTATCCCTATCCCTATCCCTATCCCTATCCCTATCCCTATCCCTATCCCTATCCCTATCCCTATCCCTATCCCTATCCCTATCCCTATCCCTATCCCTATCCCTATCCCTATCCCTATCCCTATCCCTATCCCTATCCCTATCCCTATCCCTATCCCTATCCCTATCCCTATCCCTATCCCTATCCCTATCCCTATCCCTATCCCTATCCCTATCCCTATCCCTATCCCTATCCCTATCCCTATCCCTATCCCTATCCCTATCCCTATCCCTATCCCTATCCCTATCCCTATCCCTATCCCTATCCCTATCCCTATCCCTATCCCTATCCCTATCCCTATCCCTATCCCTATCCCTATCCCTATCCCTATCCCTATCCCTATCCCTATCCCTATCCCTATCCCTATCCCTATCCCTATCCCTATCCCTATCCCTATCCCTATCCCTATCCCTTAAATCTCAGACAAAGTTGACTAGAATTTATCCCATACTAATTGGCTGTTTAAACTAAGTTTAAACTTGCACTGAAAAACCGACCCTTAGATATTAAAATCTATTTATTAAGAAAAGTATTCTTCATCTCACTGTTCTATAATTCAACCACCTCCAAATAAAAACACTATTCAAATACAAAAGCAAACAAGATTTTTGCGTATCCTTTACAAATATTTGAATAGCCTTAGGCCGGATTTAGTTGTATTGAAACACAAGAACGAACAAACCATAAGCCCTAGCTCACACGCTATCTATTCTTCCACCACCAATACAAATGAAATACAAATCACTAAGATTATTAAAAATAACTTTACAACAGCCGATAGCAAGGAGCTAAAGCAAGTACAAATAGAAATAAACATAAAAGGAGTCTATGCAACAAAAATATAACATCCCCCAACGGCACTTGGTTGATTGACTTCGCCGCTGCTCGCAATATGGTCATCAGTAGTACCAGGTTCCTGCATAAGCGAATACACCAAGCCACCTGGCTGTCCCCTGATCAAATAACAAGAAACCAGATTGATCATGTCATGATCGACGGCAGATACTGCTCCACCGTTCTGGACGTACGTACCCTACGTAGTCCCAATATCGACTCGGACCATTATCTTGTTGCTGCCAAGATTCGAACACGCCCCCGTGCAGAGAAGAAAGTACGCACAGTAACGGAAGGAAAGTTTGACGTCGAGAAGCTGCGCACTACACAGACAGCTGATAATTTCTCCACTCGAATCGGACACCTGTTATCGGAGAGCTATTCCCGATCTAACGATGTAACCGAGCAATGGAAGCATATACCTCACTCATTACGTACCGTCGCTGAGGCCACTATAGGGTGGTTTCAGCGAGCCCGCATGAGCAACTGATACGATGAGGAAAGCAGCACTGCCTCGGACAAAAAGGACGCTACATACAGGGAGACGTGGCGAACGGGTGCAAACCGCAGTGTATGGCAACGTTATCGTGAGGCAAAGCAGAAGAAGAAGAGAGACGTCTATTCATAAAAAAGAAACCTGAGCTTGAGATGCTGACGGACAGGAATGATGCCCGAAAATTCTATGAAAAGATCCGGCGATGACAAAAGGTTTTAAGACCGGATCAAGTCCTGATGTATGGCTCAGATTCATGGACGATGTCAAGAGAAGATGAGATGGCCCTTGGAATATTTGAGAGAAAAGTTCTCCGTAAGATTTATGGTCCTTCTCGTGATGCCAACGGCGAGTATCGAAAGAAATTTAACGATAAGCTGTACGAGCTTTACTCGTGCTTTGATAGGCAACGGACAAAATCGCTTAGGCGGTTAAGCGCTAGTAACTTATGGCGATAGTAGCATTCTATCTTAGATAGTCTTCAAGGTCTATTTACGACCGTCTTATTTACAGAAGATCATTTCCTCGCGCACAACACCTTCCAACCTATAATTTTCTATGACAATGCTTTGATAAACCATCAAAATGTGTGATTTGTAAATATGTCTAAAGATTTGTAAACAATCGTTAATGTGTGAGGGTTGCACTGCATGCCGCCACAGCTTGCAGGCAATATGCAAATTTACAAAATTGACTTGAATTTCAGCTTGATTTGATTTTATTTAATTTGCCGTTGATTGCTGGGAGGAGGTGGACAGCGCCAGAGGAATATTGAGACCTTTTTCATTGATGGGCAACTGTATCTAGGCGTATAAATTTAATAAAAGCAATGCATTTATGCGAGTTGAAGGTAGGCCGGTATGCAAATATGAATAAATAAGTAAAGCAAACAAGTGAAGTGAATAATTTGTTAATAGCAACAGTGACAGCTGTTATGAGTTTGAAAGTGAAGTTGGTTTTATGCGCGCGCAACATTTTGTTTGCTTAGCAACATGTTGCGAGAAAGTGATGCAATACATTGTATTATGAAGTAGCTACGGTGAACTAGTGCTATGTTGTCTTTGATATCCCAAGCTGAGAGAGATTAAACAATTTTTTCAATTCAAACATATTACGATGCTTACAAAATGTTTAAGACTTTTCAAGAAACATCCCTCAACTTTCGAAAAAAATCTTCCTCTAAATAAACCAAATAAATATTAACTAATGAGTATCTCTCACCGCGCACACACTCCACTTCCTTTTTTGATGGCAACCCATGCGACTAGTTACCATTAACTCGATATCTCGTTAAGGCCAGACGAATTTCATGTTTCCCCCCAAAAGTAATAATGAAATAGTAAAATAAACCCAATAAATTACAATACACACGTCAAAACTCTTTAAACCCACGCACACATGCACAATAGCGCCCTTTCGAATTGAAATATTCAACCCTCTGAAATGGTGCACTCAAAATATTAACCAAAAAACTCTACTCGCACAACACAGAGATGGAAACACGAGCTAGATAGTCGATACAAACAGGAGTGCAAGTACACCCACCGATTTAGAAGATATCGTCAACACATTTTTGGCAAAAATTGAATTGGGAAATCTTACAAATATACAAAAAATCGAGTTAAAGCAGTACCCGGGAAAAGTGCAGGCAGGTTGAATAAATGTTGCTTTGTATTCCAAAAAACCAAATTTACATTCAGCTTTGGGAGCAACCAGTAGAGATGTATCGAATATTCGCATTCGTATTAAAAAAAAAATACAAATCGCAATTTAAAAAAAGCAAAAAAAGGATTTAATAAAATAATATAAAATAAAATAAATTAAAATAAAATAAAATAAAATAAAATAAAATAAAATAAAATAAAATAAAATAAAATAAAATAAAAAAAAATAAAATTAAATAAAATAAAATAAAATAAAATAAAATAAAATAAAATAAAATAAAATAAAATAAAATAAAATAAAATAAAATAAAATAAAATAAAATAAAACAAAATAAAATAAAATAAAATTATATAAAATAAAATAAAATAAAATAAAATAAAATAAAATAAAATAAAATAAAATAAAATAAAATAAAGTAAAATAAAATAAAATAAAATAAAATAAAGTAAAATAAAATAAAATAAAATAAAATAAAATAAATTAAAATAAAATAAAATAAAATAAAATAAAATAAAATAAAATAAAATAAAATAAAATAAAATAAAATAAAATAAAATAAAATAAAATAAAATAAAATAAAATAAAATAAAATAAAATAAAATAAAATAAAATAAAATAAAATAAAAAAAGCTAAAATAAAATAAAATAAAATAAAATAAAATAAAATAAAATAAAATAAAATAAAATAAAATTAAATTAAATTAAATAAATTTATTATTTTATTTAATTTCATTTTATTCTATTTAAATTTTTTTATTTTATGGTGTTTTATTTTATTTTATGTTGTTGTTGTTGTTTTTTTAATTTAATTTAATTTAATTTTTTTTTTTTTCATCTTATTTATTTTATTTTATTTTATTTTATTTTATTTTATTTTATTTTATTTTATTTTATTTTATGTTATTTTATTTTATTTTATTTTATTTTATTTTATTTTATTTTATTTTATTTTATTTTATTTTATTTTAATTTATTTTATTTTATTTTATTTTATTTTACTTTATTTTATTTTGTTTTATTTTATTTTATTTTATTTTATTTTTTTATTTTATTTTATTTTATTTATTTTTATTTTATTTTGTTTTATTTTATTTTAGTTTATTTTATTTTATTATATATATATTTTATTTTATTTTATTTTATTTTATTTTATTTTTATTTTTATTATATAATAAAATAAAATAAACTAAAATAAAATAAAACAAAATAAAATAAAATAAAATTAAAAAATAAAAAAAAAAAAAACAAAAAAAAAATAAAATAAAATTAAAAAACAAAAATAAACAAAAAAAATAAACAAAAAAATAAACATAAAATAAATATAAAACAAATTATTCGCCATATCCCTTCTATGCATATTGCATTCGGTGTTTTTTTGCTCCTGGTGCTCTTGCTGTCGCTGTTGCTTTTATTGTTTTGACAGACTACAAGGACGTTTGCTTATTTAATTGTTGTTGTTTTTCGAGTGTCTGGTTGTTTGGAAACTGTGCGGTTTCCCTGCTTTTCCGGCTGTTTAGTAAATTTTACAAATGAAATTTTGTGCCTTCGATTTACCCCACGAGAGCAAAAACAAATAACCAAAATTTCATCAAGGGTGGAAATCGCATTTGAAATTTCACGTAATTATTTTAGGCTGTTTGTGTCGATTTGGGTTTTATTCTATTTAATTTTTTTTGTGGAAGACTATTGACATGTGTTAGCTATTTTGAGTGGGTGGTTGTTGTTTTTATAGGCTTACATTTGTTGGGGTTTGCATCTGTATCCTTGTAAAGCTCTTTTGACGTGAGGGTAGTTTTTTGGCTGCAGATATGTATCGCAAAAAATGAAAACCTGACACCTTAAAGACGCATTAAACTGTTACAAATTGCGCACGTTCACATTTGAAATGAATATTTTAAATACTTTTTTTGGAATCGCTAAGTAATTTTTTGTGTGGGCGTAACCAGGGTTAAGGAAAGAGATCTTCGCCAGTTGCTGGGGTTAAATCTCGGGCTTTTCCATGATATAAAATCAATAAGAAAACAAAAAATATAGATATAATAGGATAAAAAAAATAAAAAAAAGAAATAAAATCAAATAAAATTAAATTAAATCAAAGAAAAAACTAAAATAAAGAAAAATAAAACTAAAAAATTAAAAAAATAAGAATATAAACAAAAATTAATTAAAATAAAATAAAACAAAGGAATATGAAAAATAAAATAAAATTAAACAAAATTAAGTTAAAGCAAATAAAAAATTAAATAGAATACAAAAAAAATAAAACAAAAAAAAAATAATCAAAATAAACAAAATAAAATTGAATACAAAAATAAAAAAAAATAAAAAATTGAGAAAACAAAATAAATAAAGAATTTAATTTAAACAAGTAAGGAAAGTTGTCTTCGGCTGTGCCGAAGGCTATATACCTTTCATGAATAAGCGTCACGATTTTCACTGTTCGATCCCCAGTACAGCCTGTTTCAATTTAACTATATTTACTATACACATTACACATCTTTGTTATAATTTAAAAAAAACTTACAAAATAATAGGATCCGAGTTATCGGAACAATCGATTGTATGGAGGCTATATATTATACGTGTTCAATTGTACTGACTTACACTATACACATTACATATGTAGAAAGTACTAAAGGTGCAATATTTTACGTTCCTAACTCTTTAAATGCGGAAGTATTGGCCAAAAAACCTTATATCTGAACAACCGGTTGTATGGGGCTAAATATATGTTATATTTACCCGATCTTCTTGATTTTCCTCTACACACTACATAAATTGAAAGTACTCAAGTTGCAAAATTTTATGTTCCTAACTTTTTAATTGCAGAAGTTTTGGCCAAAAAACCTTATATCTGAACAATCGGTTGTATGGGGGCTATATGTTACATTTGTCCGATCTTGTTGATTTTCCCTATATACACTACATAAATAGAAAGTACTCGAGTTGCAAAATTTTACGTTCCTAACTTTTTAATTGCAGAAGTTTTGGCCAAAAAACCTTATATCTGAACAATCGGTTGTATGGGGGCTATATGTTACATTTGCCCGATCTTGTTGATTTTCACTATATACACTACATAAATAGAAAGTACTCGAGTTGCAAAATTTTACGTTCCTAACTTTTTAATTGCAGAAGTTTTGGCCAAAAAACCTTATATCTGAACAATCGGTTGTATGGGGGCTATATGTTACATTTGCCCGATCTGGTTGATTTTCACTATATACACTACATAAATAGAAAGTACTCGAGTTGCAAAATTTTACGTTCCTAACTTTTTAATTGCAGAAGTTTTGGCCAAAAAACCTTATATCTGAACAATCGGTTGTATGGGGGCTATATGTTACATTTTCCCGATCTGGTTGATTTTCACTATATACACTACATAAATAGAAAGTACTCGAGTTGCAAAATTTTACGTTCCTAACTTTTTAATTGCAGAAGTTTTGGCCAAAAAACCTTATATCTGAACAATCGGTTGTATGGGGGCTATATGTTACATTTGCCCGATCTTGTTGATTTTCACTATATACACTACATAAATAGAAAGTACTCGAGTTGCAAAATTTTACGTTCCTAACTTTTTAATTGCAGAAGTTTTGGCCAAAAAACCTTATATCTGAACAATCGGTTGTATGGGGGCTATATGTTACATTTGCCCGATCTGGTTGATTTTCACTATATACACTACATAAATAGAAAGTACTCGAGTTGCAAAATTTTACGTTCCTAACTTTTTAATTGCAGAAGTTTTGGCCAAAAAACCTTATATCTGAACAATCGGTTGTATGGGGGCTATATGTTACATTTGCCCGATCTTGTTGATTTTCACTATATACACTACATAAATAGAAAGTACTCGAGTTGCAAAATTTTACGTTCCTAACTTTTTAATTGCAGAAGTTTTGGCCAAAAAACCTTATATCTGAACAATCGGTTGTATGGGGGCTATATGTTACATTTGCCCGATCTTGTTGATTTTCACTATATACACTACATAAATAGAAAGTACTCGAGTTGCAAAATTTTACGTTTCTAACTTTTTAATTGCGGAAGTTTTGGCCAAAAAACCTTATATCTGAACAATCGGTTGTATGGGGGCTATATGTTACATTTGCCCGATCTGGTTGATTTTCACTATATACACTACATAAATAGAAAGTACTCGAGTTGCAAAATTTTACGTTTCTAACTTTTTAATTGCGGAAGTTTTGGCCAAAAAACCTTATATCTGAACAATCGGTTGTATGGGGGCTATATGTTACATTTGCCCGATCTTGTTGATTTTCACTATATACACTACATAAATAGAAAGTACTCGAGTTGCAAAATTTTACGTTCCTAACTTTTAAATTGCAGAAGTTTTGGCCAAAAAACCTTATATCTGAACAATCGGTTGTATGGGGGCTATATGTTACATTTGCCCGATCTGGTTGATTTTCGCTATATACACTACATAAATAGAAAGTACTCGAGTTGCAAAATTTTACGTTTCTAACTTTTTAATTGCGGAAGTTTTGGCCAAAAAACCTTATATCTGAACAATCGGTTGTATGGGGGCTATATGTTACATTTGCCCGATCTTGTTGATTTTCACTATATACACTACATAAATAGAAAGTACTCGAGTTGCAAAATTTTACGTTCCTAACTTTTAAATTGCAGAAGTTTTGGCCAAAAAACCTTATATCTGAACAATCGGTTGTATGGGGGCTATATGTTACATTTGCCCGATCTGGTTGATTTTCGCTATATACACTACATAAATAGAAAGTACTCGAGCTGCAAAATTTTACGTTCCTAACTTTTTAATTGCAGAAGTTTTGGCCAAAAAACCTTATATCTGAACAATCGGTTGTATGGGGGCTATATGTTACATTTGCCCGATCTGGTTGATTTTCACTATATACACTACATAAATAGAAAGTACTCGAGTTGCGAAATTTTACGTTTCTAACTTTTTAATTGCGGAAGTTTTGGCCAAAAAACCTTATATCTGAACAATCGGTTGTATGGGGGCTATATGTTACATTTGCCCGATCTGGTTGATTTTCGCTATATACACTACATAAATAGAAAGTACTCGAGTTGCAAAATTTTACGTTTCTAACTTTTTAATTGCGGAAGTTTTGGCCAAAAAACCTTATATCTGAACAATCGGTTGTATGGGGGCTATATGTTACATTTGCCCGATCTGGTTGATTTTCACTATATACACTACATAAATAGAAAGTACTCGAGTTGCAAAATTTTACGTTCCTAACTTTTTAATTGCAGAAGTTTTGGCCAAAAAACCTTATATCTGAACAATCGGTTGTATGGGGGCTATATGTTACATTTGCCCGATCTTGTTGATTTTCACTATATACACTACATAAATAGAAAGTACTCGAGTTGCAAAATTTTACGTTCCTAACTTTTTAATTGCAGAAGTTTTGGCCAAAAAACCTTATATCTGAACAATCGGTTGTATGGGGGCTATATGTTACATTTGCCCGATCTTGTTGATTTTCACTATATACACTACATAAATAGAAAGTACTCGAGTTGCAAAATTTTACGTTTCTAACTTTTTAATTGCGGAAGTTTTGGCCAAAAAACCTTATATCTGAACAATCGGTTGTATGGGGGCTATATGTTACATTTGCCCGATCTGGTTGATTTTCACTATATACACTACATAAATAGAAAGTACTCGAGTTGCAAAATTTTACGTTTCTAACTTTTTAATTGCGGAAGTTTTGGCCAAAAAACCTTATATCTGAACAATCGGTTGTATGGGGGCTATATGTTACATTTGCCCGATCTTGTTGATTTTCACTATATACACTACATAAATAGAAAGTACTCGAGTTGCAAAATTTTACGTTCCTAACTTTTAAATTGCAGAAGTTTTGGCCAAAAAACCTTATATCTGAACAATCGGTTGTATGGGGGCTATATGTTACATTTGCCCGATCTGGTTGATTTTCGCTATATACACTACATAAATAGAAAGTACTCGAGTTGCAAAATTTTACGTTTCTAACTTTTTAATTGCGGAAGTTTTGGCCAAAAAACCTTATATCTGAACAATCGGTTGTATGGGGGCTATATGTTACATTTGCCCGATCTTGTTGATTTTCACTATATACACTACATAAATAGAAAGTACTCGAGTTGCAAAATTTTACGTTCCTAACTTTTAAATTGCAGAAGTTTTGGCCAAAAAACCTTATATCTGAACAATCGGTTGTATGGGGGCTATATGTTACATTTGCCCGATCTGGTTGATTTTCGCTATATACACTACATAAATAGAAAGTACTCGAGCTGCAAAATTTTACGTTCCTAACTTTTTAATTGCAGAAGTTTTGGCCAAAAAACCTTATATCTGAACAATCGGTTGTATGGGGGCTATATGTTACATTTGCCCGATCTGGTTGATTTTCACTATATACACTACATAAATAGAAAGTACTCGAGTTGCGAAATTTTACGTTTCTAACTTTTTAATTGCGGAAGTTTTGGCCAAAAAACCTTATATCTGAACAATCGGTTGTATGGGGGCTATATGTTATACTGGTCCGATCATGTCAGTTCCGACAAATGATTCCTATATTACAAAATGGTGGCCACATACAAAATTTCAGCCAGATATCTCAAAAATTGAGGGACTAGTTTGCGTTCAAACAGACAGACGGACAGACGGACAGACGGACAGACGGACAGACGGACAGACGGACATGGCTAAATCAACTCATCTCGTCATCCTGATCATTTCGGTATACTTATTGATGGGTCTATCTCTTCTTCTTCTCATATTTACAAACATCGGACCAAAGTTATAATACCATTTCATGTTCATGAAAGGTATAAAAACTAAAATAAAATTAAGTAAATTACCATAAATAAAATAAAACAAAAAAAATAAAAAATTAAAAAATGAGAAATAAAAACAAAATTAAAAAATTAAAAAAAACTAAAATTAAAAATTAAAAAAATTGAAAAAATAAAAAAATTAAAAAAATTAGAAATAAAAACAAAATAAAAAAATTAAAAAAAAAGATTAAAATTTAAAATTGAAAAAATTTAAAATTGAAAAAATTGAGAAAACAAAATAAATAAAAATTCAATTCAAGTAAGTAAATACAATAAAAATATAATAGAATGAACATAATAAAATAAAGTAAAATGGCTCGGAATGGGTTGGCATTTCATGTCTTAGATGCAGTCCTTGTGGCCTTTGGGACCTATTCAGAGCCGAACTCCCAGCTAAGGTTGAAAGCGTTTCCATGTAGTCCCTTAGAGTCGGTGGCTTCATTCAATGAAGCAGGGCAGGGTCTCTAGGCTTTATCAAGATGAATAGAAGGAAAGTATTTTGTTTAATCCGATGCTCACCGCGTGATGGGGCTTTGAGGCACAAACTCATCTTCGGAAACCTGATGGGAAACTTATATAGCGTGATCTTTGTGTGTCGAGAGAGGACTTTAATTCTTAATTTCTAATTACATACTCAGTCCAAATTAGCACTTTTTGGCAAGAGTGAGTTTCTGTTGAGCTTCTCAGATGTCATTATTTCCCTAACAGTTTATAATTTTAACGATCAACAGTGTCGTGGTTGCCAGCTGGTAGGGGACCTATATTCCATGACCCTTAGTTTCAAGGGGGAATACAAATTATTCTCAGTTATTCATCTGATACTCCACCGAAGCCAAACCCCATTAACCTTTGTCAGTAAACCTCCATTAAAGCAACAATGTCTCCTGTAACCCCTCACCTTATTTACATTCGCTTTTTAATCTCTATTTACCTCCCACCTTGACTTAACATATTTATGCAAATGAACAGTAAATGTGTACAAAAGCTTCTTACCACCCCTTTCCGAAATGGAAATTTATTTAATGTTACACATACGAAAACGATTAAAACACTCCAATCAAAATAAAAATAAAAACAAACATAAAAATTAAAACAAACCCCCAAAAGGGGGTGGGGGGGAGAAACACAAAACAACTCAAACTCTGCGACAATACTCGAGATTTCCGTTCACATTGCAATCGAGTGCAGTGGCAGGGCAGGCATCAAGTGGAAAATTGCCACAGAGGAGAGTTTGTGAGTTTTGTGGAGCATAGCGGTGTAGTGTAACGGTGGTTGACGGAATCATTAAATGTGTCTAACGCATGTTGAAGTATTGAAATACTTACGGATGTCCTGTCGAATGTTCTTGTTGATGATAATGTCCTCCATGCAAGCAGCCTCCAAGCAGCACTCAACTGTACAACAACAGTCATTCAAGCGTTGCCATAGCAGTGAGTCGCACTTTGCTCCATCACTCAGCTAACCGTTAAAGCACAGGGTTGATTTGGCAAAATTATTGCAATGCGCAATTTGTTTGGTGTAATGTGCAGACCACGTGTTATGTTACGTTTACATATAAGATACAAACAAATAAACAACTAACTGCCAGCTTACCGGCTTTTTCTTGTTTTCTTGGTTTGAGTTTAACCGGTTGTTGTGTGAGAACTTAAGTTTGTTTGTAGGCAAACAATGTGGAGAGAAAGTTAAAGCGTCAGCACCATGTGGCGCCATTTAACCGACAAACAAATTTCGCTTAAGATACCTCTGCAGGCCGGCTACGACCGTTTTTGCGTAGCTACCACCACCTCTGTGTACCCCCAAAGGTCTCGTAAGTGATGTTCGCATTTGCCGACAGCGATAAAGTACTGAATGAACGCTTTGGGGGTTGTTTGACTTTTCGTAAAACATTCATGATTTTGATTGAGGTTGAATACGTTTGTTGTAGCTGTGGTTTTGCGCTTGTACCTTAGCATGTTGCAGATACATGTTGCGAGAGTTTTCTAGTAGTTGGTCCTCTCCTAGTTCATCGCCATGCACTTACTGGACCAACTTCCTTCGTTTTTTTTTTTTTTGAAGGGCTCGTTCTTCAAGATCGAGAGGTGCACCACCAGTTTTTTTAATCAAATTATATTTTATATTATTTTTTTTTATATCTCTTTTTATTATTATTTTATTTAATTTTTTAGTTTTTATTTATTTGATTCAAATTTAATTTTATTTACTCTAACTACTTTATTTTATTTCTTCTAAATTACTTAATTTTTTAAATTTATTTATTTTATTTTTTTTTTTTTTTTTAATTTTATTTTTTTTTATTTCTATTTTTTTATTTTTTTTATTTTATTTTATTTTATTTTATCTTGTTTTATTTTATCTTATTTTATTTTATTTCATTTTATTTTATTTTATTTTATTTTATTTTATTTTATTTTATTTTATTTTATTTTATTTTATTTTATTTTATTTTATTTTATTTTATCTTATTTTATTTTATTTCATTTTATTTTATTTTTTTTATTTCTCTTTATTGTTTATCTTATTTTATTTTATTTTTTTATGTAATTTTTTTATTTCACTTTATTTTTTTATCTTATTTTATTTTATTTTGTTTTATTTTTTATCTTATTTTATTTATTTTATTTTATTTTACTTTATTTATTTTTTTTATTTTTTTTTTTATTTTATTTTATTTTATTTTTTTTTTTTTATTTTATTTTATTTTATTTTATTTTATTTCATTTTATTTTATTTTGTTTTATTTTATTTTATTTTATTTTATTTTATTTTATTTTATTTTATTTTATTTTATTTTATTTTTTTTTTATTTTTTTATTTTATTTTATTTTGTTTAATTTCATTTTATTCTATTTAAATTTTTTATGTAATTTTTTTATTTCACTTTATTTTTTATCTTTTTTTATTTTATTTTGTTTTATTTTTTATCTTATTTTATTTATTTTATTTTATTTTATTTTATTTTATTTTATTTTATTTTATTTTATTTTATTTTATTTTATTTTATTTTATTTTATTTTATTTTATTTTATTTTATTTTATTTTATTTAAACTTTTTTTTATTTTATTTTATTTTTATTTTTTTATTTTTTTATATTTTTTTTTTAATTTTATTTTATTTTATTTTATTTTATTTTATTTTATTTTATTTTATTTTATTTTATTTTATTTTATTTTATTTTATTTTATTTTATTTTATTTTATTTTATTTTATTTTATTTTATTTTATTTTATTTTGTTTTATTTTTTTATTTTATTTTATTTTTTTTTATTCTATTTTATTTTTTTATTTTATTTTATTTTGTTTAATTTCAATTTATTCTATTTAAATTTTTTATTTTATAGTGTTTTATTTTATTTTATTTTATTTTATTTTATTTTATTTTATTTTATTTTATTTTATTTTATTTTATTTTATTTTATTTTATTTTATTTTATTTTATTTTATTTTATTTTATTTTATTTTATTTTATTTTATTTTATTTTATTTTATTTTATTTTATTTTATTTTATTTTATTTTATTTTATTTTATTTTATTTTATTTTATTTTATTTTATTTTTTTTATAATTTAATACAAGCTTATGAGCCACATGTTGCAAAATTTCAAAGCAACATGCCAAATTTTATATCCATAAGCACAAACCTGAAATACAAATATAATTACATACATAGGTACAAATGTAGGTATAGACTATGTTGTGTCCTTGTTCATTTTCAACCCCAATAATAATTTAGATTTTCTATCCAAATACAAAAGCAAATATGTACATTTGTTCGTAGTCAAGTCCAAGTTATGCGTAGGTACAGATCTATTCACCAGATATATAGAAGGTCATAAAATTTTACGATCACAAAAGCTTAACAGAATACGCACACAACACGTACACACATACACATAAGTATAAAAAAACCGGTTAAACCAAATCCAATGTTTACCACCTTTCACACAGCTTGCCATGCCACCACCTTTTCCACCTTCTAAGTGCACGTTAATGTTGTCGAACCTCCCCCTTTTTTGCAGCAGTGCCATTGCACTACCATCTACGACGCTACCCACACTACCAACACATGCATCACTCTCACACCCAAACTCCTTGTCGTCCTGCAGACGCATTTTTAAGGCTACAGTAATGAAACGTGTGCTCCGAAAGTCGCTCGCTAGCAAGAGCGTGCTCTCTTCAAATCGAAACCAGCTGTAATTGTAATGCAAACTTTTCTTCTTTTACGCACTACAAAAACAGCAGCGAAGAAAAGCAAAACTGACAGCAAAGGATATCCTTTTCGTAAATGTGTATGTGGAGTGTGTGTGGCTGTGTGCTTACCTCTGCTGCACGTGTTTAAATTACCGTGAAGCAGATTAAGGGTGAAAGTACATTTTACGCTCGCCGTACCGTTAACACTTTGAACTGAGTGAATTAAATCTCGCGCTCAGCCATACGAGGGCACTAAAAATGTGGAGATAACTTTGTGTGTGCTATTTTATGGCAAAAAAAAGTCCATAGCCCTGCAATATCATAATCTTCGCAGACACAGTAAAACACCCAAGTAGTCAGAGAAAATGACACTTGAAACATAAAATTTTCCGACTGGGATCGAACTAGTTCGAGCAATATCAAATATGTACTGTGTACAAGTTCAAATCAATGACCGGCAAATGCTTTCCTGGGATTCGAAATTTCTTCGGCCTGTCCACATTCTCTGTAGTAATCACCTTACCCCCTGGTTGCCTCCAACTGACAATTCCGCAATGGGTTTGAAGAAAATATGTTGGTTTCAAGCCTCCGACACATAAGACCTGCCCTGCCTGAGATGAAATCGGCTTGAGACTCATTCTAGTCATGAGTTAGTCGACGACTAGTTGCTTCAACTGTAGGGTATTTACAATTTATAAATGTATGGGTAATCGGCAGGGCACTCGCTTGCATATGGCTATAATGACACCTCAGAAAAAATTCGAATAAAGCACAGTGGGCCGTTCTTTGACATTGCTCAAACTTTACTTAGAGAAACCCTGCTTCTATTATGTCAAGGTGGAATTATGTCAGACCGATAAATCTGTATTGATAATCCCAAAATCTTGTCGCTGTTTGTAATAGAGGGAATCGGCGGGGGAAGCGAAAATCTGGGCATGGGCATTTAGACAACGTCTTAAGAGATACTTTAGTGCATTGTAAGCGTTAGATACGAAAATTTCTGGAAGTCCCATTCCAGGACTATTTTTATTAGGACTATTCCGGGATTATTACGGTATTGTTTGGCGGACTTTTATCTGGACTTTTTAGAAAACGTTTGTGTAATGTTTTCTCAAAAGGTCTTTCGTGTGGACCACTTGGTTTTATTCAGGAAAAGGCGAGAATCTGTTTTGACCCGTTAAACCGTTGGGACCGTTTCGGGCTTTCCTGTGGGACCTTTTCGTGATTAAGTCGGGATCGCCTTTTACCATTGTTTTTTTAGCTGTTTATGGGGAAAATTTGGTTTTAGGACTCGTTCGGGACTACTTCGGGACCTTCTTGGGGATTCTAATTAGACAATTTCAGGAATGGTTTCCGGATTTTTTTGTGATCAGGACATTTTCGGAACCATTCTAGAAAGATGAAAAAGGGGAAAATGTTAATTAAATTAGTTACTTCAAAACTTTTTGGGATCATTTCGGGATTGTTTGATAGACTTTTTCTGGAGAATTTCTAGACTTCCGGATGGTTTTCGGGGTCATTTGTGGACTTTTTCTTTACAATTTTGGAATGTTTTCTAGATTATTTCTGGGTTGTTTTTCCACAACCATTTCTGAACTATTTGTGGAACATTTTGGGATTGGTTTTTGGAGTCCCGAACGGGATTTCTAAGTAAATGTCGTGGTTTCTGTGCAAGTTTAAACTACAATCAAAGTTGACTAGAGTTTATCTCACACAAATTGTCCGTTTAAACTAGGTTTAAACTCGCACTGAAGCTTAAACTAAGTACTAACCTAAGTAAGTCGGTAAGTAACGGGATTGATTCGAGGTATTTTTATGAACATTTCGGGATTATTTCTAAAATTTTTCGAAATTGTTTTAGATATCATTTCGGAACGTTTCAGGCATCATTTTTTAAGGATCATTTCTCAACTTTTTCGGGACTATTTCGAAATTTTTTAGGAACCATTTCAGATTGTTTCATAGATTATTTTGGGGCCATTTTGGTATTCTTTTAGGAATCCCAAACGGTGTCAATGGCTTAGAGGTCCTTTCTTATCATTTCGGGACATTTTAGGGATAACTTCTAGAATTTTTCGGGAGTGTTGCAGGAATCATTTCAAACGTTTTTGGGATCATTTTGAACTTTTTCGGAATAGTTTCTTAACTTTTTTGCAAGAGTTTCTGGACAGTTTTAGGATTATTTAGAATTTTTTTTTTTCAGATTATTTCGGGCCCTTTGCTTTTTCGGGATCCTTTCCAAATTTTTTTTTGGGATAATTTCCAAAATATGTCGGGATTATTTCCTATATTATTTGTGTATTTTTTTTAGGAATTCCGAACGGTGTCAAGGGCTTAGAAGTCTTTTTTGGCCATTTCGGGACATTTTCAGGATAACTTATAGAATTTTTCGCAATAGGTTTAGGGGTCATTTCGAAACGTTTTCAGGATCATTTTGATATTTTTTCGGGATAGTCTCTTAACTTCTTCCCAAGAGTTTCTGGACAGTTTTAGGATTATTTTCAAACTTTTTGAAAGTTTTTCGAGATTATTTCGGGTCCTTTGCTGGAGACTTTTCGGGACCCTTTCCAAATTGTTTTTGGGATAATTCCCAAAATTTTTCAGGATTGTTTCGGTACTTTTTTGGAACCATTATAGAATGTTTCCTAGATTATTTCGGAGCCATTTTCGTATTGTTTTAGGAATCGCAAACAGTGCGAAGGGCGATAAGTTTAAAAGTGTTAGTTTGGCCAAAACTAAAAAAAACCTTTTAAATTTTGCAAAATCCTTAGTCCCACTGTGCAAATCGCACAACAAATGTGTTTTTCAAGAAACCTAAGAATATGTATGTGCGATGATCACCGCCAGTGTGTTACTGTAAGCGACAATGAAGCAACATAATTTCAACAATATGCAAACGTTGTAGAACAACAAAAACAACAACAACAGAAACAATAAGAAACAAAAATAATCACAAAGTTAACAGTGAATGAACCCCAAAAAATATCAGACGGAAAACATTAAATTTCGAACCCTTATTTAGCACATTAAAAAACATACCAACAACTGTATGTATGTAGGATTGAACAAACAACAAACAAAGGAACAGCAGTAGCATGTCGTCAGGACTAACCACGGACAATGAACGCGCGTCGTAACGCTTCGCCGGACGCTCATTTTCTGTTTTTGTTGGGTGGTTGGGCGGTGGCGTGGTGGTGTGATGGCAAAAGCCGGGTCCCATAAGAGCAGAGCATAACTGGCAATTTACCCTCTCGCAAGCAGGCGCCTGTCTGTCCTTGCTGACTTTTGTCTGTGTGTGATTGTGTATGTGTGCGCACACGTGCTTGTGAGGTGAGCAGTGCATTGACAATGTAATTTGCTTTGCTTTTGCTTTGAATTTGCTTGGCTTTGCTGCTGCGTCTGAGAAGCCAAAACAAATGCCATGAAAATGTTGTTCTCTGATTAGATACAATTCAATTGTAAACGTGCGCGAGTAAACGAGTGTAACGTGGAGTGCGTCTGTTCGTCATTTACGAATTTTATTTAATGAAAAATTCGCAAAAATTATTAAATTTCTTATCGAAAATATGTGTAAAGTGAAAATATTTTATTAAAAGTATAAAAAAGTGCAAGTGATTGTGTAAAATTCATTCAAAAAGAAAAATCTTTGTGAAACGTGTCAGCAAAGTTGTTGTTTCAACTAGATAATAGCCCAGAGCGCAGCTTCTTTGTTTACCTATGCTTTTGTGTTAGTCGTGGTCTTCTTCTTCAAATTTTTCTTCTTACATTCTATCTCATATGCTCTAGTGTGTGTGTGTGTGTGTGGTGTGTGTGTTCTACGCACATTCTTTTCCTTTGTGCTCCCATCGTAGCTGTCAAACAAATGTCATATTCCTAAAAAAAAAAGTTCGGTCCAAAACAATCGCATTCATAAACTCGGGTAAACGTCCTACACATCATCGCCAACGCCATGGATGAAGATGATGACATTTCAAATATAGCCACAGGCAACGCATCCAACAATAGTCATAACAATAACAATGGCGATGAGTCAGATGAGGAAGTTATCGAAGGTATGGAATTGCTCGAAGGCAATTATCAGGTATTGCGTCAATGGGTACCACCAGCACCAAATTATTGGGATGCACCCCCGAAGGCGATCATTAAATCGGCGGAAGTGAGGTGAGTTGAGAAAGGATATAAAGGAAAAGTAACGGAGATATATAGATTTTGGACAGAAAATTGCAAAAAAAAAAAGGTCTGCGAACCAAGTACTAGTGAAGTTTGATGTGTTACCACCCACACAATTTCATTTTGTAATATTTTTTTATGTTCCTTTCCTATCCTTGCCTTTTTGTCCTCTCCTTTAATTTCATTTTATTTTCGTACCTTTTCTTTCCTTTCCTTTCCTTTCCTTTCCTTTCCTTTCCTTTCTTTTCCTTTCCTTTCCTTTCCTTTCCTTTCCTTTCATTTTCTTTTCTTTCCTTTCCTTTCCTTTCCTTTCCTTTCCTTTCCTTTCCTTTCCTTTCCTTTCCTTTCCTTTCCTTTCCTTTCCTTTCCTTTCCTTTCCTTTCCTTTCCTTTCCTTTCCTTTCCTTTCCTTTCCTTTCCTTTCCTTTCCTTTCCTTTCCTTTCCTTTCCTTTCCTTTCCTTTCCTTTCCTTTCCTTTCCTTTCCTTTCCTTTCCTTTCCTTTCCTTTCCTTTCCTTTCCTTTCCTTTCCTTTGCTTTCCTTTCCTTTCCTTTCCTTTCCTTCACTTTCCTCTCATTTTCTCTCTTTAGTTTGGATTCATCGATGCAAACAAATTCAGCTTTGCGCATTCCAGAGACAAGTTCTCTGCCAGTTTTATAGTCTCACCAGCCCCTCAGTTTATATCCCTATCCCAGTGTTTCCTAGAGGATTTATGAATGTTGAAGCTGCTGAAGGTGGTGCGGAGTAATCTGTTTCACATACTAGGTATGTATCTTGTGCTGCTCTTTTTTACGTGTGTTTACAGCTAGACAACATGATTTGAAAAATCTGTCCACTATTCCCAGATACTTCTACTAAAACGATCACGCTTTCTACAAACTTTCACTTGACAAGTATTACCCAACTGTCTAACCCCCAATTGCAGGTTTAGCCAACTAGATTAACCCGAAAACCAATGATAAGGAGTTCATACATTTTTCATACATTGTTATTTGCCTTAGGCACCACCTCTTAACAGAAACATTGTTGCTGAGTCGTAATGCAATATCAGATGTTGCGAAAGTAAATGTTGCTCCACGGCAACTTGTTTGTTTACTATTTTAAATTATTCTTTTATAGCAATTTCACTTTATAATATTAATGTTACAAATATATATATTATTTACTTTTAATACTTATAAATTTTTTTTTTTTTTTTCGTTTCAGGTAAGTTGCAAATTTTTGGAGATAATTCACAGTGAGTCTACATATGTATATACGAATAATCTATTTATGAACCCCCCAAAAAACTCAAGTGGCATAATTCCACCTTTTCTCGAGCTGATATATTAAAGGTTTTGTGTTGTCAACTAATAGGGGGTACCCTTGATTTCGAAAACTGGATTTATGCCACTTGTCCTTTGGACGGCTCATACATAAAATTGTAACGAATTGACTCAAAAACTTCTGAACCGATTTTCGCCAAACTTGGACAGCTTATTCTTTGAATAAGTCCTCTCAAGATAGGATATATATTTTTCCCGATAATTGGCGCTGGAGTCGCTATGTTTATAAAATCCGTATTTATGGTTAAGGTAATATTTGGTCTGATAAATTATCTGCAATTCTGTTGCCAAAAATTAACCAGATAGGTGCCGCTGGAGTCGACATATTGACAAAACGACCGTGTAGAAAAAAAGCGCTCTCCCTTTCCCTGACGATAAATGAAAAACCACGATTTCATCTTTAATTTTTTCTTGTTTGAAAACTGTAGTTGGCGTCGTATGGCCCGAGCGATATTACCTCTAACCAAGATCGTACCATCATCGCATTTCCTGAGGAGCGATGATGTCTAACTAAACTAATGGCGACGATAAACAACAACAACAACATAAATCAACGGGTTATCATAACCTCTAACGAGATTTCCGCCGAGATTTCTCTTCCAACTTGTGTTGTGTTGCTTTTGAAGTTTTGATTGAGAGTAAAATTTGAGAAAATAGCTGATGATGCAACGGAAATAGAAATTGTAACCGACTTCACCACGAAGTTTAGCTGTGCAAATCAAATAGGAGGTGAAATTCTAGGATCTAGCTAACATTGCACAAATTGTAATAGTTAAGCCGAGCAGAATCAATGAGTGTTGCCACTAATGGGGTTTACAGTGTTGCCACCTATGCCAATTTTTTATTTTAATATAGAGCTAGATATACCAATATGGGTATCGAATGGAAGGTATTTTCGACTGTATTCCAAATAAGATAATTTCAAGCGGGGTTGCCACTTGGGGTTGCCACCTAACAGCAATTTATTTATTTTTTCGTATATCTCGGGAACTGCTTTACCGATTTGGATAAAATTTGGCATATACGCAATCTGATTTATTCTCAGATTATATACGTGGGTGTTGCCACATAGGGCGGTTGCCACCTATCCCAGTTTTTTTAAATATAGAGCTAGATATACCAAAATGGGTATCAAATGAAAGGAATTTTCGGCCGTATCCCAAATATGACAATTTCATGCAGGGTTGCCACTTAGGGTTGCTGGATAACCGCAATTTATTTATTTTTTTGGTATATCTCGGGAACTGCTTTACCGATTTGGATAAAATTTGGCATATACACAATTTGATTCATTCTTAGATTATAGCATGGTTGTTGCCACTTAGGGCGGTATACAGGGTTGCCACCTATCCCAATTTTTTTTAATATAGAGCTAGATATACCAATATGGGTATCAAACGAAAGGAATTTTCGATCATATTCGAAATAAGATAATTTCAAGCGGGGTTGCCACTTAGGGTTGCCACCTAACCGCAATTTATTTATTTTTTTGGTATATCTCGGGAACTGCTTTACCGATTTGGATAAAATTTGGCATATACGCAATCTGATTTATTCTCAGATAATATACGTGGGTGTTGCCACATAGGGCGGTTGCCACCTATCCCAGTTTTTTTAAATATAGAGCTAAATATACCAAAATGGGTATCAAATGAAAGGAATTTTCGGCCGTATCCCAAATATGACAATTTCATGCAGGGTTGCCACTTAAGGTTGCCACCTAACCGCAATTTATTTATTTTTTTGGTATATCTCGGGAACTACTTTACCGATTTGGATAAAATTTGGCATATACACAATTTGATTCATTCTTAGATTATAGCATGGGTGTTGCCACTTAGGGCGGTATACAGGGTTGACACCTATCCCAATTTTTTTTAATATAGAGCTAGATATACCAATATGGGTATCAATTTCCAAATTTGACATCGTTGTCATACGAAAAGCGAGTTCTCGTTCGAGAATTTTTATTTGCATTTTTAAAGAAGCTCATTCAGAAAAACATGACTCTCGGTAAAATTAAAGAGATGTTTAAACTACATGTCTTTCCCATTATTTAAAGATCATTCTTGTTAATCTAACTTTATTCTTATTGCAAAAAAATTGAAATTATTCTGTGTGTGGTCTTCAAAAAAAAGCGTCCTTTTTTTAGTTATATTGGCAGTGTTAATTACGTGTACCACACGCATTGATTAATTATGCAATATTGTGCAATATAAATATTAATATTTAATTTATCACCATGGCGAGAAAATTGTTTAACACAACACTTAATGATTAACTCAAGTAGTGACAGCTGCATTCGAAATGACTTCCATAACTTTTACTCATTAAATGCACTTAATATGACAACACGTTTGGGGAAATTGCAATACAAATATAGAGAAAAATCAACGTTCTAACTGTATTATTAAAAACAATAATAACAACCATAAATAATTGTCAAGATCGAGGCGTGCAATAAATCAACACATTTGGGATTATTCCGTGCAGAGTTGTTAAAATCGCATTTGATTGCCGGCAAACAAGCTGTTGACGGTTATTATTACAGTGGCGCGATTGTTATGTGAAAACGTTTAAAAATGCGCATGCGCACTTACTCGTACTCATACAGACATACATATGTACGTGAGTTAGAATTTGCTATCTATGGCTTTTGCCTTGAAAAAGTGTAGAATTTTAATAAATAATTACTTAGCTACAGAACTATGGTTAGTTGTTGGCGAGTGCATGCAAGCTTTGTTTGGAGTTTGGTTTTTGTATTTTTCTTTTGTTGCTGTCACTGCAGTTTTAATTAAACGTACAGAGATGTAATAGGAAGCCATATTTGTGCGTTAAATGAATTCACTTTTGTTGCAACAAAAACCAGACTTAATGAATGACCAAATGCGGTTGGCTGCCACTGCTGGAGACAATGCAACAGTTGTTTCGAGAGTGCAATAATTGTTGCAATAACGCAAGTGAATTCATTAGCCGGCAGGATAATGTTGTAGGCAAGTTTGTGTGAGGTGGAGTTGTGCTGTGACGGATGTGCGGCGAGTTGATTAAAAACAAAAGTTATGAAAAGAAAATCAGAATTGATGCTAAATGTGTTTTTTTTTTTAATTGTGTGCGCAGACATAAATAGAAAAATGACGAAGCAGGAAGGTGTACAAACACAGCAACTATTCATACACCTGAGAACTTTTTGCGAAACTAAAAGGCTAATAAATACAGTGGTGGGAAAAACAATAGCAGCATAGATTCGAAAAAATAAAGCAAAATAAAATTAAATTAAAATGAAATAAACCAACTAATGTAAATAAAAAAAAATATTATATAAAAAAATAAATTGAAAAAATAAAAAAATAAATCAAAACTAAATAAAATTATTTGTTCCTTTTGACTTTGTAGTCTATTGCTGTAAATACTGACGGTATTGTGAAGCAATTTTCGGGATTGTATGATTAATTAAAAAAATAAAATAAAATAAATAAAATAAAATAAAATAAAATAAAAAATAAAATTAAATTAAATTGAAAAAAAAATATAAAGTAAAATAAAATAACATAAAATAAAAATATAATATAATAAAATTAAATAAAAAAATAAAATAAAATTACATAAAAAAATAAAATATAATAAAATAAAATAAAATAAAATAAAATAAAATAAAATAAATTAAAATAAAATAAAATAAAATAAAATAAAATAAAATAAAATAAAATAAAATAAAATAAAATAAAATAAAATAAAATAAAATAAACTAAAATAAAATAAAATAAAATAAAATAAAATAAAAAAAAACTAAAACAAAATAAAATAAAATAAAATAAAATAAAATAAAATAAAATAAAATAAAATAAAAAAAAATAAATTAAAATAAAATGAAATAGATTAAAAAATATAAAAATTAAATAAAATTAATTAAAATAAAATAATACAAAATAAATAAACAAAATAAATACAATAAAACAAATTCAAATTAAAACAAAAAGTTAATTAGGATAAAATAAAAATAAAATTATATTAAGTTAGATATAAAAATAAAAATCAGAACTAAAATTAATTGTATTAAAAAAAATAAAATAAATAAAAAAAATAAATAAAAAAAAAATAAAATAAAATAATCTTACAACTTTAAACGGGCTAAACTTGTATATTTGTATATGAAATTTTGAATATAGATAGTAAGGGTGATTCTAAGACTATCCACTTTGTTGTTGTCACTTATCTCAATTTTTTTTTTTAATTTTGTAGCAATATATGCCAATATGGGTATCAAATGGAAGGTAATTTCAGCCAACTAAAATATTTTCAAGTAAGGTTGCCACTTTGGGTTGCCAACTTACCGCAGCCTATTTGTATATCCGGTACTATCTCGAAAGCCGTTTTGACCGATTTGCATGAAATTTGGCATATAGATAGTATGATTGATTCTAAGACTATCCATTTGGGATTTGCCACTTGGGGGGTGTACAGGGTTGCCACCTATCTCAATTTTTTAGTTATTTTCGCCGACATACCAACTAAAATATTTTCAAGTAGGGTTGCCACTTTACCGTATTTTGGGGTCATATTGGGATCATATTCAGATTCATTTATGGATCATTTTGGGTTAATTTTTTAATAATTTTAGGGTCATTTTTGGAAATTTTGGGGTAATTTTCGGATTATTTATGGGTCTTTTTTGAGATAATTTTTTGATTATTTTTGGACCATTTTGGGTCATTTATGGCTAATTTTGGGATAATTTGTGGTTCATTTTTGGATAATTTCGGGGTCATTTTCGGATAATTTTGGAATTATTTAATGGTCTTTTTGGACCATTTTTGGGTTCATTTTGGAACCATTTTGGGATGATTTTAGGATCAGACGAACGATTCGTCTGCTCACAATTATCGCGTAGCCATCGCATTATCAATCATTTTCATTCGCTTCATATATTTTTTTTTTAATATTTTCGACTTTTCATTGACATAAAAAAACAAAAATGAAAGAAAATTCGATTTTGGAAGCAGACGAATCGTTCGTCTGAGCTATCTTTCGCCATACATAATGAGGTCCTAAGACTGTCCACTTGGGTGTTGCCACTTGGGGCAATTTACAGGGCCACCTATAGAATTTTTTGTTAAATATTGAGCAAGGTATGCCAATATTGGTATCAAATCAAAAGTACATTCAGCCGCATACTAACCATGGTCTCTTAAAAATGTGTAAGGACCAAGGGTTGCCACCTTACTGAAATTTGTTTATTTCTTCGTATATTGACTGATTTGGATGAAATTTGTTTGTGGATAGTACTTCATCTTAAGATTTTCTACTTGGAATTGCCGCTTGAATAGCTTTATAAACTTGCCACCTATTTGATATTTTTTTCGAAAATCTATTTTGAAAAGTTTATGTTGCTAAGTAAGAATGTTGGAAAAACTGAAGGTAGGTAAGACTATTGGACAAAATGGAAAACACCGAGAAGGCTCGATCACCCAGGTACTAAAATTTAATAAAAAAAGCTAAAGAAAAATAAGTGAAATATTATGAAATAAAATAAAAGGAAATAGAACAAAATTAAATAAAAAAAAAAATAAAAAAAATAAAGTGAAATAAATAAATTAAATAAATTGTTTTGCTCTACACTGTGTGCATTTGCCTTTGATATTTGTAGGTATGTAATAACTAGCTTGTTGCAATGTCATAAATGACAACTAAACCAAAAGTCAACAGCAGAAACACAAGTGTTTGCATTTTTTACCGCTCGCTTAGTTTGCATTTTATTTAATTCTTACCCCATTCACATTCTCATCTAAATGTTTTTAAATGTTACTTTTTATTTTTGTGGTCCTTGTCGTTTCCGTTTTTGTTATCAACACTTTTCTTGCATACAAATGGTACAACCAACGTGCCACATGGGAACTTGCATAATGCAATCGGAGGGGGATTTGACAAAAGATAGGACAAAAGACACTTATATGTAATTTGATATGAGGGGGGACTAAAAGGGGAGGAGAGTATCTTCATGAGGTTGTAATGCACCCGCGGGATCTCGCAGTTGCTTTCTGAGGGGCCTTTTAATTTTCTGTGTCCTGGTATAGGGTCTCGAATATAGGTTTCCCAAAATGCACGAATAAGGACACTAAAGTCCAAGTTAGTCATGTTTACTGCATACAATACCGACAATAAATCCCACCCACTAGGCGAACTTTCACTGGCTGGAGTGTTTGCAGTAGCTCCTCTGAATAGCTATACAGGTATCTGGCTTGCATCTTGAACGCCTCTTATGCGCATTTGCTTTCCATTTATGCCATAAAATTTTGTTATGCGTGCAGAAATATTTTCAAAAACATACCTACAAACTGACATTTACGCCGATATGTCGGCACATAAGACTTGTCAATATGCTTGTCAAGTATGGCGGGTGACTGTCAAAAACATTCAACAACAACAACAACAACATAGTTCTTGGTTCCCTTCAGAGTTTGTTCTTACTAGAAATACGTGCTGTTGTTTTTGTTGTTCCAACTACAAGTATTTGCTGCCATAGTTGCACGTGATATTACTTTCATTGTTGTTGTTGATTTTATTACTACTTTTATTGTCATACAAGTAGTCCAAGTGTTTTCACGTAAGTATGCTCTACTCCACCACGTCTCTTTAGTAGTCTTCTTCAATTTACCATTTGTGATTCAAAAATTCTTGGAAAACAAAAAAAAAAAAAACAATAACAATTTTTTTTACTAGATATTACGATAGAAATGCATAAACTTTCACTCAACGCTTCTGTCGTGACTCCTTTTTTGTGTATTTCCCTAGCGATGGCTAGCACTTTTTTTAAGGAATGTTGTGTGACAATCTTGTAAAAATTCGAGATAAGATTAGAATGTGAAGATGGAGTGAATGGTAAGTGAAGCGCTACAATCGGTCTTAGACAAATAGGTAAAATTTATGGATAACTACGTCGTCATGACTACACAAAATTCTGAAATAAAAAGAACACCTGCAACCTTCCCTTTTAACTATATACATTCGAGAGCCAATTGTCCGGTCGAAAGGTCACTGTTTTATTTTTTGTTTAATTAGCTAAGCAAGGGACTATATGCCTCTAGATATCGCACAGCATTGGCAGCCTGGCAAGAAAAATTTATTTTGGACTAGTCGTTAGAACCAACATAGGTTAAAAAGTCAAAAGGCGACGAATGATCAGAGATTAGTACTAAATCTAACAGAGCTGAATTAAAACAAGTAAGAAAAGCTGTCATCGGCTGTGCCGAAGGCTATATACCTTTCTTGAATAAGCGTCTCGATTTTCACTGTTCGATCCCCAGTACAGCCTGTGTGAATTTAACTCTAGCTCATACCGAAATTATCGGAACTATCGATTATATGGGGCAATGTGTTATATTGGTCCAAACTCATTGATTTTTAACATCGACATTCCACATTCTAAAAGAGCAATAGTTACGAAATTTCATGTTCCTACCTATCTAATTACAGGAGTTATAGCCCAAAATCCGTTTATCGTAATAATCGATTGTATGGGAGCTATATGCAATATGACGAATTCGATGATTCCTCGATTATTTCCCCTGAGTTCGATCACTGTACGTCGAATAAAACATTTAGATTCTGCTTAATAAATAGTACGCTTTATTCACTACTAAACACCGTAGTACAATATCGCGGGTTAATTCACGCTTCAAAATAACCTGATTGATGTGCTTTGTCTTTGCGCCTTTATATACCCTAGAAGACTGCAGCTTCATCACCTAGAAATGTCTACACATCTCCGGGTTATTCGTGCAACAGTGTTCTCGAAACGTTTATCTATCGTCATCTCCTCTTTGTGTCACATTCGCAAATATTCGAAATGCCTCTCCCTCTCTCGCTCTCGCGTCATGTACCTAAACAGCTGTAGTTGTCGTAGTGACGCTAGTGGTGGAACTACGCTAGTGCTGGGAGATGAGCGACTCTTGAGAACATTCGCCAAAGTAATATCGTTCCGATCTTGCTGCTTTCGACAACTAATTTCTATGTTAGATAGAGATAAAATAGGTGGTCACATACCGAATTTCAGCCAAATATCTCAAAAACTGAGGGACTAGTTTGCGTTCAAAACAGACAGACAGACGGACATGGCTAAATCAACTCATCTCGTCATCCCGATCATTTTGGTATACTTATTGATGGGTGCATCTCTTCTTCTTCTCATACTGACAAACATCGCTATCTAAGCTGGAGTTAAATGGTGGGCGGCGAGCAGTTTATTATTATTGTTGTTGCTATATTATATAGTTGAGGGAGTTGGCCGGGGTTGCCGGTTCGAATCCCACCTCAACCAAAGTCTTTTTAATTTTATTTATTTTATTATTTTTATATTCCATCAAGTCTCATGGACTGTGTTTGGTTCTTTTTAATTATTGGTATGTACCATCAAGTCTAGCGGACTGTGTTTTGGTAATTACACTCTGTATGTATTAATTGGGGCGAGCACTTTGGCTCTGAGAATGCATTGTTGGCTATTCTCACTTCCTTAGAAGACCCCTCAAAATTGTTGGTGGTGAGCACTTGGGCTCTGAGGCATTGGCGACTATTGGCTTACCCCATTTTGCTTGTGAAAAACCACGTTTTGTGACTGCGACTATAAGCTATGTATTCCGAATATTCCATAAATTATCTGCGAATTACAATAATATGTAATGCAGATGAAATAAACGAAACCATGTTATGTCGCTTAAACAATCGCACTAAAGTTATAATACCATTTCATCTTCATGAAAGGTATAAAAGCGGGGCAGACAAAGGACTAACTAAATCTAAATTCAAAGATCGGGAAGCTGATATCATGAATATTCAAACATAGATCAACAAATTTAATCAGAGTTCACAAATCGAGTACCACATAGCTGATACCGGATTCGACTTAAGATACAAGAGAGACCCGAAAGTTCAGAACATAAAAATTATGAGAAATCATAACACAGAAAAAAGTGGATCAAAAAGCAGTGGACATAAGAGATCAAAAACCCTAGGCACATACAAGAGCATAATACAAAAGGGATTCGAAATTAGTAAACAAAAAAAATCAGAAGCTACAGACAGACAAAATCAGAGTAAAACTAAACTAGATCAGAACACAAAATGAGCCAAAAATCAGAAGACAGAAGATACTAAAGATACCGAAAACCAGAGGACAGAAGGGACCAAAAACCGAAAGTCAAAACATACCAGTCAGAAAGCAAAATAACGAAGAACAGACTAGAAATCAGAAGACAGAATTGGACAATATGCCAGGAACTTCAATTATCTGGCGTACGATACTAAATTTATTTATTTTTAAATAAGCGGTTGGTTGGTTATTGTCAAAGAACTTTTATATCGGCCACAAAAACTTTCTTAATTAAGAAAAAAAAAGGCAGAAAAAAATATTCCGGCTTTTCAAGTTATTATCGAAATCTTTTGAAACAAGTCGGAAAAGTAAATATGTACCTTCTTCAGGGAAACTATTCAACCCCGGACTTTTATAACATTGAAAAAAAAAAACAAAAACGTTTACTAAAAACTCTACACGACCGGCGATTATCTGTACTTCATTTGCTTATAATTTCAAATGGAAGTGCAGCTTGTAGCGCGCATTCCTTACAAAACACTGAAATGTGTCTGACAGGCACTTGCACTTTACAAAAACTCAGCACATGATTGAGAAGAAAAAAAACAGCACAATAACATTCTAATAACAACTAAACACGCACCAGTCGTACTGTCATAGTCGGTTGAGTGCGAAAACAATTCAATTTCGAGCACAAACTTTGTTGCACCTGAGCCAAAAAAACGTCTACAATCAACTGCTTCTCTCGTCCTCATCCACTTACAAAAAAAATTAAAATAAAAATTTTTCTGTTATTATTTTTATCCTTTAAACAAATTGTGCTTCTATTTGCTACTTTGTTGCCATTGTCTGTCAGCTGTCATGATTTTCTTGCTATTTTTATATTTTTTACGGTTTTTTAGCCAAATTGCTATTTTTCAACACGTCTCCCACTTAAGATGCTCTTAAACACGTTTTACACTCTCGACAGTGTCACGATTCACCAATTCTTCTGTTGCATGTTTTTTTTTTTTTGTCAAACAATTTCAATTGTCACTCGCAATTTTGTTGCAACAAATCTAATACAAGACACATTTTTCGAATGTAGTGCCATAACTGTATTTGTTGCAGAATTTTTCAGTTAAATTTTGAAATTATTCGCATTCGCGTAGCAAGTTGATTGGGTGTAAATGCTCCATTTTTTTGATTGACTGTAATAAAAATCATAATTGACTTTTCGCGAATGTGACTGCGTTGACAAGGCCATATGGTATGTGTGAATGGAGTTTCATAGATTTAATGGACATTTTTCAGTTTATAAAGCGGGTGTGAGTTGTAAATATTTCAACAAGGTTGTAATAGTTCAGAAGGTGGTGAGTTGTACAAAAGAATACAATTTCTTGATCACCAGAGCTTTGAAAGCTCTCAGAAAGCAACAGAGTGCCTAATATAGAATTTGTAGCAGGATTTCCAGGGACTCTCCGTAAAACATAGTCAGGGGTACTAAACTAAGTTCAGCACAATCCACTCATAACCTCGGCCCTCGATAGTTTTTTTTTTTTGTTGGATAACAGAGGAAATACAAAACAAATATTATATTTTTTTAAAAAGTTAAGCGAAGTGAAAATGATACGAAGTTGAACCCAAAACGACCCAAAAATGATCCGAAAATGATCCCAAATCACCCCAAAATGATCCGGAAATGATCCTAAAATGATTCCCAAATGACCCCAAAAAACACCCTTAAATGTACCCTAAAATTATCCCAAAATTATCTAAAAATGTTCCCAAAATTATCTCAAAATAGCTCCAAAATTATTCCAAAGAGATCCCTAAATGATCTCAAAACGATCCTAAAATAATATACAAATATGATCCCAAAAATATATTCTATATACAAACACAATACGGTAAAATGGTAACCCTGTCCGGCTACCCTTTCATTTTATACTCATATCTAATTCCATAATTTAAATAAATTGAGATAGGTGGCAACCCTGTACCCCTCCAAGTGGATGGTCCTAGAATCAATCATACTTTCACGAAATTGGCCGGATATACAAATATACTGTGGTAAGATGGCAACCCTACTTGAAAATTTTTAGTTGGCATGTCGCTGAAAATACCTTTCATTTGATACTCATATTGGCATATTTTGCTAAAAAATTAAAAAAAAAAAAAGAGATAGGTGGCAACGCTGTAAACCGCCCCAGGTGGCAACCCCCAAGTGTATAGTCTTAGAAGCAATTATACTATCTATAGTCAAAATTTCATCCAAATCATTCAAGCGATTCCCGAGATAGTCTGGATATACAAATATACAAATGTACAAATAGACAAGTTTAGCTCGTTATAAGATTTGTTCACTTATAATGATCCAATGGGAGTAATTTTTTGAATTGTCCAATAAATATGATTAGAGATCTTAAAAAAACTATAAGGATGCAAATATCATTTATGAAATAATCTTTTTCTTTTTGCTAAGATAATTTTAACATGTCCCAGTAGGAACTCATCCCTGCAAAGGTTGTGAAAAAAATTATAAAACAAAAATGGTGACTATTTACAAGCAAAACTAGAATTATCACTTGACCGACTTTTCCGACCAATAATGCCCCAAGCATGACAAATAGGTACTACCAGATGGCTGGTACCCACTTAAAAAGGGAAACAATTCCAAATTCTCCTTTATGCAACGCTGCCCTTTACAATGTAGAACTTTTTTGGTCCCTCTAAAGAAAGGTTATAAAACAGTAAAAGGATTTACCTCTTGGGCCTTAGCAAGTTTTTCCTACTGGGTATGACTATTAGCAAATAAGTGCTTATAATTTTTACGAACATCTATGATTTACAATCTTCGCTTACAAAAATTATCTAACAGTTAAGAGTGCAAACAAAATTTTGGTACTTTTGCAAATATATCTATGCACATTCATACCCAACAAAAAATGACCTAATAGAAAATATGAAATAGCCAATATCGATTTAAAGATAAGTTAATATAACAACAGTTCATGCAGACCGTTAAGTTTCTACAACGGTCTTGCATTTTATCATAGAGATCCCCAAAGTGCTTAACTGATGTCAATGCAGAAATTGGACTGCAGATATTTTTGAGCCCAAACAATTTAAATGGGAATAGCACCAAAAGTCCTGAAAGCTTTCTACTAGAGTTGGGAAGTTTTTATCAACGGATAAATGGCAGTCCAATTCGGCTTATTCTAGCTACACGTGTCGTATCTCTTGTGGGGATACATGGACAGAAAGAAACAGCGAGCTATGTGGCAGGCGCATGAACCGAAAACCATAATGCCCAACGGAGCAAACTTTTCTGACACCAAACTCACTTTGGTCTCACCCTATTGAAACTTTCCGTTACCTAGGACTTCCCTCAGAAGAGACTCGTGACATTTTCGGTAATGGACTTGCCTACTAAGTCCGGTTTTACACTTGTCAAGTATTGCTTTCAGCTCTGCTGGCGTTCTCTTTTGTGTTTTCTACACGGCTAAAAAATGAACTTAATTTTAAACCCGTATAAAGTTTAATCAATTTTTCAAACCTTTTTGTACAATATTTCAAACCGTCCAATCCCTACAAAGATTTTAAATATCTTTTGGTTTCGATTTAAAATCTAAATGAAAAAGCAGTCTAAATTTTTTATTTTTGTTTTGTTTGAATATAATTGAATTTTGCCCACAAGATTTTCATGTGCGTCATAGCTCAGCGGTAGAGCAGTCGGCTGTGACTCCTGAGCGTTTTCGTTTGAATCCCGCCAGCTGCCACATTTTTTTAGTTTTATTTTATTCTTAAAACTTTTCGGTCCAAAATGTAAACTTTTGTGTTTGAAAATTCAAATTTATTTTTGAAAGCTTATTCAAGATTGAATTTTGCCAACAACATTTATGTGTGCGATGTAGCTCAATGGTAGAGCAGACGGGCATGATGCGGGGAGTCTTGGTTCGAATTCCCGCCAACGGACAAAAAATTTATTTTATCTTTAAAAAATTGTTAAAACATTTCTTGTTTATAATTGAAACCCGATTCATTTAGTCAATTTTCATGAAAACTGGTCTATATTGAATTTGAATCCAAATATGGTTTGGTCATATATGTAGTCCAAAAAAGTTTAAAATTTAGGTTAAAATTTTTAGCTGTGTATTCGTGTATACGCAATTATGAAACAAAATATGGGGGTACAAGGAGGAGTGAAAGAGATAGCTAGAAAAACTTGAAACGAGTTGACGGTACGCTTTCAAGTGTACTCTTCCCCTCGATTCTCACCCCTTCGCCTATGTTGCGGCAGAATTCAAGACTTGAATAATGTAAAATGGGTATAAGCACCTTCGATGCTGAAAGCCTTACGTTCAACTGAAATAAGCTTTACCTAAGGTGAATATTTTTTGATGGGTACATCGGTCTCTCCGCAACTAATATGACAGGCGCTATGGTATCGCGATGTCAACATTGAACAGTTTACATTATACACAACTATTCGCGAAGAGATTTTTTAATTATGTACATACAAACATATGTACATGTCATAAAATTGATATGAAAAAGTTGATTTTTAGCGTGCTGCAAGTGCTGCAAACAGCAAAAACATAACTCTCGTACTTACCAACATGGATATATATCAAGATTTTTTACCAACACATGTTCATGGGTGCATGCTGGTGTTTTAATACAGCTCAAAAAAAAAACTGCCACCAATCAAATGCCTAACGTTAAATGACAAACGGAATGCCATTGATTGTAACTAGTTACTGAATTGCAAAAGCTCATGAATGTATGAGTGGGTACTCACCGGCGAATAAACTTACAAAATTACTAATGTATCTAAGTGTGCTATGTAGGTGCAAAATATGCCAAAACGCTATTGCAAGTTCGATTAATTAGTTTTGGCCAACAAAATGTTGCACTTATTGAATTTGTTGCCACTCGCCAGAAATTGTTATTTCATCATAATTTTGTGCTACTCTATGTTATGCGATAAAAACGGAAATTTATGCTGATACAAACAAACGTATGTACGTTCATATTTATGTCCAATTTCATATGCATAAATTAATTTGGGAGACACTTTCGCTTTTGTGTAAGGAAACGCTTTTAACATCCTCATTCTCTTTGGCGAACGATAACCCACACGAACAGACCTTTCGTCTAGCAGTCACATTCTAGTTAGACTCTGAAATTTTATGTCAACCAACCAAGAAAAAAAATGCCCCCAAAATTTTGATAAAAACTTTAAAAACCTCAACAGATTCTTAAAAGTTCCTGCATAAATTACAGTACCTGGGTGGCCGAGCATGCTCGGTGCTATCAATTTAGCGCAAACTTTACTTACCCAAAATGATCCGAAAATGACCCTAAAATGATCCCAAAATGATCCAAAAATGATTCCCAAATGACCTCCAAAACACCCTCAAATGTACCCTAAAATGATGTTGTTGTTGTTGTTGTTGTTGTAGCGTGGTGTAGCCCTGCCTAAATGTCAGACAGGGTCACCCCGAGTATACTGCTCTTGGCCGGGTCGATATAAGAAAACGGCCCGGGTCGTTTCGGCACGATGGGTACAGCACAAGTACTGGTACCATTCTCGTAGAACCGGCAATACAAGAAACTAGCCGTGTAGGCTATGTAGGTCATTTAGCGTTACCCAGGGTGCACCAACTGGGAGGCGACCTACTTTTACACCCCTTACCCTAAAATGATTCCAAAATTATCCAAAAATGTTCCCAAAATAATCCTCAAAAGAGCCCAAAAAGACCCTCAAATGTTCCCAAAAATTATCCCAAAATGACCCAAAAATTATTCCAAAATGATCGCAAAATGACTCCAAAATGATCCGAAAATTACCCAAAATTGTCCCAAATTAATCCAAAGTTGAACCCAAAATCTAAAAATAGCACTAAAATTATTCCTAAGTAACCCCTAAATGATCTCAAAATGATCCTAGAATAATCCAAATATGATCCCAAAAATATGCAATACAAATACAATACGGTAAAATGGTAACCCTGGGCGGCTACCCTACCTGAAAATATTTTAGTTGGTATGCCGGCGAAAATACCTTTCATTTGACACCCATATTAGTATATCTAACTCCAAAATTTAAAAAAAATTGAGATAGGTGGCAATCCTGTACACCCAAAGTGGCAACCCCCAAATGGATAGTCTTAGAATCAATCCTACTATCTATATGCTAAATTTCATCCAAGTCGGTCAAGCAGTTCCCGAAATAGTCTGCATATACAAATACACTGTAGTAAGGTAGCAACCCTAATTGAAAATATTTTAGTTGGCATGTCGCTGAATATATTTTTCATTTGATACCCATATTGGCATATTTTTCTACAAAATTTAACTAAAATTGAGATAGGTGCCAACCCTATAAACCGCCCCAGGTGGCAACACCCAAGTGGATAGTATTAGAATTAACCATACTATCTATTTTCAAAATTTCATCCAAATCGGTCAAGTGGTTCCCGAGATAGTCTGGATATACAAATATACAAGTTTAGCTCGTTTAAAGTTATAAGATATGGCAGCACTTTAATTAAACCAATAGTTTCGGATTCTAATTACATATAAACTGAGTGCTAAACGAAACGTCAAAGAGACATATCCTTGGTTTGAGAATGAGGCCATAATTCGCCCGAACATGAATGATAATAGCGGGATTCATCAAACCATATAAGTTTGCAAAATGTGTAAATATTATAAAATTTCCAGAAGAGTTAGATGAACGCCCTACATCAATTTATGTGTACTTGATTTCAAACAAAAACTTTTTTTTCGAAATTTCCATAAAAAAAACTACTTTTTGTCCTATTTTCAAGAATTTTCTTATATTTTTATGTAAAGTGCATTGAATGCGAATACAAATTCTTTGACATACTAAACATCGTTCCATACAAATTTTGACACACTTGATAAATTTATATGTTTTCACGCTCTATAAGGTGTTTATAAGGTTTGATGAATCCCGCTAATGATTTTTTTTTTAAATCCATTAAGAACCTTTCATTTTTGTTTCAACTTATTTTGTAAGTGAAGTTATTCACTAACGAATTACGAACTTTTTCGACACAAACACGTCACAACAAAAGTAATGCTACCGCTGACAAATAACACACGCTAAAGGGTAATAAAAAAGAAAACCGCAAAGCCAAATACGTCAAATAAGCCATCAACAACATTCATAACTCAGCGGTGAAAAAGTTGTTTTTTGAAGAAATTATGACGACTTGTCACACAATGCCCAAAAATGTTAATAACATAAAGCCCACGCACCAAATAGCTACACACACACACACACACACACGATAGACAGAGCTAAAGCAGCGTGGCAACTCTGTATACCAGGGTTCCAAATTAACAGTTGACCATAAAATAATTTTGAAACAAGTTTGTATCGTCAAGATATAACGTTTTCCGTTGTTGTCATACGGTACTAACCGGAAAGTTTATTCTGGCAATCAAAGTGCAGGGTTCCGAGTAGATTAAGGTCAACCTTGACTGATAGGAACATTTAAAAAAGGGTTTAAAGTTATTCACTCACTGAATTTCAGTTATTTTTGATAACTCTTGTTATGAGCCCTTCTAATTAGATCGGCGTTATTCTGGAGCTCTGAAAAATATTGGCATTGTTGTGACAGCACTGTGAGTGTTCTACTAGCGCCTAGTTATGTAAATAACTTATTCAATTTAGAGCCGAGCTACACGAAATAGAAGATTTATTTTAACTTTTTTTTTCTCGTATAACTAAATGTTACTCATACGCCGTGTTTGACTATAAAAAGTGCACTATTATTATTCAAAATTTCAGGATACATATATGTATACCATTGTTTTTGCTAGAGAACATATTATTACACAGTCTACTAAAATACTTTCTCAATAAATAATTATTTTCTACTTTTTTTAATATTTTTGTAAAGTATCTTGTTGTCCTTATAAAAATCAACATTTCCCCATTTTCGTAGCCTTAATGGACTTTTTTTGGGAACTTAGGGAGTTTTTGAAAAATATTTTGGTATAGGGCGATTTTCCCCTCAGCAGTCTATATATGTATGTATGTACATTAGACTGGGCCAAAAATTCAAAAACTTGTTTTTTTTTTTTCAAAAATCATATTGACGTTCTTTTTAAAGTCTAGAGGTCTATCATCGCTAGTTTAGATTTTACAGACTTAACCTCATATTTGGTACAAAAACAACAAACCATTGTTGTAAAACACCATTTACCTGAACATATTTTTGTAGGAGATTGAATTCCTTACAAAAGTGGCTTTGACCAAAATTTTCTTAGACTAGCCGTTTTCTAGTATTATAGCCTCAAACATTGGCATGTTTTATGGATTCCCCGATTTTAGTTTGAAAATTTGCCAAACATGAAAAAATCAACAGGGAATATAGCTAAACACAACAATTCAACAACGGGCCCGAGGTTCAGCCCTAACCATACAAAAAAGACCAATATTATTTTGTGATGGTTTTTTAAGGTTCGAGAAGAACTGCGTCCTGTTAGGCTAATTCCGATAACGGCTTTGGATTTAGCTCGCCAAAATACTTGAAAATTAATATATGAGTTCACAGATCCGTCAACTTTTTGTTGTCTTGTGGCAGCGCTATTTTAAGACTCTAAGCGCTATTTTAAGACTAAGGTGTAGTTACCTTCGCAGAGAAAGCATATATTAAGCAAAAATATGTTTAAACGTATATGAGAAATATATATTTTTATACCCAGCGTACTAGAACTAGTACAAGGGTATTATAATTTTGTCCACATAACGGTACTATGTAACGGCAAAAAATAATCGAGATAGATATGAATGCTCGTAGGTTGAAATGATTTCATTAAGGCATGCCCGTCTGTCTGTCCGTTTGTCCGTCCATCCCTCTGTTCGTCTGTCCATCCGTCTGTCCGTGTACACGATAACTTGAGTAAAAATTGAGATATTTGCATGAAATTTTGTTGCTATGGAAAATGGGTGAAATCGGATGATAACCACGCCCCCTTTTTCGATATAGAAAATTTCGAAAATCATATTAATTGACATATCTCGGTAGCTGAAATGGCTAAAATGATATAATTTTAAAGGTGGGGTCATTCTCTTATGATTTTTCCATATATTTTTTATAGTGGGCGTGGCACTGCCCACTTTTAAGAGAGGCATATTTGAAAATATATTTGAAATTTGGCACAAAGCATACTAGTATTGTTGGTAGTATACCTGACAAAATTGGATAAAATCGCCCTCCAACCACGCCCGCTTTCGATATCGAAAACTTCGAAAATCACCTAAATTGACATAATTCGGTAACGAAAATGGCTAAAATGATACAATTCTATAGGTGAATCCCCCTAGTCATTATACTTATAATGATTTTTTTCAAAAATTTTTAAAAGTAACTTTTGAACTGATTACGGTAGAACGGTGAAATTTGGTACAAGGTATACTAGCATAAAATCAAAATGGCGCCCAGCGCGCTACTTGGGTCCCGTTCTTCTGACCGGGCAGCACGGCAACCAACCATACTAGCATAATAGGGAGTATAACTGATGTAATTGGTCGAAATCGCTTCCCAACCATGCCCACTTCCGAATTGGAATATTTCGAAAATCATATGAAAACTACCGCTAGGTATTTAATATTCGGTTTACCCGAACTAAGACTTCCCTACTTGTTTATTATATCATTATGCAAATATTTATTTATCCTTTCAATATGAATTACATTTTGCAAGAACCATTTACACGTGTCCATAATTGTCCGTTCACATGCCAAAATGTGTCGAGAGCATATTCTCCAAATGGGAAAGGTAGTTTAACTATATCTTGGGTAAGACGAAATTTTTCCACAATCAAGTCGCCCTAAAATGAAAAGTATTTTCTGTATATAAAACTTTATATCATACCAAAATTATAGAAATGGAAAGTTATTTTGTTACGGCCGAATTACATAAAACTTTGAAAGATCCAACTTTGAAAGATCAACTTCAAAGTTTTATGTGATTGAGCC
The DNA here is from genome assembly GCA_964058755.1 of Campiglossa producta. Classification (NCBI taxonomy): domain Eukaryota; kingdom Metazoa; phylum Arthropoda; class Insecta; order Diptera; family Tephritidae; genus Campiglossa; species Campiglossa producta. Next base: position 106,520,391 of record CAXKVI010000004.1, on the reverse strand, counting down.
ATCACTCACAAAATATGGACAGGTGTGATTTATATTGCTAAACTCCTTTAATATGCTGTAGAAAAATGAGACAACTGGGTTGGATTTTGGGTTTTTCATAAATTTACAAGAATCAAAATTTACGTTATATAGAAAAGGTTTCCAGCCATTGGCGCGACGCAAAAGACGTATAGATATCTAAAAATTTGCATAAGCAGAATTTCATTAAAATATAGTAAACCAATTAGGGACATCTATACTACTAGGTAGAACAAATTAAACTTACATTGGCTGTCCTTGCAACTTCCCTCATTTCTGCATGAATTTTGATATAACCATCCTCACCACGTTCTGCTGCTATACGGCAGGCTTTGTAAAATATTTTTGTCTCGTCATAGGAGTGACACATAACGTTTGTAAATTTGCAAAATTGTTCACATTTCTATAAGTAAAAGGAAAAAAAGGATAAGAAGACAACCTACCAAAATTTTTTACATGACAAACTCACAGCAGAAATCACGAACAAACTAATTAACAATATTATGCAGCTCTGTACTTGTTTAGAAAAGAAAAATCTTGCATGTGTCATTTTGGCACACAAATGCATGAATACGTTAACGTTTTATTAAATTGCTTTATGCGTCGCTTACTCAGGTTTATTCGATTCAATTGATCACTAAACAATGGCACTATAACTAAACAGATGTTTGAATGGCTATCGTAATGAGTTTTTTTTAATGGCTAATTAATGGTAATGATGTAATTGAAACAATTTTTTTTTTTTTAACTATCATAAATTTTCTATTTTAAACCGATTTTTATTGGTAAGCATTATAAAAATAAACAATCAAAATTAAAGTGTGGGCGCTTAAAATATTTATACCCAGCGTACTAGTGCTAGTAGAAGGGTATTATAATTGTGTGCATATAACACGGCACAAACTAATCGAGATAGCTGGAAAAGAGGAGTTGATTAAGGCATGGCCGTCCGTCTGTCCGTGTACACGATAACTTGAGTAAAAACTGAGATATTTACATTAAATTTGGTATACAGGTTACTTTCTGGCCAAGGTAGGTTGCTATTGCAAAATGGGCGAAATCGGATGATAACCACGCCCCTTTTTCGATATCGAAATTTCGAAAATCACACAAGTTGACATATGCATCTCGGTAGCTGAAATGGCTAAAATTATATAATTTTATATAGGTGAATCCCCCTGGTCATTCTCTTATGATTTTTCCAAAAAACTTTAAGTGGGCGTTTTTAAAGTAGGCGGTGCCACGCCCAAAGAACAAAGAGGGAGGCATTTTTTAAAATTCGACTGGTCGTAACTTTTAAACTGATAACTGTAGAACGATGAAATTTGGCCCAAAGCATACTAGACACTATCGTTGGGACTATACCTGATGAGTTTGGATAAAATCGCCCTCCAACCACGCCCACTTTCGATATCGAAAATTTCGAAAATCACCTAAATTGACATAATTCGGTAACGGAAATGGCTAAAATGATAAAATTTGGTATGGATGAAACCCCCTAGTCATTCTATTACGATTTTTTGATAAATTTTTAAAAGTGGGCGTGGTACCGCCTACTTTTCAGGGTCATAATTTTTAAACTGATTACGGTATAACAATGAAATCGGTATAAGGTATACTAGCATAGAGTATACCTGATGTAAATGGACGAAATCGCTTCCCACTTCCGAAATGGAAAATTTCGAAAATCATATGAAAACTACCGATTCGAACTTAGACTTCCTTACTTGTTATTCTTTCATTTTTGCTAATAAAATTTAATTGACTTTTGAAATCAATTTTAGGCACTGATTTGCATCGAACTAGTTACTAGTTAAATACCGATAGGTATTCACACCTCATTAAACAATTTTGATTCAATCAAATTCCGCTGAACTATTTACATAAATTGAGTTGTTTTCTGGATATTTGGTAGATACAATGACAATCTCTCAATATTAAAACATCATTTAGAACATTCGCAAATGAAGTTAGATATCCAACAAAAAAAAAACTTGTTGCGAAAACCTTAACAAAAAAATATAAAAAATATTTACCGAAGAGAAAACTGTGCATCCTAAAAATAAAATAGGGCACCTTTTCGAGTGGGGTAGGCAAGGTGAAAATTTTTGTAAAAACAACGCCAAAACCAACCCGTTCCAAGGTAAAGAGATGTAAATCAAAATGTTCGTTTCTCGGGAACTCGTTTTTTGGAAACTCATGGAAGGGATTAACTATGAACAGATAGTAGGATTTACTTATAAGACTCAACCCACTTCAATATTCTCTAGATCGTGATTTGTTTATAAATCAAATCAGTCTGATTTATAAAGATATCTATGGCCAGAAAGGAAAAGTGATGCAGTTGATGCCATTCTACATACCTTCATTTTAAATATGAGAGCTGAGATTTATTCAAACGCCTCTTCAAGTAATTTTCTATGGCTACAGAAAATGAAGAAGCAGCAAATCTTAATAAGCACTCTCAAGCATGTGAAGGACGCTTGATTAAGACATCTTGTTTGACTTGAATAGGGATATAAGTAGAATTGTTTTTACATAAACAATGTATGAATAGATGGAAACTCAAATTCTGATATGCAAATAAACACATCCCTCTTAAAGAGTTATTAATATTTATTTTGTCTTCTAAAGTCCCTGTATGCATACCAAAACAATACTAATACTGCTGGAATGGTAGCCAAAATAAGAATTAGTGGAAAACATATCTGGTTCTAAAAAAAAAAAAAAATTTTAAGGGAATCTTGACTTTACCATAGGAGGATATGGTATCCCAAGTATGACTATAGAGCTTTTTTATCTTCTTGGAAGATGGTCATATTTTACCATCTGTATCAGCCCTATTGTGAGTGTCGACCGCAATAGATAATCGACTATTAATCGATTAGCGACCACCGAACAATTACGAGTGTCGATCCGATCGCTTAATGAGCGACAATCGATCATCTTTCTACAGGTATTTTACAGTCGTTGGTGTGTCGATTGGTTTGCAATGTGGAAAAAATGGATAAATGGTAAATGTTATAACTTTAAACTTTTATATTTGTATATCCGGACTATCTTGGGAACCGCTTTGCCGTTTTGGATAAAATTTTGAATATAGATAGTATGATTGGTTCTAAGACTTCCCGGGTTTACAGGGTTGCCATCTATCTCAATATTTTTTAATTTTGTAGCAAACTATGCCAATATGGGTAGCAAATGAAAGTTATTTTCAGCGACATGCCAACTAAAATATTTTCAAGTAGCGTTGCCACCTAGGGTTGCCACCTTACCGCAGTATATTTGTATATCCGGACTATCTCGGGAACCGCTTTGCCGATTTGGATAAAATTTTCAATATAGATAGTGTGATTGGTTCTAAGACTATATACTTGGGGTTGCCACCTGGGGCGGTTTACAATTTTTTTTTTTAATTTTGTAGAAAAATATGCCAATATGGGTATCAAATGAAAGGTATTTTCAGCGACATGCCAACTAAAATATTTTAAAGTAGGGTTGCCACCTAGGGTTACCATTTTACCGTATTGTATTTGTATTGTATATTTTTGTGATCACTTTAGGATAACTTTGGGGCTATTGTGAGATCATTTTGGGGTCAGTTTTGGATTAATTTGGGACAATTTTGGGGTCATTTTTGAATCATTTTGGAGTTATTTTGGGATAATTTTTGGGTCATTTTGGGTTAAATTTTAGATCATTTGGGGAACATTTGAGTGTCTTTTTGGGTTCGTTTTGGGATTATTTTTAGTATTTTTTTAGATTATTTTAGGGTCATTTTGGGATCATTTTTGTATAATTTTGTGGTCATTTTCGGATCATTTTGGGTGCATTTAAGGGTCTTTTTGGAATCATTTTTGAATCATTTTGGGATCATTTTGAGAACACTTAAGGGCCTCTTTGGGATTATTTTGGGATTATCACGAGAGATTATTTTAAAAAGGTTGTTGTTGTAGCAATACTAGTCGATCCCAATTTGTTATCAGTTTGTTCTAAGGAAAGCTCTAGAAAACTGAGTGTTTCAACAGAATTGGACCAAAGTGAGTTTGCTGTTAGGAGAATCTGCTTAAAGTTTATTTAAAACTGATTCGTGTGATATTGATGAGCCCTGCTGCTAGTACTAAAAATTATTTTTAATCAAAGCACAATCCCCCAATTACACTTATGTGTAGCAATTCCCTCACTTCCTCAAAATATAAAAAAGGAAACCGTTTCCTTCATTCTTTGTTTATTAAAATGTTACTAAAACGGCTGATATCATAAGCACTTTCACATCATCGCATGGATCTGCAACTCGCTCCAATTTTGTTTTTTTTTCATCACCAATACCACAATTTCCACAAACATTTACACACATCATCATCATTAACACCAAACAATCAACCAACCAACCAGAGAACCACGAAGACGAGCAACCTAGCAATTTCCATTACCAATGACGACACCAGCCCTCCAAGCATCAACAACAGTCATTCAACAAGAACGACATTGCAATCATCGCCGTCATCATCATCAACATATGAATAATCATCACTGCTGCTGCTGGCGTGTTGTAAACGCTGCTTGGCAATGCAGGAAACCTTTAAAAAGCAACCCCCAATTAAAATTGTTACATAAAAAAAAAAATTTCAAAAAATAAACTGATGGAAAGCCTTTTGTTGTTGTTGCATACACGCATGCGATTATTTTTATTGTTGTTAGTATGTATTTATACCGCTTATATTGTTATTGTATTTTGGTTGTTGGTGTTGTTGTTTTGCCGACATCGCACTGGGTTTAATTAAAAATCGTCTCCACGCCACACTAACTTCGTCATCTTTGTTGCTATTTCCCGCCTGCCTTTGGAAAGCTGTTGCCCTTCTACCACATATTTATTACACAGCATCTATTCAATGACAAAGCTGGTCGACGTTCCCTCCTCCTTTATAAGCATCGCATTTTATTTCTGCAGGGGTTGCTGTTATTTGTATGTTTTCCTGGCTCAGCTGATGAATACTTCAGTTGTTCTTTCGTTTATATTTTTTAACGAGTTTTATTTCAATACAACGAGGATTGCGTTTCCCACATGAAATGTCCTTGCATTATTGAACTTCTAACTTATAAGTAAATTATGATTAAACCAAAGTGGGTTATTGCATTATGTAACTTCTTCTATTCTTCACTGGTTAATTTGTATTCAAATATTGGGGTGCTACATATGTGTATACAAATTGAGCATTGCTCTTTGGCTGTTTAGGTTAGGTTGAAGTGGCTGCCGCAGAGTCACATCACCACCACCACTAGGAAAGTCAGTCCTGGACCGGGCCATATGAAAAATCTCTGAGTTGTTGGGATTCTCCACATAGCAGAGTCCCGGGACTGACACTCCTAAACTGACACCGTTACTCCTCCTCGATCCTCTTGGATGACTTTATGTAGGCCATCAAGTCCTTTATGTTCAGCTCCGCGATCTGGCGTAGGCTATCCAGAAAGGGAACTTCCCAAAAGAGCGTTCTCGCGCCGCTTAAAGCCGGGCAGTTGCAGATGAGGTGCTTCACCGTTTACTCATCATCAACTCCTACAGCATCGTCGGTAGGGCACACCTAGCCTTTCTGTGTGCCTACCAATAAGGCAGTGCCCAGTTAAAACATCATATGGAGATTTCTCTCCTTCTTGGGGCGTGAATGTCTCTAGATCTTTTATGATCACATTTTGGCCAGGTTTTTTTGGATATCCGGCAGTGTGTACTCCTTCAGCATTAGCTTGCATGTGGCAAACGGCATACCTAAGCGCTCTTTATCCCGAAGAACCTGCTTGGTCGTATCCTGCCTGGCAAGTTCGTCTGACCTACAGTTTCCCTCAATGTCGCTGTGTACCGGGACCCACGTGAGGTTCACGCGGTTCTGTTGGGCCATCTCTTGAAGAGATCGACGTCAGCTGAGCGTCAGTTCAGAGGTGAACGAATAAGAGCCAAGAGCTTTGATGGCTGCTTGGCTGTCGCTGAAAATAACGATATCCTCGCCGATAGCGCGTTTACTTATCCAGGCCGTGGCATTCACGATTGCTGAGAGTTCAGTCTGGAAGACTCGGCAATGATCAGGTAGTCTGAAGGAGAGCTCAAGTTCCAGATCCCTTGAATAACCCCTCCTCAAACTCTGCCGCCTAGCTTCGAGCCATCAGTGTAAACAGAAATGCCGCCATTAGTAGCGGGGCAACGATCCGTCCTCTCCCATTCCTCCCTGCTGGGAATTTTTGTTTTGAAGCAGCTGTCTCCGACTGTAGTGGTCGCACAGCGATCTGTTCTCAGCGGAAGAAAGCTATAGGATCCCAAAATACAGGCGTGTCCAGTAGTGCTTGCGCCCCAGCCAGACGTTTCTCTTAGACGCAGAGCCGCTGCCGCTGCTCAACGGAATGGCTATGCCTTTGTAAGTTCCAAAGAGAAAAATCAACTCCAAAAAGAAAAACCGGTAACCTTTTCGCTGATTTTTCCTTGTAAAGTGCCAACAATGGTGATTTTTAAAATTTTTGTACAGGGAACCCCCTGGGAGGCGTTTCTGGGGGTATGCCACTGGCATAGGTGGTTCAGCCCTTCAAAGTTACTGGGGGTCGGTCACACATTTGGATTCGAGTTTGACACTCTAAATGAATCAGCATAGGATTTTTCAAACTTTGGCGCCCAAAGTCAAAAGTACGAAATCCGGACATCAGAATCCCTTTTGGAGGTATGCTTCCATCGGCAAAGTATCATATTTTTATCCCTAAAAGACGATTTTCCTTGTCACTTTGGCGATTTTGTAAAAGACTCGCGTAATTACGCACAGTACTCCTGTTGGGCGCTTGAGACCAAAATATCTTGAAAACTTGAAATCCTTTTCAAAAAAAGGAAATTGGTATCGTTAAGTAGTGAATGCCTCTCGATGATATATGCCCAAAAATATGATTCATTGCCAATTAGTGCCAAAAAAAATAACGTCAAACCGGAGAAACCTTCAAAAACTTCAACTTCTCGCGCGAAAAGTATGTCATACTTTTTTTAATGGACAAAATACTATATATAGTTCGAAAGTGTCAACATTTTTCTATCCAAAACCGTTGAGAATTTTTAAATCGGTTAAAAATTGGTTTTTTAATGAATTTTTTTTACGATCAAACGAAAAAGCGGTTTGTGACACTAAAATCTTTTAAAGAGTGTTTCGTGTATAATTTCATCAGGTGAACAATGTCAATTCTGTATTTGTGTTATTGAATCTCCACTGTGCTTGACAGATATTAGTAAAGTTTCGAACCAGCTAAATACTTTTTTTTTATTGCTAATCTATTACATTTTGTAGACTTACTAACGGTTGAGAGATGAACGATCTCATGTCTTTAGGAGCCACTGTAACTCCCTGCGCCTGCGCATAGGCAATGGTTGGAGAAAATTGTTTAACAGTGTTGAGATTTCTCCGTTAACAAAAGTTAATTAACAGATGGAACAACAGAGAAACATAACATTTTTTTATTTTACATTGGGCGGTATCCATAAATTACGTGACATACATATATTAAATAACAAAGAATGTAAATTTATAAAAATAAATAAGCAAAATGTTGAATTGCGTTGGTTCCTCTTATTGTTTTCGAGTCTCTTTGCTAAGCCACGAATAACAAAACCAAAATACGTGGACAATTCTTATTTTCATTTCGTTCATATCATTTCAATTTTTTCTTGAGGTGTCTCGGGTTTTTTTTTTTTAGAATTTTTATGCTAAGCTTAGCTCACCCATAATCCGCGTTTAATGTTCAAATTACCTATTTTTTGGACCTCTGTAACTCTGCAATTAGAAGCAATATTTGGAACAAAATACATGATTCTGAAAGCCTTAACCTTTCGCTTTATCATACAATAGCGTTTTACTAACGCCGATTCATAGCAGACCAGCACGGGCAGATTTTGTTGTACAACTTTTGACGAAAATCGACATTTTGCTCATTTTGCGAGGTTCATAAGCCTTTGGAAGGCTGAATATGAAGACCCAAGCATTTCTCTTTACTGTCCAAGCTCAAAAAGTGGTGTTTCAGTTACCAATGAGAAGTTACTGTTATCTGAAAAAAATATCACTAAAGGTCGCATATAAATATTGAATAGTTACCAAGATAAACGGGTTTGAACTCACAATTTCAGATCAAGCTTTAAGTTAAAACCAAAAAAAAAAAACATAAAAAATGTTTTTTATAAAAGTTTTACTAAAATTTTTCATGAAAATTTTTTTTTAAACGTAAATTCGAAAATAACGGAAACAATTTTTTTTATAAAATTTTATTAAAATTGTTGAATCAAATTTTTTTTAAACTCAAATTCGAAAATAACCGAAAAAATACTTTAGAAAACGGTTTCCATGTTCCCTCTTAGCACATCAATTACATGACTTCTAATTTAAAGAAAAAAAGGCTTGCATAAAAAAATTTCGAATTCAAACTCTCTTATGTGCTGTTCATGCTGAGCCTGCATTTTGCATTTTAGCATTTAGTCCAAAATGCAGCATTTTTCCATACAATTTGAAAGCTAAACGCAACTAAATGCTACTTTATTTCTGCATTGGATTTAGCATCTTCGAAGATACAGTACGAACAAAAAATTTTCTTGTATAAAGAAAAAGTGAAAAAATGTTGCATACTTTTGGGCGAACCGCTGTTTATATTTGGATATCATCCAACTAATGCTATGGATACACACACGGAGATTACCTCCAATAAATCTTCTTTAATCAGATCCAAATTTTACCCTGATACACACAAAATTGAAGATTAACAGTCGCGCCATCTAGTGCTTTGTGTTGTATTACTTGCTATTTAAAACTAGATGTCACTGGGAATTGCTTATTTTATAGCGACTCTAGTGTTCAGTAGCGGTAAATCGTAATTTTGGTAGTTGCCCTTACTATTTCTAGCGGTAAACTGCAAGAAATATGCATTTTCTTGCAGTTTTTGTTTATTTATCTGAAGAGTGTTGCCAGCGAACATTTTGTAGTGGCCGCTCAAATCTTCTTCATTTTTTGGGAGTTTATAATGAAGATTATGCTCAAGTTGACTCCCAAAAGCGGAGATAATTCGGAATTTGCGCTAATGTATCAGCCGTATAAGCAACGTTCTTATGCAATAATTTTTTCTGTTAAAAGTTCGAGGTGAAGAGTTTTCAAGTTTGTTTATAAAGTCGGTTTCTTTACTCACGAACTCACTTTTATAAATGAAAAGGAGTTTATCTGAAAAGGCAAGCATACTTTCACTTGCGATGTAGGAACGCACCTTAAGCATTCGAAAATCAGCTAAATGCGCATTTTCAAAATACGGCACCATGAACGCATCTTTAACTATTCAATATTTATACGCGAACTTTAGTGATATTTTTTTTTTATAGCAGATCATTTTCAGCAAATTTCATTCAAATCGAAGCGATGAAATTTTTATGTGGCCCGGTTGACGAAATAAACCTTCTATACCAACCATCGCCACGTAGTGTCTCAGTCTGCTCACTGCCGCTCTACAACAACAACATCTTGCTCTTTGTGACACACAACAACAAACCAGAATCGCAAAAAAATCATTGCAATATTATTCTTGGAATAGCGTTCATTTCACGCTGCTTCGCTATAAAAGTATAACGGCACACACACGCGTTCATACGTTCATACATACTTACGTTCAGTTGTATTTGTTTTTATTTTTTAATTGCGCTGCATACTAGTTTCGGCGACTGTTTTTTTTTTTTTCTTTTTTTGGCTAAGTTTACCTAATAATAATTCTTTCGAGTAATTTTTTGTGATTACAGGAGAGATGTTGTTGTAGAAAGTATGACGTTGTTGTTGTGGCGCTCAGTAGGTTGAAAGCGCTAGCTATCCCTGTTTTATACTAAAAACTAAGTTAAATTTCTAAAAACTGTTAACCCTTATTCGTATTATTGCAGTAAAGTAAAAGGGCTTTTGGATTTAATATCCTCAAACAAATTTGTTTATTACCTATTGGGTCAATTAGAAAAAGAAATCAAAATACTAGCTATCGACTTGGTATACTTAGTTAGTTAATATGCAACAAAAAGTCGCTTTCATTCTTGGTATTATAAAAAAGAAAATATAAAAACAAAAATAAAAACTAATTTGTAATTTGTGCCAATAACCGCACCTGCGACTACGTGGGCAGAGTTTCTCTCAAAAAAAAAAAAAACATTGAATGGTAAAAAAAACGAAACCAAAAGGTATCGAAGGAAGGACAAAACTTAAAGTTCAATAGGAAATGTCCACTGCTAAATTTCAAATGGCCATCAGCTGGCCATTTAGGCGCATTTCAATATCACTTTTCTCGCCAAAAGGGGCAAAAATAAGCATATAAAAATAGGTAAATTGTCCATTTCGGCAGGAAATAAAATTTTATTAGATCGTTTAGGCGACACGAAGACCTTTGGGCGGCAGCTTACAAAAGCTGCTTGTGATTATAACCAATTCTATTTTCTTGCCATTTGCTTTTAGTTAGATACTTCCCTTTCTCCAGTTCAATATACATATATATTTCTTCACATTTTTTCACATTTTTGGACTTTTTTATTTTTATTGCTGACCCTTATTGCATTTACATAGCAAGTTGTTATTTTTTGTTTTTTCTTTGTTAGTTTGCCATCGCATTGTTTTTGCTCATTTGGACTTTTATATTCGTTCGGCATTGATTTGATGACATTATTGAATGACTGAATAAGTAGTTGATGGAGCGCTTGACTTGCTGTTGGCATGCTTCACTGAGCGTATGTATGTATGTGTATTGGTATTGGTGGCGGTGTTGTCATACCCTCCACCCTCTTTAGATTCTTCCTTTATTGTTGGTCGATATGACTTTTGTAAGCAGTCCAGCACCCAAAATTGGTGGCGCACATTTACTTGCCACATGAGACGTAACACTGGGAGCAATGATGTGCGTGTGTATTTGAGTGCTTCCATTTGAATGATTGTTGTCGTGTCGAAGACCAATGTGTTGGTAAACGATCCCATAATGGTCGCAATTAGCCAAATTGATTTTCTGATAAATTAAAAATTGCAGTTGTGGCACTTTTGCGGCTAATGAAAATTGATTCGAGGTCGTTAGAGAGACACTTTTTTTGGAGATTAACTGGACTAGTGGTGTGTTATGGTAACGTAAAGGTTAGTGACACGCAACGCAAATGCTTCGCCTTTTACTTCACACTTTCATTTTCACTTGAGTATAGAAAAACAAGCGCTATAACCCAAGGTTCGATGGGGTCTAAGTAATCGTTTCTCCGACCGGGATTTCGTGAGATAATCGGTCCAGTAACAGTCTGAAAGGGACTGCGCTGGTCGCTTACAAGCCTTCATCACTCACAGCTATACCAACTTCAGCGACGCTAACTGAGACTGCATGTGAGAACTAAGGATACCGTCTTCGCAGCCCTTATTATTATCAACTGTTACAAAAAAACAAGAGGGCTTCTCAAGGTTATCGATTCGGCTCGCCGACGCTAATAACGCAAATAATATTGGACTATTGCCTTTTGCGGAAAAGTTCTATCAGATCTGAAGAGATACCCGACATTTTGCTGCTGAAAATTCATTCTGATGGGCAAACAGCTCAGCTTTGAGGGACCATATTCATAAGGGCTGACCGCAAACAAAGCTACAGACCGATGAGCGTTCACATAAGTGGAAATAAATTTGAGATGAGGAGCACAGAGTGTGCTATGGACGATGAAAGAGCATAAGAGGGAATGGTCTGGTTTTTTTTTTTTTTGGATAGTAGCCAATGGAAGATTAGGCATGAGTGAGGCGCTTTTTGGGTAGTGTCGCGACGACCATGCGACTAATGCCACCATCCGACTAATGCCCCTGCGCGTTAGGAGCTTAGAATATACCGGAGGTAGGCATACCGGTCGTAAAAGGTAATGACGTGATAATTCGATGGTTGATTTAGAGATATGATGCCTCTCACCTCTTATTACCAATCTTCTCCTTCCTCACGTATGGAAGGATGACATGACCTAGAAGGTTCCACTGGTCATACCAAATCTCGACCACGACTGTCGGGCAGTACCGCAACTGAGTACCGCACCCTACCGGGCCAAGGTCTGTTAATTTCGGCACCACTCCCCAAAACCTTCGGGGAGTGTTTTGCTGTTAGCAACAAAAACAACAACAACAACAACAACAACAACTACTACTACTACTAATGCCAGCTTTGATATCTTTATATGATCCCTTTTTTCTTTGGGCATATTCAATGTAAAGACTAATTGCGATCTTTGATGCCTGAAAATATGTTGTCGGATAGATCTATCCTTGCAAACCAGCCATGGCTAATTATCTGGATAAGCAGTGAGTGATGCTAACCAAAAGAGGTACACTTGTTAACCATGTTAAAATAGCTTATTCGCTTACATTTGAGGTGTCAAAGGCTGCATACTTTTAGGCGCAGTGATACTTAGGTGCAAAAATGTTTGCTTTTGTTGGAGCTTAAGTTTTCACCTTGGCAGAGTTTGATAGGGACTGCGCTCCCCTAAAAGTATGGACGGAAAATTCAACTTTCTACACCTAAAATGCAACACAAATTAAAATTTACATACTCCAACTAGGCCCTTACAGGACTCAAGTGACGACAATTGTTGTACTCAACTCTAGCCCAATCTATGTAGTACATATGTGATAACTAACTAATCATTTTTGTCTCTTTATTTTCATTTCAGGTGAGTTTTCTACTTCATTTAATACAATATAATCTAAAACCATAAAAGCGGTAAGAGATTAAGATTAAGAAAATTAAAGTTCCAAGAAAAAAAGTGCATTAAATTTGTACAATACTGAAGGTATTCGTAAGCGGGGTTGTCTAGCTAAAAAAGCGTCTTAATTACCAACAAAAGCGTCGTAACACACAATGTAATAAATAATCCGCAGGTGCAAGTGTGGACGAGTATGTAACGATCTACAATGAAATATTGCTCGAAGGCAAACTAACAGCAACAGCAACATGAGCGACAACAATCAAGCAGGCAAGTTGTCAAAGCTGCACCTGCAACTGACCTTGAACTTCAACCAATCTGCGAGCGGGCCAAAATTTGCAACACATAAACCCACATGCAAAAAGCCATACAAATATACATACATATGATCATAAGTTACATAAATATGACATACCTATTAAATACATACAACTACATATGTACGAGTATGTGTAAAAGTTAATGTCCTTAGCAGCTTAGCCGATTAACGCTGCAACATTTTACGTTTGCCGCTGTTAATCTTATTTGTTATTGTTGTTAGCTGGATATATATTGTCCGTATGTTGTTGCAATTTAATCGCAGACGCATTAGCTGTCACTCGAATGTTGCTGTGTTGTCTGTTGGCAGTTAGTTGTCTTTGGTTTTTTGTGTTCTTTTTTTTTAGCTTTCGCTTTTTTCCATTCATTCCAGACTTTATTTACTTTTATTTAGACTTTAATCGCGTTCATCATTCAAGAATTCCACAGCGAAGCTGAGTCCAATGTACTTCTAGATACTACTTAACATAAACACATATTGATTATGTACCCCACAAACCATCCAAATTTACGAATAAGATTAAAAAAAAATTTAATTAAATTAAATAAATGAAAATAAAATAAAATAAAGTAAAAAATAAATAAAATAAAATAAAAAAATAAAACAAAATAAAATAAAATAAAATTAAACAAAAAAAAATAAAATAAAATAAAATAAAATAAAGTAAAATAAAATAAAATAAAGTAAAATAAAATAAAATAAAATAAAATAAAATAAAATAAAATAAAATAAAATAAAATAAAATAAAATAAAATAAAATAAAATAAAATAAAATAAAATAAAATAAAATAAAATAAAATAAAATACAATAAAATAAAATAAAATAAAATAAAATAAAATAAAATAAAATAAAATAAAATAAAACAAAATAAAATAAAATAAAATAAAATAAAACAAAATAAAATTAAACAAAAATAAAATAAATAAAAATAAAACAAATAAAAATAAAATGAAATAAAATAAAATAAATAAAAATAAAATAAAAAATTAAATTAAATTAAGTTAAATAAAATAACATAAAATAAAAAAAAATAAAATAAAATAAATGAAAATAAAATAAATTAAAATAAAATAAAATAAAATAAAATAAAATAAAATAAAATAAAATAAAATAAAAGAAAAGAAAAGAAAAGAAAAGAAAAGAAAAGAAAAGAAAAGAAAAGAAAAGAAAAGAAAATAAAATAAAATAAAATAAAAGAAAAGAAAAGAAAAGAAAAGAAAAGAAAAGAAAAGAAAAGAAAAGAAAAGAAAAGAAAAGAAAAGAAAAGAAAAGAAAAGAAAAGAAAAGAAAAGAAAAGAAAAGAAAAGAAAAGAAAAGAAAAGAAAAGAAAAGAAAAAAGTATTAACTGTAAAAAGAGTTAAATAAAATAACACCGCTTACTTTTATGTTTATTGGGTAACAGTAAAAGTCATCGCGCATAGAAAAAGGTTTCAACAAGAAAATACAGCAAAACTATCGCAGTTGGTGCTTTATTTTATTTGCACAGATTTTTGCGTTGTTTCACTTGCAACATACAAAATGATTGATTGCATATTAATATAATTTCTTTATTGATGGGATACAAACCAAACTGATTATAGGCGCATGAGATTTCGCGATCCTAGTATTTTAGATATAGGAATCCGGATATTATAGGTGTACTAAACACATATAGCAGTTCATTGTAAAAACTTAGCTATTCCTTCCATCATACTTTCTTACAGAAGTTTGTTCTCAATTGAAATGCTATAAAAGTCAATGTCTGAAAAAGGATATTGAACACCATTACGAGTAATTAAAAAATTGTATCCACTGCTTACAACTAAAAACAAAAGACTCACCGCCAAGAACATTTTGCTAAACCAAATTCCGCACACACCTTTATCAATAAATCATTGAGGCACAAGAATGAACGGCTACATTTTATAGCCAAAACAATAAATGAACAACTTCTTTAGCTAGGCCAAGCAAAGCACTACAGTAGGCGAAACGCTATTACTTAATTACATACAAATTCAAGGTGCACGTGTTGTGGAGCAAAGTGATGGCGCAAGGCACTCACGAGCACAATTAACACAAATATACCACCACTTACAACGCTACGAACTGAGTATTAACTAAATAGAGAAATGAGTTTTAAATAACACTCTACTGTGAGCTACATAAATAAAAAGCAAAAACAAAAATGCCAACCTTAAGCCAAAAAGCAGGGCACTAACAAATTGCTTACAATCATCATTTTCAGTACATTACAACAGCGCCAATGAATGTAAACAAAAAAAAAAGGTTTGCAGAAAAAAGAGTGTGAGTGGGTAGTTTGAAGGTGAAAAGCATAACATAAATGTATCTAAGCCAGAGTAAACATTAAGTCAAGTCATAATCATAAGGCTGATCGTGGCTTTTAAATTCGAAGGCTCCTTAGTTTGAGTCAAACAAGTTGGGGTGAGACATGTTGTGAGTTGAGCAAGCAGAGTTTCCACTAACTAAGATATACGTTCAGATGAAAAAAAAAAATAAAAATAAAAAAAAATAAAAAATTCAAAAATGGAAAAAAAATAAAACAAAATAAAGTAAAATAAAATAAAACAAATCAGAATAAAACAAATTAAAATAAATTAAATAAAGGAAAATAAGAAAATAAAATTAAATAGAATAAAATATAATAAAAAAAAAATAAAATGAAATAAAATAAAGTAAAATAATATAAAATAAAATAAAATAAAATAAAGTTAAATTAAATTAAAATAAAATTAAATAAAATAAAATAAAGTAAAATAAACCAACACAAAATTAAATTAAATTAAATAAAGTAAAATAAAATAAAATAAAATAAAATAAAATAAAATAAAATAAAATAAAATAAAATAAAATAAAATAAAATAAAATAAAATAAAATAAAATAAAATAAAATAAAATAAAATAAAATAAAATAAAATAAAATAAAATAAAATAAAATAAAATAAAATAAAATAAAATAAAATAAAATAAAATAAAATAAAATAAAATAAAATAAAATAAAATAAAATAAAATAAAATAAAATAAAATAAAATAAAATAAAATAAAATAAAATAAAATAAAATAAAATAAAATAAAATAAAATAAAATAAAATAAAATAAAATAAAATAAAATAAAATAAAATAAAATAAAATAAAATAAAATAAAATAAAATAAAATAAAATAAAATAAAATAAAATAAAATAAAATAAAATAAAATAAAATAAAATAAAATAAAATAAAATAAAATAAAATAAAATAAAATAAAATAAAATAAAATAAAATAAAATAAAATAAAATAAAATAAAATAAAATAAAATAAAATAAAAAAATAAAAAAAAATAAAATAAAATAAAATTAAATTAAATAAAAAAAAAATAAAAAAGCTAAAATAAAATTAAAAACAAAAATAATTAAAATATTATTATTAATATTAAAAAATTCAATTAAGTGAAATAAAATTAAGTTAAATAAAGTAAAATAAAATTATACTAAATAAACACAAACTATATTAAAACAAATTCAAGAATAAAATTTGAGAATTATTTTATGTGAGTAGCACATTTTCCCTTTCAGCGGCAACCATGCGCCAATGAAATTAAAAACAAAGAGGAATGCATTGGCATAGAAAACGGAAATCATACAAGAAAGTGCCAGACTTGCATACTATGTAACTTTGGAGCGCCAAAAGAAAATGAGAGAGAAATAAATACGAAAGAGTTTTGAGTGTTTTGCGCGAACAAGATCGTTGCTTAACCAAAGCCGGCTTTAAGCTGTTCAACTTTATTCGTACTTTGCTTTGGCTGACGAACAGAAGTTGTAAGCCGCGCTGTTTCAGTTTGAGTAAAAACGTGCCGGCGTGAAGTAACACCTGTCGGTTTGTAGCGCTTATTCGTAAGCAGTTGAGTAACTGTTTAAACGTGCGTTTCGGCTTAAAAATGTGCCGCTCTAATCTTTTGAAGTAATTATTGCGCAAAAGCATATACAATATTATAAATGAAGTGCAAAAACAGAAAAACGTGAATTCAAGAAGGTAAACGAATATAGAATCAATTCAATAAGTGAATAAAAAGTGTGGTGCAAAAATGATCAGAAATCAATAGATTGAAAAGTTTTGAAAACGAATTTCGGTAAAGTGTGTTTGAAGAAATCTATAAGAAACGTAATATATCACTTTTGTAATGTAATCAATATATATAAAAAAAAATATTTTATCAAAGCTTGATTTGATTTGTTCGTGTAACGCCTTCAAGAAGTGTAAAAACATCAAAACTCCAAGGCTTCTATCATCGTCTTTGGACATGTTCGTTCATTACTGTGAGCCATACATCAGGACAAATATTATGAGATACTAAAGTGGTGGACATGAAGAAAGGGCTTTATAAGTGAAGTTTTTAAATTTACCGACCAATGGTTTAGAGAGCTTTACGTCTCAGTTGCATTCTCATTTCAAGACAGCTCTTGTTGGCAAGAACGTCAGAAAGTCGTTTCGAAAAGGTCGGCGAGATCCTTCCCAAGCCCAGCTGTGGCCAGTTCTCCACCATATTTGCTTATTGCTTGATTTACCTTATCAAAAGCTATTGTGAAAGAAAGAGAAGTTGCTTGCCAATTTCTTTATCATGGACCTTTTACAGGATTTCGCCCAACCCAAAGATCTGCTCGATTGTAGACTTACCAGATCTGAAAACTAATAAGATCCAATTGTCTACGATGGGATTTAGCATTTCACAAAACATGATTGCTTTTAAGTACAGATTTGCCCTTCAACATAGTCAGATGGTGACACTTTTTACCTTTGAGCAATAGCTTGCTCAGCCTACTACATTATTCCGAGTTCTCTTTCCGGTAAAAACAACATCAAAAATACTTTAGAAAAAAAATTTATGCCAATGGGTTCGGCCCTAGGCAGCGGTTTTGGAAAACTTTGCGAGGGTATTTCTGCAATGGACGATTACTCAGCAAAAATGCATCTGCTTGGAAAAGAAAGCAAGTGATCCCAGTAGAATATCGAGAAGGATCTTCACGTCGGCCAGCATCTCAAGCTCGTCGCACGTATGTTTTATGGACCCATTTTTTTTTGCATTAAAAAACTTCTCTCTTCCTTATTCGCCCAAGATAACGATCCCTCACACAGCGGATTGCATCCGATCGCAATGTAGCTCTCTAGGCTGTGCCCTTTTTTCTCTTTGATACTTATTACTTTGATGGGCTCGCTGAAACCCTATTGTGTCCTCAGAGACGGTACATCGTTAGCGAGGAATATGGTACCAAGAGAAGAGCAATTGTCAGCTGTCTGTGTTGTGCAAAACTTCTCGACGTCAAACCTTGCTTCTATTGCGATGCGCACTATGAAGCTATGTACGGGGTCTATATTGCGGCCTCATAGAGTATGTTCGTCCCGAGAACTGAAATGTGACATCATGTCTCGCTTCTATTTTTCTTTGACTATGGTAGTCGGTTTGGACGGCCAAAATCGCCTAGGCGGCTAAAGGCTATTTTAGGTAAAGTAAGTAAGTAGTAGGCATCTCATTTACTCAGATGTATTTGCGCTCAATTATTTCTATTCCTTTTATTTTACTACCACAGAGAAAAATAAGCTGGGAATGGATAAGAATTGATCGTGTTTTTGGTTAAATCAATAGATATTTTGCTTGATATGACCAAATCACTGTCAATTCTTATCCGTCACCACCTTTATTTTCTCTGTACGTAGATGGACTCTTAAGTGCGTGTAAGGACGCACAACACCAACTATAAGTGAAGAAGATACAAAATTTCAACAAAACTAAAAGTTTATCTTCAACATGAAACTTTTTCGCTGTGCTAAGTGCAAATAATAAATTCGACAAGAATTAACAACAAAAAAGTGCATAAGTCCAGTCAAACATATCATCAGTAAAAAATGAAAACAAACAACCTACGCAAAAATTCTGCAAAAAAAATTGCGGATTATCTACGAAGGATTACAACAATTGCAGCTTATAAAAGGCGCAATAGCAACTAAGTGTGACAACAAAAAGCCTACGGAAATCATAAACATTGTGAATGTAACACGCCTAAAGCAACTGCTTAAAATGAGAAGAATGTAAAAGCAACAAAAAAAAAGAAAAAAAAATTTAACATAGAAAAAAAAAAGATTTGAACAAAAAAAAAATAGTGGAAAAAACGCCTTGAGCAGCCATAACAAACAAAGTTGTCGACACTTCAGGCTCATTTTTTCAACGCATTATTTCATTGTTGTTGTTGTTGTCATTTGTGTTGTAGCAGCATGTCTGCAGCATTCCCCATTTTGGCTAAAAGTGTTAAAGGTGCGTGTAACAAAGTGTTGTTGTGCAATATAAAGACAACTTACACTCAACTACACCATATATTGTTCAAAGTAAGTATATATATTTACAAGCTACACATATTTACATATTTATCGTGAATTGTTGTCACATTATAAAGTATTTGTTGCTGCTTCTACATGGAAAAAAAAAGAAAAAAAATATATAACAACAAAACATTCTCTGATTATAATCGCACGCGCATCGCAACACAAAAACGTTTACTTCAATTGAATTTTTATTTATCTACGCAATAAAAGGCATGAATTATTATGCAAAAGAAAATTGTTGTAAATAAAAAAATATTTTTATAAAGAATACCAAACAACTTACAAAACGATAAAAAAAGGTTAAAAAACAAATCTAATAAAATTATGCATACAAATTTACTTTTGTTGCATATTGATGCAAATGCGTTGTGCTGAGCTTAGCTTAGTTTAGCTTGGTCTGAGCTGTTTCTAAATTTGCCATAGCTCACAAGCGTGCGATCCCCATTGGCAGTTGCGCTGCTATAAAAATGCCTTCATTTGGTATTCTGCTTGTCGACGCACGTTCACAATTTCTGTAAATTTTTATAGGCTTTTAATTTTTCTTGATGTTTTTCTTTTTGATTTTTTCGAGTGATTTGTGGGTTTTAAATCTTTTTTTTGTATTCAACATATTGGCATTAAAATGCAAAAGGTGTCGTCTTTTACGAGCCTTGACGCGTTTACAATTGAAAACAATATTTTTTTGTAGTTGTTAATTTTTTGTAATTTCTCTTATACTTTGCTATAAAATGTATTTGAGGTGACTTGTAAAATATAATACAATAAAGAAAAAAAAAAACATAAAATTAAATAAGTTAAAATAAAATAGAATAAATTAAAATGAAATACAATAATATAAAAAATTAAAAAAAATAATATAAAATAAAATATAATAACTTCAATTAAATTAAATAAAAAAATTAAAAAAAAAATTAAATTAATAATAGTTAGCTAAAAGGCAGAATAGCATATTTTCAAGTACTAACTTCTTATTTCATATGCAGTTCAACCAAGAAAGATACATTAAAATGGCATATATCACACAACGCATGCACTCGTATATCTGTCTACATATTCATTAGCAATTACACCCACCAAGTTCGTGTCTTAAGTCTTTTGTCTCATTACTGTCTGGCAATGCTTGGGTGTGGGAAGCACTTAATTTTAAGTAATCCATACAAATTACTGGTTTGTGCGATATTATATTTTGACACGAAAATGCAAAAAGCAATAATAACAAAAACCATAACAATAAAACACACAACAAAGATAAAACATTGAAAATGAGGTTACACCTTAAAAAAATTTAATAATCATAAAAAAATGAAGTGATGCTTGATGCATTAATTTTGGTATGCACAGAAAAAAATTATAATAAAAAATAAGAGGTATTAAATGCATTACGCTTATGCTAGTATGATTTTGTTTAAATGCTTGAGAGGTTGTCACCTTTGTACTATATGAAAAGGTGTTTGCATGTGTTATAGAAACCAATAAAATCTAATGACATGCATGCAACGGCCGCAAAACATAGTAACAGCCGGTAAATACGCAACTAAAGTAGATATATATGTCGTTTTCAAAATGTAAAAATCTTTGAAAACTATTTTTAAACTTTTTTTAAAGTCTACCTTATCTCATTGACCAATTTAACACCTGTTAAATGCAATTTAGATTAAGTGCATGCAATCCATTAACAAATCTGATTTGAAACGCCTAGCCAACACTAAAAACTGCAAAACTCTAATTTCAGCAGAAAAAAAAATATTTGACAAAAAGCAAATAAATTATCTGCACGCAAATACAAAAAAAATGAAAAACAAAAAAAATGAAAAATCACCAAAACTTGTTTACAAATCGGCGCGCACTTATCAACTGCTCATAAGCATTTAAGTACATACAAATTACACATGTTTATTTGTGCTTATTTGTTAAGTAAACACGATTTGTGTCTCTTAAGCTTATCCATATTTGAATGCAGCTCGCTTTCACGCCAACACCAACTGACGCGCGGTCAAAAGCATTTTTGCACATTTTTGATTGTTTTTTTTTTTTTTACGTTGTAAATATTTTTTTGTATGAAAAAATTTAATTTGTCAACTGGTTTTGTTGACTATAATTTATGGTTCAGCATAGCCAATAGCTTAATTGACTAATATGCAGTTGATAAAAATGTGAGAGTTCGTGGTAATAGCAATGTTTAAACGCTTAAATGCAGCTTAAGCGATGATTGTCAGTACGATGGGTGGTAATACAAGTAGCTTAAATTGATTGTATGCTGTGTAGATTGTAGAGATTGCTTGGATTGCAAATGCTAACAAGGTTGAGTGAGGATATTTGTTTTTTGAATAGAAAAAAAAACTAAAACTAAAATAAAATAAAAAAAAATAAAATAAAAAAAAATAAAAAAATAAAAGAAAAATTAAAATAAAATAATATAAAATAAAATAAAAAAATGAAATAAAATAAAGTAAAATAAAAAAATTAAATAAAATAAAATAAAGCAAAACAAAATAAAATAAAATAAAATAATATAATCTCTACATATAATTTGTAACAGGTCGATGTCTGTACATGGCAGATATCAACAACAAAATTGATTGAGAAGCATTATTAAGCGGGTAGAATCCAAATCAACCATTTTAAATTTTTTTGTATGTCTGTCTGTCTGTCCGTATGTTTGTGGCCGTATCACTCTGAAAGTAATGAATGGAATTGAATGAAACTTTTTTCCTTGGATTGCTCGACGATCAACTTAAAATCTAAGATATTACTTGTTTGGATACCTCAACCGGTTTTGGAGTTATCGTCCAATATGTGGACCATGTCTGTCTGTATT
>CAXKVI010000004.1:106488154-106493154 GCA_964058755.1 Campiglossa producta | reverse complement strand
TTATTTGTTGCCTTAGTCACACTATGTTGCATGTGTAAATTCATTATTTCAAGTTGCTTGACCTTTGGCCGACGAATATTGAAATGGGAGAATGTTTATGATATATTTGTGTCCTCGTTTTAGTGGGATTTTATTGTGGTGTAGTGTAAACTAGCCATGTTCGTTTTTTAGCGAGTTGGAAAAAAATATATTTCCATTAAATCTTCTCCTGAACCTTTGGACAGAAATATGCTACATGCCAGTGAGAAGCCGCTTACTAATATTCATGAAAAAAGTTAAACGAAACCATGGAAATAATAGAATTTTTATACTGAAAAGTGGGCTTTTGGTTTCGATTTGAGATCTAAATGAAAAAGCAGTATACATTTTTTTTTGGTTTGTTTGAATCTAATTGAATATTGCCCACAAAAACTTTATGTGCGGCATAGCTCAGCGGTAGCGCAGTCGGCTGTGACTCCTGAGCGTTTTCATTCGAATCCTGCCAAGTGCCACATTTTTTAATTTCGTTTATTCTTAATACTTTTCTGTTTAAAATTAATACTTTTCTGTTTAAAATTAAAACTTTTAGGTTTAAAATTAATACTTTTCTGTTTAAAATTAAAACTTTTTGGTTTGAAAATTAAAACCATTTCGGTCTACAATTTTTGTTTTCATTTATTTATGAAATCTTATTCAAGATTGATTTTTGCCAACAACATTTATGTGTGCGATGTAGCTCAGTGGTAGAGCCGGCGGGCATGATGCGGGGAGTCTTCATTCGAGTCCCGCCAACGGGCAAAAAATTTAACTTATCTTTAAAAAATTGTTAAAACATTTCTGGTTTATAATTGAAACCCGATTCATTTAGCTAATTTTTTTGAAAACTGGCCTAGATTGAATTTGAAACCATACAGTGACTCACAGTAGGTATTTGGTCTACTAACATTATTTGTATTTCTTTAGACAGGGTACCAAGATGTTATTTCTAAATTTTTTTAAATTAAAATATAGCCAATTATATAACAGAAACCAAAAAAAAAAAATCCTTAAAATTTTGCACAAACTTCAGGGGAATTTTTCAAAATTTTATCAAAATTTTCAAACTTTTTGGCAGATTTTCTAGAGAATTTCTGAGTACGCAGTTTTGTAGGCCAGTCAATTTCACTACAATAATGTACAAACTAGAAGTAGCTCAAAATTTTCCTTGATTTTTAAGAACTTTTTTTTGTCGAGGGTAATTTCTTCCATACAAAGAAAAAAAATCATTTTGTATAGAAGAAATTACGCAAAATATAAAAATTTTTTAGTCGGCATGTCGCTGTTGATACCCGTATTGGTATGTCTTTCTAAAAAATTTAAAAAAATTGAGATAGGTGGCAACCCTGTAAGCCGCCCCAAGTGGCAACCCCCAAGTAGATAGTTTTATAATCAGTCAAACCATCTATATGCCAAATTTCATCCAAATCGGTCAAGCTGTTCCCGAGATAGTACCGTATATACAAATATACTTCGGTAAGGTGGCAACTCTAGGTGAAAACCCCACTTGAAAATATTTTATTTGGTATGTCGCCAAAGTTACCTCTCATTTGATAACCATATTGGCATATCTTGCTACAAAATTAAAAAAAAATTGTGATAGGTGGCTGTAAACCGCCCCAGGTGGCAACCCCCTGGTGGATAGTCTTAGAATTAATCATACTATCTATATTAAAAATTTCATCCAAATCGGTGAAGCGGTTCCCGAGATAGTCCGGATATACAAATATACAAGTTTAGCTCGTTTAAAGTTACTAGAGTTCGCCCAGTGGTTGAAATTCAACCACAAAGCCTTATTTTATTTTCCTACCTATTTGCTATTTCTTAAATTTGCCTTTCTTTTCCATATTTTGTATATTTTTGGTTTCTATACATTCCTATTCATTTTGCCTTTTCCTCCCTCTTTACATCATTCAGTAATATAGTTTCAGTGTTGATAATTATTTATTCTTCTTAGGTCGTCTTCATACGTATTTCTTTCCTTTCCTTTCCTTAGCATTAATTTGCTTTTATTTCCTTTCCTTTCCTCTCCTTTCATCTCAATTTATTCTCTTTGCTTTTCTTTCCTTCTCTTCCCTTTTATTTCCTTTCCTTATCTTCTCCTTTCTTTTCCTTTTCTTTCCTTTTCTCTTCTTTCATTTCATTTTATTTCCCTTCTTTCTTTCTTTCTTTTTTGTTCTTCTCTGTTTTTTTCTTTCTTTTCGTTTCTTTTATATTCTTACCTGATCCTTCTTTCCATTTCCATTACATTACTTTTTTCCTTTTATTTTCTTTTTTTCCTTTTCTTTCGTTTCCGTTGCTTTAGTTTCCTTTCATTTTATTCCTTTTTTTCATTTCATTTCTTTTCTTTTATTTTTTTCTTACCTTTATTTTCTTTCACTTTTTTTCTTAAATTTCCCTTCCTATCATTTCGTTTCCTTACCTTTCCTTTCCTCCCGTTTTCTTATTTTCTTTTGTTCCTTTCCGCAACTCCTTTGCTTTTCTTTTTCTTTCATTCATTTACTTAATTTATTTTTTTTTTAGCTTTTCATTACCTTTCTTTCCTTTATTTTTCTTTCTTTTTATTTTCATTTATTTTCCATACCTTCTTCCTCGCTACCTTTTCTTTCCCTTCTTTTTTTCTTCTTTCCTTTCTTTGTCTTTCTCCTTTTGCTTTTCTTTTCCACTGCTTTACCTACATTACATTTCCTTTCTTCCCTTCCTTTTTTCTTTTCCATTCCTTTCCTTTCCCTTTGATTTTTCTGTAATACTTTCCGTTCCTTACCTTAACTTACCTTAATTATCCTTTTATCCATCCCTTTCCTTTCCTATTATTTTCTTAATTTAATATTTTATTTATTTCATTTTGTTTCATTTTGTTTCATTTTTATTTATTTTATATTATTCCCTTTCATTTCATTTCCAACAAATTTAATTTTTTTAATTTCAAACACTTTTCTATTTCTGATTTTACTTTTTTTTAATTTTATCAATTTTCCATTTTATTTTATTTCACTAAGTCTAGCCACGAAGGGCCTTGTGCATGATCTAGCTTATTTGTGCTTTCTTTTTTTTTTTAAATTTGCTTCTCTGAATCCCCACGCACAGATTTTATTTTTGTAAACACTGTTTGTACCTAAGCTCAATAAAGTTGACGCGCTGGCTCATGTTATCTTATTGCTGCCAACAAAACAACTCACCCTACTGCAATGAATGCAAACACAACAATGCAAGTGGTCATACCTACATACATTCACCCATAACAGCGGCTCTATAAAGCGAATGCGTGTATATCACATGTAGTGGTGTGATTTTCAAATCATATTATAATTAATTTTTTTTAATTTTTGGTTTGTTTTCGGCCACCCTGCTCGGCGAGACATATCGATACATACCAAATTTTATATACCTTAGAATTGTGGTTATTGCAAAAAAGGGACGAACCAGTTATGTTTGCGCATTTATATATAATAGATAAGCTTAAAGATATATAAATTTATGCAAATCTGCTACATTTTGTATCGCTACTGAATAACTGTAAATTATATACCACAAAACACAATCGGACACTTATTCACAAAGTATAAATAAAAAACTGGCTTCACGTATAATATTTGGGGGAAATGAACTCATCAAATAGTTCATGTCTTAGTTAATTAAGCCAAAAAAATGGCACGCAGCAAAGTCTTAGAAAAAAAAGAATAGCTTAGTCGCGAATATATTTAAATTTAAATAAATAAATCGATAAAACCAAATCAACAAACAATTAAAATAATCACTAAAATTCCATGCAAAATACGCTAAGCATATTATAATTAACATATTTTTACTATAAAAAGAGCATACATATGTATTAGTAAAAATATTTATTTAAACAACTCACTCTTCGCTTTATTTTTTCTTTTGTATTTATAATTTAAACATTTTTAAAATTTTTTGTTGTAGTGCTTATCTGCATTCTTTTGTCTCTCTTTGAAAGCAAAATAATACGCTTAAATACCGTTACGCAGCTGGTGATTAACAATTAACACTTCCAACTAAAGCGTTAAGTGCTGAACAAAAGACTTAAGACACAAACTTGTACGCTATGCGGCAAACCATTAATAGTGAGTGATGATTTTGTAAATATACATATATTGCTGTTGGGCGAAAATAGAGCAATGGAAAGTACATTTTCTTTTGTTTAGACGAAATTGAAAATCTTTGATAAAGCAATAAATTTAAGTAGTATTTTTTTTGAAAAAAAGCATGTAATTTAATATCAAAAAAGAAGCCATGTACACATACATGCTTTGTCCTAAATTTTTTTTAATTAATGAATATGTTACATGTAACACTTTACATTGATTTATTTTACAGCGTGTTTATAGATAGGAAAATGTAATGGGATGAGGAGTCTCGTCTAGTCATATATATCGTTAACATTTCCAAAACAATTTTGTCGACTTGTAAAATGTCTTTACTTATGTATATTTTGGATCGCTTTTATCTTCTATAGTTACAACAACAACACCATGCTTTTGTTTGAATTAAATACTTTATAACAAAATGTTGAGGAGGAAAAGAGCGTCCGTCCATCTTTAAGCACGATAACTTGAGCCAATGATAAGATATCTTAATGAAATATGGTATGCAGATCCCTTAGCACTCATCTCCCATAGCTACTTTAACAGGGCTAAATGAGATGATGATTTTTCAACGTAGTTTCTAATCGAACTTAGATCGCAACCAAATTTTGTTGAATTCGGAAAAGTAGGCGTAGGGCCATTTTCCATTGTAAACATGTAGCTACTTTCGTTGCTTTCTGAACTAATTTGGTTTTAAAAGTAGATTCCTTTATTCGCCAATTTTGTAAAGAAACAAAAACTCACACACTATTTGAGCTAGCAGCCAACAAAGTCTGCAGACTTTTCGCTTGTCACTGTAGTCATCTTGATTGCTTAGCTTTTGCTTAAAAAAAGCTGAGTCACTTTTATAAAATAAATTTGCATACTAATCACATTTAA
>CAXKVI010000004.1:106470654-106483154 GCA_964058755.1 Campiglossa producta | reverse complement strand
TTGTGCACAATAGATATTTAGACTTCCAAAGTATCACTTCAAAACCCAATAAATATGGGCTGATTCAACCAAAATCACGGTCAATTCTTATCCATTATTCAATCCTAAGTGTTATGTTAACACCAAAAGGAGTAAAAAAAAGAACCGCGTGTAGCCAGTACACGTGAAAGAAGTTAACTTCTTAAATTCAGAAATAACGAAATATGAATAAGGTGTATTCGAGAATGGTTTATATTCACAATTAATAAATAAAGTTCGGTTAGGCGGCAACCCTGTAAACAGACCCAAGTGGCAACACCCATGTACATAATCTTAGAATGAATCCAGTTGTCTATATGCCAAATTGTATCCAAATCGGTCAAGCAGTAAATTGCCGTTAGACGGCAACCCTAAGTGGCAACCTTGCTTGAAATTGTCATATTTGGAATACGGTCGAAAATACCTTTCATTTGATACCCATATTGGCATATACAGCGTTATATTTTAAAAATATTGGGATAGGTGGCAACTCTGTAAACCGTCCTAAGTGGCAACACCCATGTATATAATCTTAAAATGAATCAAATTTTCTATATGTCAAATTTTATCCAAATCGGTGAAGCAGTACCCGACATATAAGAAAAAATAAATAAACTGCGGTTAGGTGGCAACCCGGCTTGAAATTGTCATATTTGAAGTACGGCCGAAAATACCTTCTTTGGAATACGGTCGAAAATACCCTTCATTTGATACTCATATTGGCATATCTAGCTCTATATTTAAAAAAAAATGGGTTAGGTGGCAACCCTGTAAACCGCCCTAAGTGGCAACACCCATGTATATAATCTTAAAATGAATCAAATTGTCTACATGTCAAATTTTATCCAAAGCAGTCAAGCACCCACCGAGATATATGAAAAAAAATAAATTTCAATTAGGTGGTAACCCTAAGTGGCAACCCTGCTTGAAATTATCTTATCTGGAATACGGTCGAAAATAACTTTCATTTGATCTCCATATTGGCATATCTAGCTCTATATTTAAAAAAAAATGTGGATAGGTGGCAACCCTGTAAACCCCCATAAGTGGCAACACCTATGAATTCTGCTCGGCCTAACTATTACAATTTGTGCAATGTTAGCTAGATCCTAGAATTTCACCTCCTATTTGATTTGCAAAGCTAAACGTCGTGGTGAAAATCGCCTACGCCTACAATTTATATTTCCGTTGCATTTTTTCCGTTGCATCATCAGCCATTTTCTCAAATTTTACTCGCAATCAAAACTTCATATCGCCACCTAAGAAGTTAAATCCAAAATTTTTTTTAGAATTCTTATACTAACTTGACCGAGAATCAATCCCAGGTGTCTGGAGTGCTTCACCCTGGTGTCTACCATGATGCCATCGTATACTTTTATTTGCCAGCGTCTAATTACAGCTTTGTTCTAAATGACATCACACTTTTTGACGTTGCCTTCACTAAGAGTCGAGCTCACAAATTCGACTGCTGAACGCAGGTGTCTACCATGATGCCATCGTGTACCTATGCTTGGCGGCGTCTAATAACAACTTTGTTCCATGACAGTGTCTTCGCTGTTGAATTAACTGCAGGAGTTTGTTGTTCCAACACAAAATTTTCTTTGATCAACAAAAACTCTATGAGTTCTACTAATTTTAATTGAATGATGCAGTAAAATCAAAATGACAGTTCCTTCGCTGTTGAATTAACTAGAGGAAGTTGTTGTTTTTATCAACAATTGAATGTAGTTACTTCAACAAAAAATTCAAATAAACAAGTAAGGAAGTCTAAGTTCGGGTGAAACCGAACATTACATACCCAGCTGTGCACATAAAGTGGGCGTGATCGTTCACCGATTTTTCTTATTTTCTGTGGTAGTACTCTACATAAACATAACATGCCTGGTACCTAGTTTCGTAAATCTATCTCACACCGTTCTGAAGTTGTTAGCAGTCGAATTTAAAAATTGCTTGACTCATAAGTGGGCGGTGCCACGCCCACTTTCCAAAATTTTGAAAAAATTATGTAAAGAATATGAAAGTTGATGTATGTACCAAATTATATTATTATAGCGAAATCAGTTAATTAGATATGGACTTTTCAATATTTCCACCTCCTTTCCATATAACTTTTATGAAAAAGTAGGCGTGGTCGCGAAGCGATTTCGTTTATTTTCTATAGCTGAATTTACCACAACAATAGTATGTCCTCTACGAAATTTCGTTATACTAGCATAAACTGTTCTGAAGTTATTAAGAGTCAAAATTTTAAAATTTCTTCAAATATACGTGGGCGGTACCACGCCCCCTTTTCAAAAATTTTTATAAAATCGGCCTTAGAACATCTAAATCAATACATATTGCAAATTTTATCATTGTAGCTGCTTCTAATATTGAATTAACCCATTTTATACGTTTTTCGAAATTTTCGATATCGAAAAAGGGGCGTGGTTATGGTCCGATTTTACCCATTTTCAATAGCAATCTATTCTGAACCCAAATAAGTACGCATGCCAAATTTGGTGAAGATATCTCATTATTTGCTCAAGTTATCGTGTTAACGGACAGACGGACGGACATGGCTCAATCAAATTTTTTTTCGATCCTGATCATATTGATATATGGAAGTCTATATCTATCTCGATTCCTTTATACCTGTACAACCAACCGTTATCCTAACAAAGTTATAATACCCTGTGTACAAGTACAGCTGGGTATAAAAAAATTTGATCAATTTACCAGAATTTGGTAAACTTCAGGATAACAGTACAAAATTGTTGATTTTACCAGTGTAATTTGTACTCTGGTGGTGCGACTCTTAACACCCAGAGGGGGCAAACGAGAAGAAAAAGGAGGGGAAAACTGGATATTAAGATAGGCAGAGGATGAGAAGAATACTCTACCGAATACTGAATTTTGAAATGTGTTTTTCAAAAACGCCCTGAAGATCACCAACTCTCAAATATTGTCAACAAAATTTGTTTCAAAAACGCCCTAGATATGGTTAGGTGGCAGCTGCCCACCTGAGAATGTAGCTCACTTGTGTAGCGACAAAAAAGTTTCCTATAAGGCTGACATCGATCTTCGATATATCCGCCGGAAACCTAAAAAAATCCGAGCCATCTTGTACCCGTTAAAAGTGACTTCAGTTTAAAGCGCATCAATGCTTCCGTGAATTAAGCCTATGCAATCTAAACTTTAGCTTTGCTAAAATTCTCAAAATACTTGATCATCTCACTAATTCGCTACTTATTTGCATTTAACACACTATTTTCTGAATAACTGGTTCCAATAGATGATCACAAAATTTGTTACTGTCATAATCTGTAAAATTTTATGAGATCTCTTTAACACACATCCACAAGTCCATAAATACACAAATTATAATATATCTATGTAGACAAGCGCATCTAGCGGCACCTTATCGCCTTGTCAAACAGTATCCTTAGCTAGAAAATAAAAAACTTAACATGTCAATCCACTGCCATTGGCTTGCTACTTTACCGGTCATAGTATGTTCGACTGAAGTGAAAACTAGCTGCCACTATAAGTGTGTAATCCTAAAATGTATAAAATATTAGCGTGTTGCTATTTTTCTAATACTCGTCTCAATTGAGTTTGTTTTGAATCCGCATGGCGGCCTCTTCTTGGGTGTGTGCTACTTCTTCTTCTTCCCAGCCTCTTAGTCAACGTCTAGTTGTTTGCCGCTGGCTGCGTTGTTTTGACTATAAAATAGTGATCTTGATGTTGCTGGGTGGAAATGTGTGACACTTTGTTGGCGTTAAAGTAGCTTCTTGATTTTTTACTTTTTTAAGTTGCGATTCATTAGGTGCGTAATCTTTTTTTTTTTTTTTTTTTGAGTATATTAAATGAGTATTCGTTTTCTGGTGGAGTTTGTCTTTTTTGTTAGAGATAAACATAAACCTTTTGCACTATTTATTTTTGATGTGCAAACATCTTTGCGCTGCACATCAGGGTCCATGAGTCATTTTTTACTCATCTATGAGTCATTTTTTACTCATCTATGAGTCATTTTTTACTCATCTATGAGTCATTTTTACTCATCTATGAGTAATTTTTAACTCATCTATTAGTCATTTTTGATTCATCATCTATGAGTCATTTTGACTCATCATCTATGAGTCATTTATGCTTCATAAATGAGTCATTTACGATTCATCAATGAGTAATTTATGATTCATCAATGAGTCACTAATGATTCATCAATGAGTCATTTATGATTCATCCATGAGTAATTTATGAGTCATTTATTACTCATCTTTACTTGGCGAACACTAGTTTAAAAAAAGGTATGTGCAGAATACCCATGTTTAAACATCAAACTTCACGAGTACTTGGTACTCACGCCTTTTTTTTTTTAATTCCGCATGATTCTATACGTGCACTATTTTTTACCGGCCTTAAAATAATTTTATTTCCACATTATGCCAGGAAATGCGAATCCAAACGTCATCTGTAGGGTCAACACAACAGTCGCTTGTAACTTAATCAAATGCCACATTTGTAATGCAAATCAAATGCATACCACTGACTCGCCTTATCAAATGTGTATTAACTGTACTCTTAGACATTGTTGCAAGACAATACGATTGGCCTACTTTACTATACGACTATAGCCAAGTTTGATAGAGAGTACCGCTTGGTTGCATTTTCTACATTCTCGTGTATTATCTACATTTGTGAGAATCCATTGTATTCATTCTTAAATTATGTATCATTGAGTTAAAGTAATTTAATGAATTTCTTATAGCTTTCGAATTGCTGTTATTAGATACTAACTTTATGAAAAGTGACATATTTTCCGTACAACTCAATTATATGCAGCTTAACATAATTTAAATTGAGTTGAAGAAAAAGAAAATATAAATATTTTTCTTAACATGTTGTCTGACACATGAACTTAAGTGGAAAAATTCTCAGGAGGCAAAATCTATTCATAGTTCTTCATAATACTTAGATTACTTTCTCTGTATTTCTTCATATAATAATACCTTCATTTTATACCCATATTGGCATATCTAACTCTAAATTAAAAAAAAAAAATTGGGATAGGTGGCAACCCTGTAAACATCCCTAATTGGCATCATCCATGTATATAATCTTAGAATGGATCAAATTGTCTATATGCCTAATTTTATCCAAAGCGGTCAGGCAGTTCCCGAGATATATGAAAAAAATTAATAAATTGCGGTTAGGTGGTAGCCCTAAGTGGCAAACCTGCTTGAAATTATCTTATTTCGAATACGGTCGAAAATACATTTCATCTGATACCCATATTGGCATATCTAGCCCTATATTAAAAAAAATTGGGATATGTGGCAATCCTGTAAACCGTCATAAGTGGCAACACCCATGAATTCTGCTCGGCCCACCAATTACAATTTTTGCAATGTTAGCTAGATCCTACAATTTCACCTCCTATTTGATTTGCACGGCTAAAAATAGTGGTGAAAATCGCCTACGCCTGAAAGTCGGCTACAATTTCGATTTCCGTTGCATCAGCATCAATTTTCTCAAATTTTACTGTCAATCAAAACTTCATATCGCCGCCTAAGAAGTTAACCACCTGTGCTTTAAACGACCTACATATATGGTGCAGAAGCATAGACACTGATAGTATCTGATGAGGCGGCTTTAGCTCAGCGAATAAAAATCCAGCGGTATCGTAGGCTATGCCACATTGTGCGAATAAACGAAATGCTCCAGCCCAGAAGGTAATCCTAACGGCACCCGACGGTGGAAGTAGAGGAAGAAGGCGACCGCCACTTCATTGAAAGTACCAAGTGGAGACAGATCTGCGGTCACGCGGTATCTTCAATTGGCTCCAGTTGGCTCAACAAAGAACTGATTGGCGCAATATGCTGGACGGTCAAAATCATTTAGGCGGTTAACGGCTATTTAAAGTAATTAAGCATACTTTTGCTACTCCTCATAAGCCTTTACCTTTAAATCAAGCACCGGCGCCTCATAGATCTTAAGATCAGTCAAACAAGTTGGACTCATCACACAAACACGTTGCGCTCTTTGTTTACCAAATGATTTAGTCGTCGCTGAGCAAGGGGCGAAACCACATCGCGTGGGGATGTCGCTTGTTTGGTCAGCGAATGTTAAAAATATAGTTCGGACGATCACAGCGCGTGTATAAACGTTCTCACTAATACACCTGCATTTACAAATCTGCCGACCCATGCTTGAAATCCACAATTTTGTTGAATCATTATTTTGACACAAGGTTGCAGAGAACGAAAATATATCACTTTAGCACTATCGCTAATAAACACCAAAGAATTTGCTCGCAACAACAACAGCAATCGCTTGAGATGACGTGCAAAAACAACTAACAACCAATCAACTAATTGCAATGGCAACACCTCAATTCAAAATACAATTTAGTTTGCAACGTGCAACAAAGTGAAGTGTTGTGCCACAACCGCAACATAACTACTTCTGCTATGATGCAAAAGGTGAGCTGATTGCAATGCATGAGAATATGCAACAAATATAATACCTATGTATAAAGATGTGTGTTTGTATGAGCCAGCTAAGCTCAACTATTCTAGTAAAGTGCTTTTGATGAAGACATTATTATCAGAGACAAGGGCATCGCGCTATGGTAATTTCGCGCTGGTGAGAGCAAAATTATGGTTAAAAAGTTGATGCAAAGTATGTGCTCATACCATCGTAAAAGTATGTAAGCGTATACCGATGAATATAATAGAGAGACTATCCAAACGAACTTATGTGATTATAAGAGCAGACGCAGTAGCTTAACAGTAGCAAAATGTGTATGTTAGAAACAGGCGTGGAGTTAGCTACGGCACATAAGTGTATTTTTTGTAACCATGCTTACAATATGTGTCTAAGATATCTTTACATAAATATGCAACATGATTACATATTAGCTTTCATGCATACATATTGCGCCCGCAGTTTTGTGAAAGGTAGCTAGCAAGCTGTTGTTTAATGGTGTAAATTGCTTGCCCACAGGACGTTAAGCCAACATCAGCATTTAAGCCATGACCACAGCTTAGCGCAGTCAACCATTATTATGTGAAATGGCTGAGTGGTAAATGCGTATATTTTGTTACGTTGCATTGTTTACCAAATTATTAAGCTATCATAGGTGCGCTGCAGTTGGTTGAAGTGTGCGTTGTTACTGTACTGAAATGCTTAGCGCATATTGCAATGTGTTTGTGGGTAATAAACTCTCTTACATGTGGATGGCTGTGTAGAAGATCGTACAATTTCAAATTTATTGAAGTTAACTTCTTAGGCGGTGATATGAGGTTTTGTATGAGAATAAAGTTTAAGAAAATGGCTGATGATGCAACGGAAATTATGAAACGGAAATAGAAACTGTAGCCGACTTTGAGGCGTCATAAATATGATTGTTTGGAATATATCGGGCCCTGGTAAACTTCCTGTAAGAAAAGTTATTCCATACTTTAACCTAAGCATAAAGTTACCCACCTACCAAATTTCAAGTAAATCCAACCATTTATACGATAGTTTGAAATGGGGCAGTCCTTGACCCACTTCCCTAAAAAAAAAGTTCACAGAAACACATACATACATAGTATGATTGATTCTAAGACTATCCACTTGGGTGTTGCCACCTGGGGCGGTTTACAGGGTTGCCACCTATCTCATTTTTTTTTTAATTTTGTAGCAAAATATCCAAATATGGGTATCAAATGAAAGGTATTTTCAGCGGCATGA
The DNA here is from genome assembly GCA_964058755.1 of Campiglossa producta. Lineage (NCBI taxonomy): Eukaryota > Metazoa > Arthropoda > Insecta > Diptera > Tephritidae > Campiglossa > Campiglossa producta. The sequence continues at coordinate 106,475,417 of CAXKVI010000004.1, read as the reverse complement.
CAACTAAAATATTTTCAAGTAGGGTTGCCACCTAGAGTTGCCACCAAACCGCAGTATATTTGTATATCCCGGCTATCTCGGAAACCGCTTGACCGATTTGGATGAAATTTGGCATATAGATAGTATGGTTGATTCTAAGACTCTGCACTTGGTGGTTGCCACTTGGGGGGTTTACAGGGTTGCCACCTATGTAAATTTTTTTTAAATTGTGTATCTAGATATGCCAAACTGGGTATCAAATGAAAGGTATTTTCGCCGACATACCAACTAAAATTTTTTCAAGTAGGGTTGCCGCCAAAGGTTTCCATTTTACCGAATTTTATTTGTATTGAATATTTTTGGGATCACATTTGGACTATCTTAGGATCAGTTAGAGATCATTTGCGTCTTAGAGATCATTTGGTCACTTTGAGGTAGTTTTGGGGCTATTTTGAGATCATTTTGAGTTCAATTTTGGATTAATTTGCGACAATTTGGGACACGCCCTTACGAACCCTTCAGGAATGCATCAAAAGAGCGTCTCTCTGTTACTTCTTGACCTCAGTATAGCGTTCATTTACACCTGTCGCCAGTAGTTCAGACACTAGGGAGCTCCCTACTCTCCCATTACACCGATAACTGCCGGAACATCATTTAGTTTTTGAGGTAAAAAAACTCAGAGTTTTCGAGCACAGAGAAATGTTAAACAGGCAGAAAAATATTGTTCTTATCTCATAAAGTTTAGCCGCTTGATCCGCAGGCGCACTGACAAGCTCACTCTTAGGAGACACTAGTCAATCTGAGGCATCCTCGATCTATATAATGTTGAACACTGGCACAACATTAAGTCGGTAGCATACCAACATACATATACAGATTAAGTACCCGTACCTACGTAGGTACCTACAGTTCCATATGAAAAGATGGAGAGCAAGTTATACCGCAGTAAAATTACTTTTGTTATCAAACAGATAGTTGTTGAGTATTCGTCATCGATATTTACCGACGCACCCACAACCATAACTATCACTAAGCTTGTCGAGGGGTAAAAGTAAACAGTTCCGAGCACTGCTTGGGTGTTGAGTACAAGTACAACCAAATAGTAGTTAGCCAAATGTTTAATTTCAAGATTAGTTCGAAGCTAGTCGAATTTCCTGCATGGTATCGAACAGCACGTCATACGACCGACCATCCCATCAAATGGCTTATTAAATGTTGTTCCACTTTTGCGTTGAAAACGGAATAATAAATTGTTAAGGTTGTCGGCAATTGTGAAAATGATTGATTGTATACCCGTCGGCAGACATAACTGACTACTAATCGTACTAGTTGTTGTTGCGATCATATAGCAATCATACTATTTAACTCATACAAATACAAAGCGAGAGGAAAAAAGGTGCAAACGAATGTTGCAAGTCAAACAAGCAGCACCTTGACGTGATCCAAACTAACATCTACAACTGCTACTATTTTCTTAGTAGTAAAACAAAACTTTGGAATTGCATGCAAATGTTACAAAAACTAAAAAAATTAAATAACAAGAATCATATAAAATAGAACAATAAATTGCATTGCCTTTAGCGCCAGCTCAGCTGCCAAAAGTGGTTTGCAAACAAATTTTTCTTTTTAGTCGATCTTGTTTTTGTATCGCAGTGATTATCTTTGTTTGTAATTGCATGTTTGTCAACTGGTAATACATATGTATATATGTTGTATGTATTTTAGACTGCAATATTTCTTTTGCAATGAAGAAGTCAAATATTCTAAGTACAAGCATTTAGTTTGATGTTTGGCGCATGCTGCATGGAAATCACAGCATATTGCGAGTAGCGCGATTGGATTGCATGTCCAGCGTTCATTAAGCCTGAGTTGGCGTGCAAACAATTGGCAATGAGTCGGTAGTCCAAATTGAGCTACTGCTTTAGTTTGATATGTTTTCATTTGTATTTGTACTAAATGCTGTAAGAAGTTATGTCACTGCACTCTTAGATGGATGGAGCGTTTTTTTTTTTATATTTTACATTATCTTATTTTGTTTTACTTCATTTTATTATATTTTATTTAATCTAATTTTATTTTACTCCTATTTTTTAGTGTATTGATTTTGAACTCTGAAGCGTTTTCGTCTTATTTGTTTTTTTTTTTTTTTGTATTTCAATGTAAATTATTTTTGTTTTGTATTTTATTTTTTTAATTTTACTTTTTTATATTATTATTATTTTATTTCGTTTTATTTTATTTTATAATTAAATTTTTTCGCTTCGGTTCCATTGATTTTTTAAATTTTATCTAATTTTATTTTATATAATCTTTTTTCCCCTATTTTATTTTGTTTTATTTTATTTTTTAAATAGTTTTTATATATTTTTTATTTTATATTTTTTTTTTTTAATTTTTTTTATATATTTTTGTTTTATTTTATTTAATTTTATTTTATTTTATTTTATTTTATTTTATTTTATTTTATTTTATTTTATTTTATTTTATTTTATTTTATTTTATTTTATCTTATTTTATTTTATTCTATTTTATTTTATTTTATTCTATATTATTTTATTTTATTTTATTTTATTTTATGAAAATGTGTTTTTTGAGAAAAATTTACCTACGCGCTGCAGGAACCAGACAAGCCGACATATGTTTCGATGATACTGGAGTTACATCTCTTCAAGGACTTTTCTTCCCGGCATTGTGAGAGTCGAACTCACAACACTGTAGTGACTTGTATGCTAGAAGGTCTAGCACCTTAGGCCACTACCCAGCTTGAAGGTAAACCCTTCTCAGTGTCCATTTATGCATATATTTATACTTCCATATAGAACATTTCTTTAATTTCAATGCTAACTTATATGAAAGATTTGCGAATTTTTAGGACTTGGTGTGAAACCTATGAAAGAATTTTCATGCTGGTTTTTCTCCAAAAACACATTTTCATACAATCCCGAAAATTGCTTGTAAATACCGTCGGTATTTACAGTAATAGACTACAATTCAAAAAAGCAACAAAGAGTTATTTTATTTTATTTTCTTTTATTTTATTTTATTTTATTTTATCTTATTTTATTTTATTTTATTTTATTTTATTTTATTTTATTTTATTTTATTCTATTTTATTTTATTTTATTTTATTTTATTTTATTTTATTTTATTTTATTTTATTTTATTTTATTTTATTTTATTTTATTTTATTTTATTTTATTTTATTTTATTTTATTTTATTTTATTTTCTTTTATTTTATTTTATTTTATTTTATTTTATTTTATTTTATCTTATTTTATTTTATTTTATTTTATTTTATTTTATTTTATTTTTATTTTATTTTATTTTTATTTTTTTTTTTGTTTTATTTTTTATATTTTTATATATATCTTTATTTTTTTTTTTTTTTTATTTAACATAATTTAATTTATTTTAGTTCAATTTAATTTTATTTCATTTTATTTTATTTATTTTGGTTTATTTTATTTTCTGAAATCAAAACAAAGAAAGCAGCATTAAAATAATTTTCTACGTAATACTAAATCTAGAATACTTCCGGTTAAACAATTTCGTAAACCATTTCGCAATTATAGCTTCCAGTATCGCTTACGATGAAAATCAAATAAGATAAAGAAATAGTTTAAGATATCTAAATAAATAAATATCTAACACGCAATCTATAAAATTACTAAACAACAACGAATCCATAGCAACAACTGCTAGCCACACATAAGCATGAGTTGTACGACTAAAGGAAATGGTGATATAAAATAGAAATTAAAACTGTATCATTATTTCTCGTAAATCAAAGCAAATAATGTTCAAATGCACTAATTTCAAATGCCATCAAATGCGCATGCGCATGCGCAACTCGTTTTATTACCTTGCTAACAGTTTTATGCGTGAATAAAAGCATACATACAACTGGAGCGTATACCAATCAACTTCTGGTCTTTAATTAAAATGATATTAAAAGCGTACGAAATAAATACTCCTAAGAAGGTAAAAAAAAAATACGGCGTTATTTGAGATTTTGTTTTGAGTGAAGAATTAAGAAATTAAGTATTAAGTAGTGTAGCAACAATGTTTCGGATACGTCAGTTAATGGCTGGTATTTTGCGGCAGTTGCTAATCATTTTCAACTATAGACTGCCGCCGGGGAATTAATATCAAATAACTGCCTATAATACATACCTACTTACAAACATACATACTATCTATGTAAAGCTATAGATACACCCAAGAACTTAATCCCGCATAAATGATCTTTCATCTGATCCAAATTTTAAACTAACACACACAACGTTTTGAGGATTAGGTGAACAGCTGTTTTTCATTTTCTTTATATGTAAATTGTATTTGTTGTGCGAAATCTAAAGTTGTTTGGTCTACTGCGACATCTACCGGTCGTTAGCCCATTTTGCTTGTATTTGTTGCCAGCGCACTAGTACTAGTACAAGGATATTAAAATTCTGTCCACATAAAGGTACTACGTAACGGCACAAAATAATCGAGACAGATATAGATTCATATATGAAGGTCTTAGAACCAAAAAGATCTAAGTAACATCGACGTTGAATTGCGATAATTAAGGTTAAAGTAAATTACTTATTGTAAATTCTGGGTAAATGCGTTTGAAATGATTCTTGTCTAAATGAATGCACGTTAGTCAACTTATTCAAAGGGTGTTTACTGCAGATGAAAAATAACTGTAAATTTCCAAAAATGATTGCAAAAATTTCCAAAAATGATTGCAATAAAATTTCGAACATTGATTGCTCGATCAAAAGAACATGTAGAATTA
>CAXKVI010000004.1:106395654-106468154 GCA_964058755.1 Campiglossa producta | reverse complement strand
GGCCAATCAAGTCGAGAATTTCATTTGTGTTTAAAATAGACAAGTTGTAGTTCTTCCCAAGTACTTCTTCCAGCAGAACCACATGTCACCAATCTAGGTAGCATATCTGACAGAACTGCCAAGAGATGTCTCCTCATCACCGTGGAGCATTGTTCATTGCCGAACCTACATTCATTCGCAACCCAAGAAACGCCTTAAAAAAAGCTCCTGTATCATCAAGTTTAAAACGTGGTAGCTACTATTTGAATGTGATGTTGCTATCTTTAAAACTTAGCGAGCTGCTGTTGCAACCACTTACTCAGCATGTCAGTCAAACAGTTAGACCATCAGTCAAGTCAGTCTGCCAGTCATTTGTTGCGAGAATGCTTCATTATTATTAAGTTGCCCTCTTTCGCTTGGCAGCAATTGTGGCCACTACTGCGCACTGATTGTCTAGTATGGAGACCACCAGTTGCTGTACCATTTGTTTATAAGTTCTGTTTTTTTTTTTTTTTCTAGTTTTTGTTTTACTTGCCTTCACTTTTTCCATGCAATTTACTTTTTAGATGAGTCATGCAGTGCGCTTATTAACATGCGTAGGTCCAACCCAATGCGACTTAATAAGCTATATCTGTTTTTCACATGGTTGCAAAATATTACACGGTAGAGTGTTCAAAGACATTTGAAGTAACAAATCGACTGGATAAAGAAAAAGAAGAATTTTGTTATATTTTAATTTATTTTATAGTACCTGGGTGACCGAACTTGCTCGGTGTTATCAATTTAGCGCTAACTTTACTTACCCAAAATGACCCTAAAATAATCCCAAAATAATTCCAAAATAATCCTAAAATTATCCCAAAACGATCCCAAATAGACTCTTAAATGTTCCCAAAATGATCCGAAATTGAAATTAAAACGACCCAAAAATGATCCCAAAATGACCCTAAAATGATCCAAAAATAATTCCCAAATAACCCCAAAAGTTATCTAAAATAACCCCAAAACGATCCTCAAATGTTCTCAAAATGACCCAAAAAGTATCCAAAAATGATCCCAAAATTATCCAAAAATTATCCCAAAATGGACTCAAAATGAGCCGAAAATTACCCCAAATTAATCGAAAATTGAACCCAAAATTATCTCAAAATAACTCCAAAATTATCCCAAAGTAACCCCTAAATGATTACAAAATGATCCTAAAATAATCCAAATATGATCCCAAAAATATACAATACAAATTCAATACGGTAACCTTGGGCGGCAAACCTAGTTGAAAATATTTTAGTTGGTATGTCGGCGAAAATACCTTTCATTTGATAGCCATATTGGGATATCTCGCTCCATAATATAAAAAATTGAGATAGGTGGCAATCCTTTTGCACCCAGATTGACAAAAGAATTCAGCTACTATACTCCCATGTGCATACATTCTCACGTAGATGCATTAAGATGCACGCGATAGAATTCCTTCTGACGATGTGCAATTACAGAGATAGCACGTCTTTTATTATTATTTTTAAAATTGTGCGATTATTTGCTATTAGTTTCCTCAACGGTTGGTGGTTCTCGCTCATTACAATGGCATTGATATGTGATCGTATCATCATCATCATCATCATCATCAGTGATCGTACATGCGTTCCATCAAAGCGAGGCGTTTGATTGCTTCTTGAAGTGTTTGGATGCTAACAGCGAAACGGTGATCATTGGGTGATGGTGCATTATACCATTCAGTTTCATTATCAATTCAATCGAACGCTGGTATTTTATGCTTCGCTGCTGATGCTGCTTTCTTTCTGCTAATTCACGCTCTTAGCAGGCTTGGTTTCTGCTAGTTCATTGCAAGCCACGCTTCACAATCGTATTGTGTTTCCATGGTGAATGCGCATCAAGAAAAATAAGCAACGCATCGAAAGCCACTAAAATTCTATTTATTAGCACAGCATTTAGCCAACAACTATCGCCTTCTAACGGCAGTCATAAATTAAAATTTTTAGGAGGCCATTAGCCATTTATCCATTAGCACAGCATATTTACGATCAAAATACCATAAAATTGGTTTTCGAATTCAATTTCGAATTTACATTAAAAAAAAAAATATGTAAATTAGACTGTCCTTGAAAGTTGAAAAAATAGTACACTTCAACTTTCTAAAAACTCGATTTGTTTTAAATGTGGACAAGATATGCCCTAGAAATTGTGTTCATGCGAGCCTGAAAGTAGTGTATGTTTTATCTCGATATCTCAATCCGTTTCGAAAATATCAACCAAAACATGAATAAAATGTACCTAAAATTTTCTTACTTGTCTGTAAAATTAAATGTTGCTCATACGCCGTGTATGACCTATAAAAATTGCATTATAATTGCAAAGTTTCAAGATGTACACAATTATTATTGCTAGAAAACATATTGTTACGCAATCTACTAAAACAATTAATATGTCCTTTTCTAGTGAATACATTTTTTCAATATCATTGCAAAGTATCCCGTTGTCCTTATAAAACTCGAAAGCTGGAGATTTGTTACAAAGTCCTATATACATATATGGACAAAATATTAAAATCATGTAATTTTCGAAGCCTTAATGTAGTTTTTTGCGAACTTAGTATGAGCTGTTAGCTAAAACTTAAACTAAAAAACGGCACGGGTTACCGTTATCCCAGAACAATAAACTTCGCACACATGTTATTTAGGCTAAAACGCACCAATATAGAGGGTATATCAAATATCGAACCAAAACTTTTTTCAATACATTTTTGGTACGCTCTAATGTAGATACATGAACTGAGAACTTTCGCTAAATATAGTGCGTTTGCCCATTCAACTTATCAAAAAAAAAAACTAATAGAATAAAATAAAATAAATTAACAAAATTTAAATAAAACAAAAAAAATTACAAAAATAAGATAAAATAAAATAAAATATTCAAAAAAAAAAAATAAAATAAAATAAAATAAAATAAAATAAAATAAAATAAAATAAAATAAAATAAAATAAAATAAAATAAAATAAAATAAAATAAAATAAAATAAAATAAAATAAAATAAAATAAAATAAAATAAAATAAAATAAAATAAAATAAAATAAAATAAAATAAAATAAAATAAAATAAAATAAAATAAAATAAAATAAAATAAATAAAACAAAATAAAGCAAATTAAAAAATAATTCAAATATTATAAAAATACAAAAAAAAAAACAAAAAAAAGAAATAAAACGAAATAAAAGAAATATAAAAGAAAATGAGTAAAATTAAATTAAATTAAATTAAATTAAATAAAGTAAAATAAAATAAATCAAATTAAAAAATAAATCAAATTGAATATTATAAAAAGACAAAAAAAAAAAAAAACAAAAAAGGAAATAAAACGAAATAAAATAAAATAAAATAAATAAAAATAAAATAAAATAAAATAAAATAAAATAAAATAAATAAAAATAAAATAAAATAAATAAAAATAAAATAAATAAAAGTAAAATTAAATAAATAAAAATAAAATAAATAAAAATAAAATTAAATAAAACAAAATAAAATAAAATAAAATAAAATAAAATAAAATAAAATAAAATAAAATAAAATAAAATAAAATAAAATAAAATAAAATAAAATAAAATAAAATAAAATAAAATAAAATAAAATAAAATAAAATAAAATAAAATAAAATAAAATAAAATAAAATAAAATAAAATAAAATAAAATAAAATAAAATAAAATAAAATAAAATAAAATAAAATAAAATAAAATAAAATTAAAAAAATAAAATAAAATAAAATAAAATAAAATAAAATAAAATAAAATAAAATAAAATAAAATAAAATAAAATAAAATAAAATAAAATAAAGTAAAATAAAATAAAATAAAATAAAATAAAATAAAATAAAATAAAATAAAATAAAATAAAATAAAATAAAATAAAATAAAATAAAATAAAATAAAATAAAATTAAATTAAATTAAATTAAATAAAACAAAATAAAATAAAATAAAATAAAATAAAATAAAATAAAATAAAATAAAATAAAATAAAATAAAATAAAATAAAATAAAATAAAATAAAATAAAATAAAATAAAATAAAATAAAATAAAATAAAATAAAGTAAAATAAAATAAAAAATAAATAAAATAAAATAAAATAAAATAAAATAAAATAAAATAAAATAAAATAAAATAAAATAAAATAAAAAAAAATAAAATAAAATAAAATAAAATAAAATAAAATAAAATAAAATAAAATAAAATAAAATAAAATAAAATAAAATAAAATAAAATAAAATAAAATAAAATAAAATAAAATAAAATAAAGTAAAATAAAATAAAAAATAAATAAAATTAAAAAAAAATAAAAAAATAAAATAAAAAAAAAAATAAAATAAAAAAAAATAAAATAAGATAGTATACAACTTTTAATATAATATAAAAAATAATTAATAAACGCCACCGACCTTACATAAAAAAGCTTCCAAAGGTAAAGTAAATGATTTTGTGGCAGCAATAAATGTGACAACAAATCACGGTGACAACACAAATTTTTTTTGGTATATAATTTTTAACTAAAGCATAATTTATTTAGGTTTCACATACTATAAATAGTAGTAACTATAGCTAAGGACAGTGTTAACAAACACCAGCACAAGGACAAAGGAGCATAAATTTAATGAAATAATTACCAAAAAAAAAAAAAAACATTGATAAGGAACAAAGCAAGCCAAAGAAACAAGCGCTGGAACAAAAGTGGATCGCAATTATTTTTGTCAAAAAAATATAAAATAAAAGAAACTCCGTAAATATACACTGCTATAAACGAGAACACTAAACAAGAAAGTACAACAAATGAAAATAATAACACAGCGAACCGTTGCACAAAAACAGAGCAACATCAGAAAACAGACGTGCAACATAAAACTACGTACAGCACAGTAATTGCTGCTCCGCTACCTGCAACAAAGTAAACAGCAGCAGCCACCGAACAGCAACAGCAATAACAATAAAATAAAGAGAAAAAAATTTCAAAAAATAATTGTTTGTACTTGGAACAAGTTACATACAAACGTGCTCCCTAATAGCCAGTCAAGCAACAACATGGAGAGCATGTCATCATCAATTGAACCGGTGCCAGTGGTGCCGCGCACCGCCAATTTGCTTGCATGTAAACAATGGTGGCGCGTCTGCTTCTTATATGGCGACCAACAAAAATATTATCGTCAAGTTTACAGTCAAGCGGCTGCGCAACGTCTGGCGCACTCAACTGGTGGCGGCGGCACACCAACGACCAATGACTTCCAGTCCGAAAATGACAACGACAATGAAAATGAGACGCCAAGTGGCAAGGACAGCGGTTGTAGTGGTAGCATGCAGAATGCTGACTATGACACGGTGGCTAGCGATTTTATCGAAATGCAATTAGATGAAACAGATGCCAATGCGGGCACAACAACAGCAGCGGCTGATGTAATCAATATCACCGATATGGATAAAAACCATAATCAAGATGTAGCAGACAAAATATTCAATAAAAAGAAGAAAAAACAAAAAGCGAAAGAAGGTGATGAACAAGCGCCACCGCCAGTGCCACTATTTCCAGCAAATGCCACAACGACAACAAGTCGAGGGAAAAAGTTATTTCGTTCATTGCGCGGTCATGTCAGCAGCAGCAAGAGTGGTGAAAAGTCAGGCAGCAAGTCTTCCAAAGAGCGCACTACAAATAACCTTTTGAACCCTTCTAACAGCGAGGCGACCAAATTTCATGCGCGCGTTACTGTTTTGGATGATCCCTTTCTCTTTGGCATCGATGCCGATCATTTGGGTGATTTGGTTGTGCGTGGTAAACATTATGCGCCAAATACGACCGATCATATATCCAAATACTACAACACATATTTGGAGCAGACTCAATTGGCGGTTGATACGCAGTATGCAACAAAAACGGTGGATTTCGGTCAACATTTGCAAACTGCGCCCACCTCCCCTGAACAATATAACAGTTCAAATGAGGCTACAGCGTTGGAAGAGCCCAAACCAGCGTTGCCACCTAAAAAAAAGAAACCAAGTAATTACGAAGCTTTGGGAACACTATTGAGCGATAGTATTGGCAGTGGTGGTGCTCTCACACCGGATCTACAAATAAATGCAAATGATTTGCAATTTTTAAATTTAAGCATGCGTAATCGTAGTTTGCCACGTAGCATGAAACCGTTCAAAGATGTACCAACTGATATAAGTTTTACTTTTACGGAAACGGAAGATGCTGATCCTGTGCCGTTGCAGAAAAGCGCCACCTGTGAAGGTGACCTGAATTTGGCTACACATCGAAAGGAAGGGGATAATGAAGAGTAAGTATTAGTGTGTAAGATTTATTTTTAACTCACAATTTTTTTTTTGTGATACCCTCAATTGCCCTTATCTTGATTATTTATTTACCGAATAATAATCAATATCGATTAATCAAAACTAATTCACTAATTAGTTCCCAGAATAATCCTATTTTGATTGATTGTAATACGAAATTTTTAAATATGAAGAAACCTGAGAAGACGCAACTGGATTGGTCAGAAAATATTTGACGAAATTCTTTGTGGTTTTTTAGTAAACCGTAGTTATTCAAGGTCTGAACTAATTTCGTGATAAATTGAGATTCACTGTGGTGATTGGTTAAAGTTTGCGAGGGCTACTTCAAGATCAGGTCCATGTAGGAAGCTTTGAGCAATTGCCATGTTGGGATCACTTCAAAACCTTTGGGACACATTTTTGGATCATTTTGGGACTATTTTTACGTAAATTTTCTCGGGATCATTTCGAAATGATCTCGTGACTTTTTGATGTGTGAACATCAGGAAACAAAGGAAAGGAAGGAAAAGAAATTCAAGGAAAGGAAGCGAGAGGAAAGGAAAGGAATGGAAAGGAAAGGAAAGGAAAGGAAAGTAAAGGAAAGGAAAGGAAAGGAAAGGAAAGGAAAGGAAAGGAAAGGAAAGGAAAGGAAAGGAAAGGAAAGGAAAGGAAAGGAAAGGAACCAAAGGAAATGAAAGGAAAGGAAAGGAAAGAAAAGGGAAGGAAAGCGAAGGAAAGGAAGGAAAGGAAAGGACAGGAAAGGGAAGGAAAGGAAAGGAAAGGAAAGGAAAGGAAAGGAAAGGAAAGGAAAGGAAAGGAAAGGAAAGGAAACGAAAGGAAAGGAAGCAAATGCCACAACGACAACAAGTCGAGGGAAAAGGTTTTTTCGTTCATTGCGCGGTCATGTCAGCACCAGCTGATATGATTCCTCTCACCTCTCATTACCCATCTTCTTCTTCCTCACGGATGGAGGGATGACATGACCTAGAAGGTTCCACTCCAAATCGCTACCACGACAGTCGGGCAGTACTGCAAGGGAGTACCGCAGCGTACCGGGGTCATATCCGGCCAAGGACTGTCAACTTCGGCATCACTCCCCAAAACCTTCGGGGAGTGTTTTGCTGTTAACAACAACAACACCAACAACAACAACAACAACAACAACAACAACAACAACAACAACAACAACAACAACAACAACAACAACAACAACAATAAAGGAAAGGAAGGAAAGGAAAGGAAAGGAAAGGAAAGGAAAGGAAAGGAAAGGAAAGGAAAGGAAAGGAAAGGAAAGGAAAGGAAAGGAAAGGAAAGGAAAGGAAAGGAAAGGAAAGGAAAGGAAAGGAAAGGAAAGGAAAGGAAAGGAAAGGAAAGGAAAGTATAGAAAAGGATAGAAAAGAAAAAGGAAATGTATAGGAAAAGACAGGTATGGAAAGGAATGGAAAGATGTGAAAATTAAATTAAAGTAATGAAAATTAAAGGTATGGCATTGAAAGGTAATAAAAGCAAATTTAAGGAAACGAAAAGAGAGAAAAGGAAAAGAAAAGAAAGGCAAGGAAAGGAAAGGAAGGGAAAGAAAAGTTAGGGTAGGAAAAGAATGGAAAAGAAAGAAAAAGAAAAGTAGAAAAGGGAAAGAAAGGAAAGTAGAAGGAAAGGAACGGGGTAATTTCGGAATCGTTTCGGGTGTCACATTGGGGTAATTTGTGATCATATTGGTCATTTTGAGATCATATTGTGGTAATTTTGGGGATCATTTTGGGGTCATATTGGGATAATTTTGAGATCATTTAAGAGTAGTGTTGGCATCATTCTAGGTGCATATTGGGATCGTTTTAGGGTCATTTTAGGATCATCTCGGGTGATTTTGGGGTCAATTTGAGGTAATTTTAGGATCATTTCGGATCATTTTGATGACCTTACAAAGATAAAAAAATAACAAAATTTGTGTTGTTGTTTTGAATGTAATTCGATGAAAAAGCAGCATTATTTTCGCATTTGCTTGAAGGGAAATATGCCTAAAAATAATAAATAAATTAAAATAGTTTTTTTTCGTAATTTTGTTTTTGTATAATTTCTGAACTGTGTTCGGGATCATTTCGAGACTTCTGAGGAGTCATTACGAGGCTGCTTCCTGAATAGTTTAACAAATCCTTTCTTAATTATTTTCCAAAGTCCCGAAATAGTCACAAAATTACCTCGAAAACTCCTGAAAAATTAAAATTAATTTAAAAAAATTAAATTAAAAAAAAAAATAGTAACAAATAAAGTACCTAGTTAAACTTTTCTTTTTTTTAAACCTTTATAGACAACCCACCCCACTGTGCTTCGATTCAACACCACTACGGCACTGAAAAAAGTTGTTTGCCATGTCCAAGCTCTTGTAGATTTGGCTTTAATATAGAAAAATTATATTGTAGGTACGAATTGAACATAAGAACTGTTTCATTGTAATTTTCGAATAGTAATTTATAAGATAAGGCATAACCCCTATAATCCAGGCTTGCTTACGACATTATTTTGTGGTCCTTTTCGGGATTGTTTCGATATAAATTTCAGCCCTTGCCTTAAGTAAACTTGGTCTGATCACTCCGAAAACTCAAAAATAACCGAAAAATACGCGGAACAAGATGGAAAGCTCGACATGCAAGGAATTTTCGTATTTTTTTTTTAGAGTTTGCTCCCTTTGATGAAAACTTCACAGCAGATGACGGTTACCTCAAGCGCCATTAATTAAATCTTACACGTCGACAACTTAATTTATCATCCCAGTGAAAATATGTACATCTGCCATACGCATATTTATATGTATGTATGTACCTATATGAGATATTTTTTCTCATTTAAAGATCACAATTAGCTCGTGAGGTAAACCACAAAAAGGGCCCGAAGTGACCAAAGAGAATCTCATGAATTTCAAAAATCTCACTTACTTATTTGTCAAAAGCAATTTCACGCGAGGCATTGTCAATTTGAATTATTCAACACAATGCAAAACAACTGAACACACACACACACACACACACACACACTTGTATGGATATGAGTTTGAGTAAAAAGTTGCAACAAGCAAGAAAACAATCAAGCCAACCAATGAATAACCAATCTAAAGACGAGCAATCAATAAACTTTGAAACTCGTTGTGAATGTTGAATGATAAACGACGGCTGCCGCTGGAATGGCGACCACATTTACAAAATTAAGCAAATGAAGATGCGAAGTGAGGTGATGAAAGCCGCAAAATATGTAACGAGTTTAAAAGTTTAAAAGAAATAAGAACAAAAAGAAGAAGAATAGCAACAAAAACAACAGAAACCGCAAAATGCAAAAAAAAAAAGCAACGAATATGGGTGGAAAAACAATTTTGAGGCAAATAAAAAGGTAAAAAATTAAGTTTTGCAAAGCAGCAAAATAATGATTGATTACCCTTCATTGCAAAAAAGCGACCGCCAAGCTACATGACAGCGTAAACTTGCAATACACATATTGAGGCGGGCAAAGGCGACACCAAAAGGTACCAAAAGTCAACGTACACTACAGTGTGAGTTGCATGAGAACGGCAATGGCAGCTCAGCGCTTGGTACGTTGTGGTGCAATGAGTATCAATTGCAAAATAGAAACCACAAAACAGAGTTTTGTGTGAAGTAATACAAAACAAGTAAGGATATCTACGTTCGGGTAAAACGAACATTAAATACCCAGCGGTAGTTTTCATATGATTTTCGAAATATTCCATTTCGGAAGTGGGCATGGTTGGGAAGCGATTTCGTACAAATACATCAGGTATACTCCCTATTATGCTAGTATATATTGAACCAAATTTCATCGTTCTACCCTAAGTGAAATTTTCAAATATGTCTGCCTGAAAAGTGGGCGGTGCCACGCCTACTTTCAAAAATTTATCAAAAAATCATGACAGAATGACTAGCGGGTTCATCCTACCAAACTATATCATATTAGCCGTTTCCTTTACCGAATTATGTCAATTTAGGTGATTTTCGAAGTTTTCGATATCGAAAGTGGGCATGGTTGGATGGCGATTTTATCCAATTTCATCAGGTATACTCCCGACGATACTAATATGCTTTGTGCCAAATTTCATCGTTCTACCGTAATCAGTTGAAAAGTTACGACTATTCGAATTTTCAAAAATGCCTCCCTTAAAAGTAGGTGGTGCCACGCCCACTTTAGAAACTTATCAAAAATTCATATAATGACTAGGGGGATTAACCTATAAAATTATATCATTTTAGCCATTTCCGTTACCGAATTACATACGTCAATTAAGGTGATTTTCGCAATTTTCGATATCGAAAAAGGAGGCGTGGTTATCATCCGACTTCACCCATTTTCAATAGCAACCTACCTTGGTCAGAAGTAACCTGTATACAAAATTTCATGCAAATATCTCAATTTTTAATCAAGTTATCGTGTACACGGACACACGGGCGAACGGACAGACGGAAAGACGGACGGACATGCCTTAATGAACAGTTTTTTCCAACCTAAGAACTTTCATATATGGAACTCTATATCTATCTCGATTATTTTGTGCCGTTACGTAGTACCGTTATGTGGACAAAATTATAATGCCCTTGTATTAGTACGCTGGGTATAAAAAGAGGTGATAAAGCTGAAGTACGGATGGACGCGAAAATAATTTACCCTGCCCAACTGGAAAAAATATTTTTAAACAGTTGGCAAGCTTCTTCCTCTTTTGTCTCCGAGCACATCTATAGGCTTGACCTTCTCAAAAAAATTAACCTTAGACCATAGTTCAGTACCCCTTAAAAAAGCAATGAAAATCAAAAAATTCGCTAGGTGGCGCCCTGATCGATAAATGAACCTGCCCCGTGATCTGTATATGTGCTTGAAACTCAGGCACTATTCAATCGTAGGAAACAGGATTTGGTTAGGTGGTCGAGATAAATCAAAATTCCTGAAAACCTTGGGAGCCCTGCTTTCGATTTTTGAGTAATTTTTTGATAAGGGTTAGCCTTGAAGCTTGACACATACTATGTATGTCAGAAACTGGTGACAACGAAAAAATATCCAGCATTTTACGAACCTTGCGTTTAAACTTTAACTAACTTTCCAGCGACTTAATACAAAGTTCAAGACACGATGACAATGCAGTTTGAATAAAAAACTGAATTACGTAAGGTGGCGCGCTAATCTAAATAACAAAAAAACTCCTCAAAAGTGGGGAGAATCTGGCGTTCGGACTTTGATAATTTCCCGAAAAGTGAAAAGCTTGAAGCCAAGGCCCAGAAACCGCTGAAAATGCTATATTTCATTTAGAAAATTACGTTAGGTGGCGCAGGGATCTAGCAATTTAAAAAATTTGTTTGAGGTTTGGAATCTTGACACCAAATTTTAATTCTTCTCGGCGATTTAGGGACATGAAACTTAATATGTAGTTTAGGAACTGATGACGTGGATCAAACGCCTGTGACTATGCCACATTAGATCAAAACGATGCCGACAGGTGGCGCACTGATCATGCTATTCAAAAAACTTAAAGATTAACGGAAAAGGCACCAAAAGCTCGGTCATTTTCAACTCTTTATCTTCCCACATTCCTCCGTACGTCTTACAAAGCACCACTGGGTATACGAAGGTCATAAAAAGATCTCCAGAAAAGAAGGAAGCAACGGTCATTGAAGCAAATAACAAAGCAAATAGACAGCCATATACAAGACAAGCAACTGCGCTCAGTAGGCATACACGCATAGACATCCGACAGCCGCCCAATGGATAGAGCCCACACGTGCATAATGCACGCATTCTCTACACTGCAGTGTACAGCGCTAAAGCGCATGCAATTGTGAAAATTGAATTTGTATAGATGCTTATGTGCTGTGGTGTGTGTAAGTGTGTGCGTGTTTGCTTACCACTCGGCGCTGTCAGTTGACTTGAAATTGAAACTTGCTTTTGTTTGCACACAAAAAAGACATGCCACATATGCTGGCTAAGAGAGAAAAGGGCAGCTGAACTAAAAACAATAAACGAAAGCTTGGTCGGCAATTGTTACGCATGCGCTTTTACACGCAGTCAAGCATAATGGGTCCGCAATGGCCACATCCTGCCAAATGAAGCCGTTTCGTTCGGACGCTTTGTTTACTTATTTCACCTTTTTGTACTACTTTTGTGTGATTTGCAGTTCTTTCTCTTTTGCTTCATATTGTTACGCATGCTCGGCTCATGTTACTCGATTTCGTAACCGATCGCACACTTTGCTGATTCTTGTCTGACTTCTCGTCAAGCTACATAACTTGCTTTTTTGTTTGTTTCAGTGGCGGCTAAGTGATTTAGATGCATTTTTTCACCTCAACATACTTTTTGAGGTCCTTTTTTAGCTAACCTTCCAGTTGTTGTAAATTATTTTCGCACAAGTATTTCTTTATTTTGCTCTTTTGTGCACTGACAGGCATCACCTAACAGCGCCAACCAGTGAAATATGAGTGCGTGCATTAAGGCTAACTAATATGTGAGTGGTTCATACAGTATAGAGAGAAATTTTAACATATCACTTTGTAATTATTTGATATGTCTGGGGTCATAACCTGCCTTGCAACATAAAATAGAATTAAATGAAATGTAGAGAAATAAATGAAAAATAAAATAAAATAGTATGCAAGAAAATAAAATAATTAAAGGTAATAAAACAAAATTCAATGAAATTTATAAAAATAAAATAGAATAAACTAAAATAAAAAAAAAAAAAAAATAAAAAAAAAAATTTAAAAAAATGAAATGAAATGAAATAAAATGAAATGAAATGCAATGGAATGAAATAAAAAGAAAAGAAATGAAATGGAAGGAAATGAAATGAAATCAAATAAAGTGAAATGAAATAAAATAAAATAAAATAAAGTAAAATGAAAAAAAATAAAATAAAACAAAAATAAATAAAATAAAATAAAATAAAATGAAATAAAATTAAATAAAATGAAATGAAATCAAATGAAATAAAATGAAATTCAATGAAATAAAATGAAAAGAAATGAAATAAAATGAAAAGAAATGAAAAAAAATAAAATAAAAACAAAATAAAATAAAGTAAATTAAAATAAAATAATATAAAAATAAAATAAATAAAAAAAAAAAAAATTAAATTAAAAAAAAAAATAAAATAAAATAAAATAAAATGAAATAAAATAAAATAAAATGAAATGAAATGGAAGGAAATGAAATGAAATGAAGAGAAATGAAATGAAACGAAATGAAGAGAAATGAAATGAAACGAAATGAAATGAAATGTAATAAAATAAAATAAAATTTAAATAAAACTAAAATAAAATAAAATAAAATAAAAAAAATAAAATAAAATAAAATAAAATAAAATAAAATAAAATAAAAAAAAAAATAAAATAAAATAAAATAAAATAAAATAAAATAAAATAAAATAAAATAAAATAAAATAAAATTTAATAAAATAAAATAAAAAAAAATAAAGTAAAATAAAATAAAATAAAATAAAAAAAAATAAAATAAAATAAAATAAAATAAAAAAATAAAATAAAATTAAAAAAAATAAAATAAAATGAAATAAAATAAAATAAAATAAAAGAAAAATAAAATAAAATAAAATAAAATAAAATAAAATAAAATAAAATAAAATAAAATAAAATAAAATAAAATAAAATAAAATAAAATAAAATATAATAAAATAAAATAAAAAAAAATAAAATAAAATAAAATAAAATAAAATAAAATAAAATAAAATAAAATCAAATAAAATAAAATAAAATAAAATAAAATAAAATAAAATAAAACAAAAAAATAAATTAAAATAAAATAAAACAAAATAAATGAAGATCAAATAGTATAAAACAAAACGTCACAAAAAATTTAAATTAAACCACATGAAATAAAACAAAAGAAAATCAAAAAATATAAAATGAAAAAAAATTGGAATGAAAAACCAAAAAAATATTAAAATGAAGAAAATAAAATAAAATCAAAGAATATCAGATAAAATAAAAAATAGATTAAAATAAAATGATATAAAATACAATTTAGTATAAGGTAAAATAAAAGAAAACAAAAAGTAAAATAATTTTAAAAAAATGAAAGAAAGTTAAACTTGAAAAAGTAATTTTTTTTGTAAAAAATACGTCGTAATTATATTTACACTTTCTTCAATTTTTGTAATCTTAGCTAAATAATTATTTTTTCTTATAATATCTACTAATTTATATTCTTTTCCTCTTTCTAGGTAAGTTTCAACAAAATCTGGTAAAACATATTTAATCATATATACATTTGCTTGGGTAAAAAATTGTAAGTACATAAGTAGAATCTTTTTTCTTTATAAACCAAAAGTTACATTATTTTCATCGCAACTGTATCAGTCACCTTATGTGCAAATATTTATGTACTCACACCACAATCGGGTAATGGTGTTACCAACACCTCACAGCATGTCAATATTCTTAACTCAATCAGATTGGTGCTTGCGATTTTGTGGCAAGTAATGGATACGAGCTCATATTGCTTTATTTTATTGATATTTGCATTAGGTTATTTTTTTTAATTCTCTTTTTACTTTCAGCTTCTCAGAACTTTTAGCTTAACATAATACTTCCTTTGCGTTTTTTTTTTTTTGTTACTTTACTTGAAACTTGCATATACATATATAGTTTAGCTAGCGCTGACCTTCTCCCTTGCATTGTATTCACTTTACTTACTGTAACCTAGCCATTAGCTTTGCTTTACTTTCAAGTATAACTCACATAACTCAAGAGAATACGCTAATGCATTCTATCGGCTCATCTTTCTTGCTATTCGTTTGCGGTTTAGCCAACTTAAATTGCATTTGAAATTCGTGGTTTGGCACATGATTCTGCATAATGCAAAAATGCTAATTCTGAGCGTAAATCGTTCGACTTTGACAGCGTTGGGCAACGAGGTGAATGCTCTGATTTTTGTAGGGAAAATATTGGTTGTTGCAGTACTGGTATGGAGTAGTTAGAATGGGACTGAGTTAAAGCGAATCATAAAATCACTTCATTTTAGATTTTTCTAGAAACTTTAAATAGTCGCATACAAATTTGCATAACTTTTCAAGTAAACTGCATAGAAACTTTCATTGATTTCATTTCAATTACCATTCGCGTTATATCAGCTGCATTGTATGAGGATCTATACTGCACTAGTTACAGTCAAAATATACAGAGTAATGCCATTTACATTAATGCAAAATGTCTGCTTTTGAAAGTTCTACAAACTGTAAGCAGTACAAAAAATACTACATCAGCCTTATAAGGACGAAATAGAGCTCGAATAACTTTGAAGTATATGTATAGATCATTGAAGTGAATAGATATTAAGTTATATCGTATAGTTATGAATTATGATCAGGGCGCCAAAATAAACAAAGGCTTTTACAAGTAGAACACATTATTACCTGGGCGACCGAGCTTGCTCGGTGCTATCAAATTATCTCTAACTTTACTTACCCAAAGAAAATAATTCCAAAATAATCGAAAAAATACCGTTAAATGTTCCCAAAATGATCCGAAATTGAACCCAAAATGACCCAAAAATGATCCAAAAATTATTAGCATATGACCCCAAAAACACCCTTAAATGTACGCAAAATCATCCGAAAATTACCCCAAAATTATCCAAAAATGATTCCAAAATAATCCTTAAATAATCCCGAAACGACCCCAAAAAGACGCTTAAATGTTCCCAAAAAGACCCAAAAATTATCCCAAAATGATCCAAAAATTATCCCAAAAATTATCCCAAAATGATCCAAAATTGATCCCAAAATGATCTCAAACTAGCCCCAAAATTATTCCAAAGTGATCCCTATATGATCTAAAAATGATCCTAAAATAATCCAAATATGATTCCAAAAATATACAATATAAATACAATACGGTAAAATGGTAACCCTGGGCTGCAACCCTACTTGAAAATATTTCAGTTGGTATTTCGGCGAAAATACCTTTCATTTGATACCCATATTGGCTTATCTAACTCCATAATTTAAAAAAATTAAGATGGGTGGCAACCCTGTACTTCCCCAAGTGGCAACCGCCAAGTGGATGCTCTTAGAAGCAATCATCTATATGCCAAATTTCATCCAAATCGGTCAAGAGGTTCCCGAGAGAGTCCGGATATACAATTATACTGCGGTAAGGTGGCAACCCTACGTGGCAACCCTACTTGAAAATATTTTAGTTGTTATGTCACTAAAAGTGACTTTCATTTTATACCCATATTAGCATATTTTGCTACAAAATTTAAAAAAAATTGAGATGGGTAACCCTGTGAACCGCCCGAGGTGGTAACCCCCAAGTGGATAGTCTTAGAAGCAATCAAACTATCTATATTCAAAATGTTATCCAAATCGGTCAAGTGGTTGCCGAGGTAGTCCGGATCATATACGGCGGACTTTAAGAAGTTTATGGCAGAGTGGTGGATCAGGGACGAGGTTAAGGGTGATCTATTCAGATACTGCAGTGCTTCGTCCCGTTCTTTAGACCTTTGAAATCAGTATTTTTTGGGTTAATTTTGATAGATGCGTTGAATTGTGAGCAAAGTTTTTAATGCAATGGCATCCGCTGAAATGATAATGGACCTATTTTGAAGCCAAACTGCAATTGAACGAAACCTGAATCTTTTTCTAACATAATTTGATAAACGCCATATAAAAGATCTGGACAGGAGAAAAAAAATCATAAAAAAAATGTTGATACTGCGAAAAAAGTATTGGTAGAATGAAGGCCATTTTGGTAGGTTTTGAGTAGGATTTTGGTAGGATAAAATTTTCCAAAGTGGCAACCCTGAATCTGTGTGAATTTAGTTCTCAGATTTTCGTAAAATTGTTCCACTAGGCGCGTAGGCCTGATTTAATATAATGAGAGTTATCTGGGAGCTCTGTTTTTGATTATGCAGCTACTTAACTATGCTAACATGGACAAACATAAATAAATTAGGGAATAAATTTGCCTTTCGTTTTTCATGTCTGATGAATATATGCAAAGAATTTTACAAAAACAAATGATGGCTAGACATGTAGGAGATTTACAAAATACTGGATTTTGACTCAGTTTACTAAAAAGTAACTGAAGATTAACTTCAATACTCACTTTTATACAAACATCTGATTTCAAGTTGTCAGGGGCACAGAAGAGGGACAGATGAAAAGATGGACAAGCGGTACTACGGAGAAGCTTTTATCTATACTCAATTCATCACAAGAGCTTTTATTCCATGACCTCTTTTACACGCCCAAAAATTTTTGAAGTATTAGTACATTGTTCGAAAGACTTAGGCGAGCAACTTGGTAGGAGTATTCTGTTAAGGATCCTTTGCTTATGTAAACTTTTTCAACCTATAATAAAATCATCATCTCTACAAATAATAAAATTTTAGCGCGTCTGTACATTGCAGATATTGGACAAAAAAAGTTTATGGAGTCAATCATTATTGTGTCAATAGAATCCAAATCAACCTTTCTTATGTGGATCAGGGTGACCAAAAATGTGTTAGTACATTATGGTTATCAACTGAAAAGTTCTAACTTGCGCTGTCATGAGCAATGTGATTAATTTGAATATCTTAGCTGGTTTCGGAGATATCTCGAAAAAGAGAAGACGAAAAATTCGAAGGGAGCGAGGTTCGCATAGGTCTACCTTTGGACGGGATAACATTAGTTCTATAACCAGACCTTGACTATGAAGGGATACACTTCATAATATTTCTGGTGCTTTAGTTATTTTATGCCATACAAAATTTGCTTTCCGTTTATATAGCAATGGTAGCTATAATGGCTAATTCTAAGTCACCATATCTTTTCATGAGATTTGCAAGATAGCATTTGTTCGGCGATATTGTAAATAAATAACGGCCTAATATTTATCAACAGTAAATTCAATCTTAACTACACTTCTAAGAAATAAAATCATAAAAGCAAAGTTTCTCATCATACAATTATGTTAGCCCTACCTTACGCACGCACGTTTGTTCGAAATTTCGCAATGCACGAAAACGCACATAAATTGCCGGTCACAACCGATCATTAGTGATTTGATTTGCTAGTCCAGTTATTTCGTTCAAAAATTTTTACCCTTTTTCTTCTTCAATTTTCTTCAAGAGCATTTGCACACTATCTAGCGGTGGCTATAATTATTCTTTATTATGCTTTGTTGCCATAATTCAAACAATAAAAAGGTAACTACAGAGTGTGCTTATTACTACTGCGGCTGGCGGCTACTCGAATTGCAGAGCCGGATTGTCAACACTTTTTCAAAGTGCAGTTTGATTGCTGGTAATAAAAAAAAATTAGTAAAAAACAGCGGGGAAGTGAGACTCAGAAAAATAATAGATACCAGCTCTGAGAGCTAGACATATACCCTTTTGATAGCTTGCAAATATCTTACAATTGGGTATATAAATTTTTAGCTGAACTTGGGCTCCCTTTTTTGTTTAAGTAATCTATGTTTTAATTAATGAGCGCGTTGAGCGAAAAGTCAAAAATACGCCTTTTAAAAATGCAAAGCACCATGCTGAGCATATGAAATTAATTTGCTTGTTTATTTCACTTTAAATTAAAAATAATTTATGTCTGCGCATCAAGGCCTAGTAGCTGTCAAATGAGTTGAAATATTACTTGTAAATTTTATATGACATAGAACACGATTTATTCGTTCAAAATTAGCTACAAGTTCAAGATACTTTAGTAGTAGATTTGATTTAATGAAATACATTTTTTAGCTACTTTTAATTTGTTTCTTTAGTTTTTGTATTAAAGTTAAATTTGTATATTTTATATATATATGCATATACATACTGGAAACTCGAAATTCAGTTGGTGCCTTTTAACGTAGCTTTGATTGATTTATACAATTAAAAATACAATGGCTCTTAACGAAATCAAGTTTCTATCAAAAAATCCTATTTTTATTTTGATGCTGATTTGTGCAGGTCCAGTTGAACTGTAAATTCTATTCAAACGTTATATAGGATTTGCCTAAATAATTGATAGTACACTTTTATTCCGAAATCAAGCATGATTTCGCCACACTGGCATTTAAAATCTCCCTCTGAAAAAAACACGTTCAATATTGCAACGAAAGACTTAAGACACGAACTTTCTACTGCATACTTTATACTTTAATGTCACACTCATCACAAACTTGCACATATGTACAAGTATGTCACTCAAATATCATTCCATTGTCAACTCAACAACAACAAAAATGTTGATAAACAACTTTAATTGATGCTTGCTCAAAGACAAAAAGCTAAGTACATAAGCCGCTCGCGTTACAGAGCGATAGACTGGCAGCAAAGCAGATAACATTTTTATGCTTTTATTTTTATGTAGACAAATAACCTTAACAAATTTAATGGAATGTAAGTAGGTACATAAAAAAAAGTATAACAACAAATAATTTGAAAATAACACAAATAGAAAGTCATAACTATGCTATAATGTAAATAGTTAAAAAAAAAAAAAAAAAAAACTAATGGCGGCGATATATGTACCTACAGGTTATCATCATAACCTCTAACGAGATTTTTAGCCGAGCTTCTCTTTCCAACTTGTGGTGTGTTGCTTTTTGAGTTTTTCCTACAAGTTGGCGGGACCTACAGTTTTTTTGCCGACTCCGAACGGCACTTGCAAAGCAAATGAATTTTTTGCTGAGAAGCTTCTCATGGCAGAAATACACCCGGAGAGTTTGCCAAACTACTGCCGAGGGGCGACCCCGTTTTAGAAAAATTCTTTTTCTAAATAATTTTTGATGTTACTTTTGCCGGGCATCGAACCGCCACGACTTGGTGTAGAAGGCCGAACACTTAACCGCTACACCACGGCGGCCGCCGTAAATAGTTGTTTAGAAAAAAAAGTGCTTAGTGACAAAGTGATTTGAAATGCTTTTTACGACTAAAATAAAGTAGCTTAGACGAAAGCATGTGCGTAAATACGAGTAAATATATTTCTTTTTTTTTCACATAAACAACAATTTCTTTTATGCTAATTTATGTTGTCATAAAGAACTTATTACTGTTTGTTATTTGCTTACTTTTTGACAGAAATAAAATGTTTCTTAGCGATTATGATTGAGTACTTCTGTGTTGACGTGAATAAACTGATGCACGATGGGATGAATATACAAAAAAGGTGGGCAAATTGAATAACTTGCACGCGAAAAGAAATTAATAGCGTCACTCGCTTGCCAGAAGCGTGAATGTGCGAAAATTAAAATTTTGATAAATCGTATTTGAAAGTTTATTCCTCTCGCAAAATTTTCAATTTTAATTCTTGACATAAATATATTTGTGCAGATTATACTCTCATTATACTCTTTTCGCTGATATAGTTTTTACGTTAAAAATTCTTCAATTCCTCGCAATTCGGCATATTCATTTTTTAAAAGTTCCCAAAGAGGTTTTTTTTTGTAATTTTCGTTGCCCCAGAAACATGAATGTTTAAAAACTGAATTTTTTATTTTTTTTTTTAATTTTAGTTTTGCCAGAAACATGAATGTGTTGCACTTCACCAACAGTCACCATGGCGTATACGTAATAATTTTGCTACATATTCATGTTTCTGGCAAAACGAAAACTTTGAAAAATTAAGAAATTCAGTTTTTAAACATTTTTGTTTCGCCAGAAACATGAATGTGTAGCACATTCGTTTTTCTGGCACAATTTTCAGAGATTGAACTACACATTCATGAAAATGGCATTGCAAATTTGCGGGGGGCAACTTGTACTTTGGAAACAAAGCATTTTCCTGAATCGTAGAGAAACGAGTGGTTAATCACGTGGACCTATTAACTCAAATCTGGAATATTGGCACATTC
Source organism: Campiglossa producta (assembly GCA_964058755.1). Classification (NCBI taxonomy): domain Eukaryota; kingdom Metazoa; phylum Arthropoda; class Insecta; order Diptera; family Tephritidae; genus Campiglossa; species Campiglossa producta. Next base: position 106,447,017 of record CAXKVI010000004.1, on the reverse strand, counting down.
ATGCCTCTGGCAAGCGAGCGACGATGTAATACAATTATCCCCTTTTACTTGACTTGAACAAAAAATAACTCCAAAAAAATGTTTCCAAACGGTCAATAACATTACCATAAACGATAGCAGAACCATACCAATATCATACCGTTCTCATAATTCTCCAAATTTAGTTCTGCAAGCGAATGCCCGATTATGCACGCATTTAAGCTAGTATGCTTTTGTATAAAGATACATTTTTGACAGTCTTAAAATTGGCCTCGAAAGAAATAACCAAAAAAAAAAAAAAGAAAATACTAAACAAATCTAAGTCCACAATGAAGACAATTAAAAGCCTTTAGCACATACAATAACTTATGCAAATAAATAAATATAAAGAGGCTTAGAATTAAATGCCAATAAAAAAATAGAGAAAAACAATTAAAATTCCAAAAGCTACACATTCCCTGCCTATCACATGCTTCGACAATGTTATTGACTTCAAGCTGCTTTGTTGTCTACTGCTTCGTTTCTTTGTAGAACTTAGCCCGTAAAATTTGTCTAAGTCAAGTTTAACGTAAGAAAAAAGTAACTCTTCAGTACAAGGAAAAAAGGGGAAAGGCCGCAACTTTGATAATTAGCATTACATGCGCGTATGTTGTTCTTGCGAGCAAAATTGGCAGCTACTATGTGATAATGGAAGATAGATAAGAACAACAAGAAAAAATAAAAGAAACTGTATAACAACAACCCTACAGACGACTGCTTGCTGGGCAAACTTAAGCCAAACGAAAAAAAGCACAAAAAAAATCATAGTAGGCTCAACATAAATTCGAAGTGACATTAATGTACTTGAAGCTAAAATTATGCACTTGCATTTTGTTGTTTGTTGTTTCTGACTATGCGCATGCGCATAACGCTTACTTGCATTTGCATAAGTTGTTGTAATGGCATTAACACATGTAAAAGCTATTGAAAACAAAATACCAAGCAAGACACGTACTTTTGACAACCCAGTGGTGTCTATACGCCCAAGCTATGCACTGCGGAATGTTTTCCTGGGACGAGTTTAGGTAAGCATTAGGCTGTTGTTTTACCTTTGATGAGAATCCAATTATATTATTTTTCGAGTTAATTTCTTAGGCGGCAATATGAAGTTTTGATTGAGAGTAAAATTTGAGAAAATTGCTGATAATGCAACGGAAATTGTGCAACGGAAATAGAAATTGTAGCCGACTTTCAGGCGTAGGCGATTTTCACCACGATATTTAGCTGTGCAAATCAAATAGGAGGTGAAATTCTAGGATCTAGCTAACATTGTACAAATTGTAATAGTTAGGCCGAGCAGAATTCATGGGTGTTGAAAATTATGGTGGTTTACAAGGTTGCCACCTTGATAAAATTTGGCATATAGACAACTTGATTCATTCCTAGATTATATACATGGGTGTTGCCACTTGAGGCGGTTTACAGGGTTGCCACCTGTCCCAATGTTTTTTTAAATATAGAGCTAGATATGCCAATATGGGTATCAAATGAAGGGTATTTTCGACGGTATTCCAAATAAAATAACTTACAGCAGGCTTGCCACCTAACCGCAATTTATTAATTTTTTCGTATATCTCGGGAACTGCTGGACGATGTTTGTCAGTGCGAGATAAATAGATAAATAAAATAAAATTATCTCCTACCAAGGAAGGAGTACCTGAAAGAAAAACTAAAGCAATTGTGCGAAAGATGCTTCAGCCTAGAAAGCCGTTCAAAGCACTATCCTTACTCTAAGGAGCACATAATTACTATTTTAATTATCGTCCAATTTTTATTTACATACAAGTGCATAGATTTTATTATCAACATAAAATTGTTGACGTCATGTTTACTTATTGTACGTGCGTACGTATTTGGAACAAGATGTGTTTTAGCAGCTTCACTATAGCAGCCTTTTTTTCAAATCCACAAGAACTTAAGCTATAAATTTAGAGAACACTAAAGGCTGCCAGACAAGCCATGCAAAAAAAACAAAGACCACATAAATTATGTAGGATAGACTTCTCAATAAAAAAAAAACATGGCGCCCTTAGACAAGCTTAGACAGCTCGTCGTGTAGTACATAAAAATACTTACTTGTATTGAGTACTTAAAATACAGAAATTTTTTTATTTTTTATTTACACTGTTTTTTAGATGAAGCTTAATTAAGTCTTATAGGCACACCGCTGCAGCAGAAAATTGTGTAAAAGTTTAATAAAGAAGAAATACTCTACTCTGTACATTTGCGCCAGACGCGTTGGTATTTAACATTGCAGACTTTTATTACCTTGCAGGCACACCCTTTTCTTGATACGCATTGCATCTTGTAGACTTCAAATGCAATTTCTTAAACTGTTTATCCTTTTTGTACAAACTTTATTTTCATTTTTTGTTTATTCAATTGCCATTCCAGCGTAGGATTACAGCTGTGCCAGCAGTTGCCTTTACTGCAAGTCTCTTGCCTTCACAATTTATGTATCCTTTTATGCGTTTACATATGTATCTAGTAACAAATTGCTTTTGTTATTTTAATTAACATACGCACATGCGCGCTTTTACAAGAAAAATTATTGTCATCGTAAATGTTTTTATGCGCGTATAAATATTAGTACATATTGAGAAGTAATTAAAGATAGCGTAAAAGCTTAGGCCCTTAAATAAATAAAAAAAAAAAAAAAACAAGATGAAATAAAAAAAAAAATGATTTAAAATAAAATTAAATTAAAATAAATAAAATAAAATAATACAAAATAAAATTAATATGTCGGTATCTAACAAAACAACAAGTGAATGAATTGTAGCAAGCAGGTTGAGGAAGAGAAGAAACTATATGTTTATAATAAGCAAAAACAAGTTGATATTTATCACAGAAAAAAGTTTAGTCAACAAAAGACTTAAGACACGAACTTGAATGTTAAACAAGAGCTTCGAGGCTTGAAATAATAAATTCATAAATCTCACCCTAATTCTCTTATTTCTTTCATAATTCAATAGTCCCAAGCGCCAATGGATCACAATTTTTGCATACCAATTGCAACCAGAAAAGAAAAAAAAAGCAATACGCGAATCGTTGCCATTTGCAATTAAAGTTGCTGTAAATGCAATGCTAAATGCCCAAAGCTATTAAATAATAACTAGACATTTTTCTTCAAATAGTTGTTAGCGCAAAACAAAAAGAAGGAGCAAAAAACCCACAGCAGAAAAAAAAACCAAATAATAAAGAATGGGCTCTGCATTCCGAAAATCTGCGCAAAATACACGAATTACACAGCATGTGGCGCTCTAGAAACCCTTGAGGTGGTAGCAAGTCTCTAGCACCGCAAAATTAAATCATAAAATGCTCATGCACTGCAAGTAAATTAGTAAGTACAGCGAGGCGGAAGTCTTTAAATGCCATCATTATGCCAAAAGCAATTATAAATGTGTGTGCCTGCTTGTTATAATTCTATGTTTGCATTTGTTTGATTTTTTTTGTGAATTACAGAGTGGCTCTCACTGATTTGCTTAGACTAACGAGGCGGCATGCGCAAATGCGAAAAAATCAATAAAATTGTATAGTCATAAAGTGCTAGGCAAAGTATTTCCTAATTTCAGGAAAGTTTTTAAATGTAGATTCTTTTAATTGTTTTAATTGTAGTATAGTTACTATAAACACGCATTCATACAGGCTTGCGTATATGAATGGTATTCAAAAGCAAGTTCGTGTCTGAAGTCTTTTGTTGGTATAACACTGTAAGCATTTTTCTGTGATAACTACCAAAGTGTTTTTTGCTTATGGTAAACATATAGTTTCTTTACACTACACCACGCTCCCGCTCTTCTAAAAACTTCCACTACTACCTCAACCTGCTTGCAACGTTTCATTCACTTGTTGTTTTGTTAGTCACGCGCATATATTTTTATACCTTTCATGAACATGAAATGGTATTATAACTTTGGTCCGATGTTTGTAAATATGAGAAGAAGAAGAGATAGACCCATCAATAAGTATACCGAAATGATCAGGATGACGAGATGAGTTGATTTAGCCATGTCCGTCTGTCCGTCTGTCCGTCTGTCCGTCTGTCTGTCTGTCTGTCTGTCTGTTTGAACGCAAACTAGTCCCTCAGTTTTTGAGATATTTGGCTGAAATTTGGTATGCGGCCACCATTTTCCAATATAGGAATCATTTGTCGGAACCAGCAAGATCGGACCAGTATAACATATAGCTCCCATACAACCGATTATTCCGATAAACGGACTTTGGGCTATAACTCCTGTAATTAAACCTCGAAGGAACGTGAAATTTTATAAGTGTTGCTATTTTTATATGTGAAATATCGATGCTGAAAATCATAGAGATGGGATAAATATTTCACATAGCTCCCATACAATCGATTATTCCGATAAACGGGTTTTGGGCTATAACTCCTGTAATTAAACACGTAGGAACGTGAAATTTTGTAAGTATTGCTATTTTTATATGTGAAATATCGATGTTGAAACTCATAGAGATGGGATAAATATTTCACATAGCTCCCATACAATCGATTATTCCGATAAACGGATTTTGGGCTATAACTCCTGCAATTAAACATGTAGAAACGTGAAAGTTTGGACGTATTGCTTTTTTTATATGTGAAATATCGATGTTGAAAATCATCGAGATTGGATAAATATTTCACATGGCCCCCATACAATCGATTGTTCCGATAAACGGATTTTGGTAGATAACTCCTGTAATTATATAGGTAGGAACGTGAAATTTTGGAAGTATCGCTATTTTTATATGTGAAATATCGATGTTGAAAATCATTGAGATGGCATAAATATTTCACATAGCTCCCATACAATCGATTATTCCGATAAGCGGATTTTGGGCTATAAGTCCTGTAATTAAACACATAGGAACGTGAAATTTTGGAAGCGTCGCTATTTTTATTAGTAAAATGTCGATGTGGAAAATCATTGAAATGGGATAAATATTTCACATAGCCCCCATACAATCGATTGTTCCGATAAACGGATTTTGGTAGATAACTCCTGTAATTATATCGGTAGGAACGTGAAATTTCGTAAATGTTGCTATTTTAGAATGTGGAATGTCGATGTTAAAAACTAATGAGATTGGACCAATATAACACATCGTCCCCATATAATCGATAGCTCCGATAATTTCGGTATGAGCTAAAGTTAAATTCACACAGGCTGTACTGGGGATCAAACAGTGAAAATCGTGACGCTTATTCATGAAAGGTATTTAGCCTTCGGCACAGCCGAAGACAGCTTTCCTTACTTGTTTTTTTTTTTTCATTATTAATAACCTGCAGGCTGCAGCCAAGTTGTCATTTTTGCTTTTACGTGCGCATCAAGAGGGTTGTTTTGTGACTCCAATTCATATGCTAATGAACAGTTGCACAGAAGCAGCGAAGGTTCATTGTGCCGCAAGCAAGTCAGTGATGACAAATTAAAAGCTGATGATGGCATGCAAAAGCGAAATTGTTTGCAAAGCTGCAAAGAAGTAGCAACCTTAATAGGAGTGCGTGCTGCCTGTGGCGAATTATGCTGCATTGTGAATTTTTGTTTTTATTTCTATTAAGTCACTCAAGGCACGAAAAACTTGAAATGTACATAGTTCTTCTGAAGTGCGGAAAGCACAAAAAACAAAGACGTCAAATGCTAGAGGTGTGGTCTACATGTTGCGTAAACGCATGTTTGGTCATTTTGTAGCACTTTCGCGATTATTCACTTCGTACTTTTCGTCGTTCGATAGTTATTGAATTATTTTTTTCTCGCTTGCATTTAAAGTTTTATTTTATTTTATTTTATTTTATTTTATTTTATTTTATTTTATTTTATTTTATTTTATTTTATTTTATTTTATTTTATTTTATTTTATTTTATTTTATTTTATTTTATTTTATTTTATTTTATTTATTTTATTTATTTTATTTATTTTATTTATTTTATTTATTTTATTTATTTTATTTTATTTTATTTTATTTTATTTTATTTTATTTTATTTTATTTTATTTTATTTTATTTTATTTTATTTTATTTTATTTTATTTTATTTTATTTTATTTTATTTTATTTTATTTTATTTTATTTTATTTTATTTTATTTTATTTTATTTTATTTTATTTTATTTTATTTTATTTTATTTTATTTTATTTTATTTTATTTTATTTTATTTTATTTTATTTTATTTTATTTTATTTTATTTTATTTTATTTTATTTTATTTTATTTTATTTTATTTTATTTTATTTTATTTTATTTTATTTTATTTTATTTTATTTTATTTTATTTTATTTTATTTTATTTTATTTTATTTTATTTTATTTTATTTTATTTTATTTTATTTTATTTTATTTTATTTTATTTTATTTTATTTTATTTTATTTTATTTTATTTTATTTTATTTTATTTTATTTTATTTTATTTTATTTTATTTTATTTTATTTTATTTTATTTTATTTTATTTTATTTTATTTTATTTTATTTTATTTTATTTTATTTTATTTTATTTTATTTTATTTTATTTTATTTTATTTTATTTTATTTTATTTTATTTTATTTTATTTTATTTTATTTTATTTTATTTTATTTTATTTTATTTTATTTTATTTTATTTTATTTTATTTATTTTATTTTATTTTATTTTATTTTATTTTATTTTATTTTATTTATTTTATTTATTTTATTTATTTTATTTATTTTATTTTATTTTATTTTATTTTATTTTATTTTATTTTATTTTATTTTATTTTATTTTATTTTATTTTATTTATTTTATTTTATTTTATTTTATTTTATTTTATTTTATTTTATTTTATTTTATTTTATTTTATTTTATTTTATTTTATTTTATTTTATTTTATTTTATTTATTTTATTTATTTTATTTTATTTTATTTTATTTTATTTTATTTTATTTTATTTTATTTTATTTTATTTATTTTATTTTATTTTATTTTATTTTATTTTATTTTATTTTATTTTATTTTATTTTATTTTATTTGTTTTATTTATTTTATTCATTTTATTTATTTTATTTTTATTTTATTTTATTTAACTTCATTTTTTTTTTTTCAATTTAATTCATTTTATTTATTTATTAAAATGTGATATTTTATTTAAGTTTTTTATTTTATTTTATTTTGTTTTTTTTTATTTTATTTTATTTTATTTTATTTTATTTTCTTTTAATTTATTTTATTTTGTTTTATTTTTTTTATTTCGCTTTATTTTATTTTAATTTATTTTATTTTATTTTATTTTACTTTATTTTACTTTATTTTATTTGATTTTTTTTACAGATCGGAACAAATCTTAAATTTTATTTTATTTTATTTAACTTATTTTATTTTATTATTTATTTTTTTATTTTTTTATTCTTCTATTTTGTTTAATATACATTTTTTATTTTATTTTTTTATTTTTTTTTTTATTTTATTTTTTTATTCTTTTTTGATTTCATAATTTTTTTTTTCTTTATTTTTTTGTTTGTTTTATTTTACGGCACATGAACCCTTCCCTGGGAACATTCTCCAAAACCTTCTTGAATTTCACTGAAATATTTTTCAATATAAATCAACTGCTTTCCTGCATATATACTAAAACAAAGCACCGAAAAACTCATAACGTCAATAAACGCTCATTGTCAAAGTCAATTCAATTGTACATGTATACACATTTAAAATTACACATACATGCTGTCATAAACAGATGAAAGGAGCCTTCATTTCCCCATTTCAAAGTCTATACAATTGACATTGCGCGCTGTTTATTGCTGCTTCTGCTTGTTGTTGCCACACGAGTGCTGGTGTAGTGGTTTGGGCACTTAAAGCAGCCTACAATGTTTATGTTTTTATGCTGGTTGGCAATCATTTTATGGTTACAATGACTCTGCTAAAAACCTCACGTTGTTACAACAAGTTTGACGCTGTTTTGCGAATTTCATTTACTGTCATTATTAGCATGCCATCGAGACGTTAGACAAAGGCAATCACAAAAACAACAACAAAAAATGGAAAGATTGTTATGATAAACAATTTATTGCTGGCAATCAAATTGTTAATCAATGAAAGCAACTTGCTTGTTTATCATTCTATGAAATTTTGAAAAAAAAAAAAGAAGAATTGGGTATAAATGCCATGAATTCGCCATTGAATATTTGGGCTGCCATTTTTTTAAAGTTTTTTGGAACTTCACGCTGATTGCGGTTAGTTTGAAAAAAACAGGTGTAGTTTTTAATTGTAGTCCTCGATGCTCAGCGTATTTAATCAATTGTAGAAGTGTACAGATTATTTTAATTTTGTCCATATACTTTAGAATAATTTGTTACAAGTTAAAAGAAAGAAGATTGATATCGTTACCATCACTTGTTCGTGCTTAACCGAGTAGACGATTTTGGACTTGCGCTCTCAAGCACTTTTTTATATTTTGTTTCCATTTTCTTAGCTTTTCTCTTTTCTTTCATAATGGAAAAAAAATACCTGAAATGCGTTCAAGTGACCTTAATTTGTTTAGCCTATTTGCGCTAACAAGTAATTAATCAAGTGCATTACATTTTGTTCGTCTCGCCCACAATAGTTGATGTTGTATGGCCCGGTATTTGTGGGTTACTTTTTACTGGATTTGTGTATACATTTTTTTTTTTTTTTTTGTAGTACCATTTTTAAACTCAAAATAAAAACGGAACTTTTCCAAAGATGCAATGCATTGCATTTTATTAAATTTTTTTTTTTTTTTTAATTAATTTATTTTTTTATTTTACTATATTTTATTTTTTTTTATTTTATTTTTTTTTATTTATTTTTTATTTTATTTTATTGTATTTTATTTGATATTATTTTTAATTTATTTTATTTTATTTTGTTTCATTTTATTTTACTTTATTTTATTATATTTTATTTTTTTTTCAGTTTTTTTTATTTTCTTAATTTTACTTTATCTTATTTTATTTTATTTTATTTTTTACTTTTTCTTTATTTTATTTTTTTTTATATTATTTTATTGTATTTCATTTTATTTTATTTTATTTTATTTTTAATTTTTTGTTTTATTTATTTTTTTTTTGTTATTTATTTTATTTTATTTTGTTTTATTTTTCATTTTATTTTATTTCATTTTTTATTTATTTTATTTTATCTTATTTTTTATTTTATTTTGTTTCATGTTATATTATTTTATTCTATTTTACGGTGTTTTATTTTATTTTATTTTTTTTTATTTTCTTTATTTTAATTTATTTTTTTTATATTATTTTATTCTATTTTATTGTATTTTATTTTATTTTATTTTATTTTATTTTATTTTATTTTTAATTTATTTTTTTTAGTTTTTTTTATTTTCTCTACTTTTTATTTTATTTAATTTTTTATATTATTTTATTCTATTTTATTGTATTTTACTTTATTTTATTTTTTTATATTACTTTTTTTTATATTTTTTTTTAGTTTTTTTATTTACTTTATTTTTTTATTTTTTTTATATATTATTTTGTTCTTTTTTATTTTTTTTTTTTTATTTTTTTTTAGTATTTTTTTCTTTATTTTATTTTTTTTTTTTAATTTTTTTTTTATTTTTTTTATTCTCTTTTCTTGTATTTTACTTAATTTAATTTTTTTTTATATTACTTTATTCTATTTTATAGTGTTTTATTTTATTTTTTTTAATCTATTTTACTTTTTTTTAGTTTTTTTATTGTATTTTTTTTTATATTGTTTTTTCTATATTTCTGGTATTTTAGTTTATTTTAGTTTACTCCTTTTTTTTGCTTTATTCTATTTTATTTCTTTTATTTTATTTTACTTTATTTTATTTCATTTTATTTTTCTTTATTTTGTTTTAAATTTTTGTTTATTTCATTCTATCTACAATATTAAATTTTTGTATTCTTTTAAATTTATTTAAGTAATTTTTTTATATTTTTTTTGGCATTTTTAGAAAACCTGTAATCAATCCAAATCTCTTTGCTTTTAAGATTTCACATAACCAAGCGCTTAGCAAATCGGTAACAACACCTTAATACAAAAAAATTAAAATAAGTAACATCATTCCATCAGCTTTGAAGCGCAATTAATCTTAAGTGTGCTACAAAAAACATCAACGTATTAAACCGAATTTGGCGTTTCAAGCATCATAACTCATCGCGCAATTCCTCAACGATTCATTGAACTGATGATCGCAACAAGATTTTCTTCTTCTTTTCTGATGTACGTTGTATTACAAGCACTTAGCACACATCAATTAAACAACAAATCAGAAACGCGTTCAAAGCTTCAACCCACTTATACGACGGCAGACAATTTTTAAGATGCTCTAACTATGCCACAGCACATAGAAATACTAACATACGAGTATGACTGCATTAGAGCAAAATAATGTTGATATGGCTTCATTCTGACCATTCACTGAGTAATCACATGCACCAATTGCTGAAGGTGATAGTGCGATATTTCAATTAACACTATATCACTTACATATATCATCTTCACTGGTCTCATTTAGCTAAAGAAAATAAGAGAAAATTATTTTCCTGAGCTTCTTTGAATATTTTTACTTCCATTTGCACAGCTAATATTTTCACACTGTCATAAATGTTTAGAATATATAACAGAAAACAAGCAAAATCAATTTAAAACAGTGCAACGGAATAGGAAGAAGGAGTAGTTAGAGAACAATATTAATTAACACAAATATCAGTGAATTTAATAATATATGTTACATAATAATAGTCTCAATAGCAAATTCAAGCCGTTGCTTACAAAAGTATGTTGAATAACAACAAATACTGGTCAAGTATCTAAACTTGTACATCGCTGTTATGGTAAGAACAGAAACTTGACAAGTCGCTTATGTTTTTGCACACTTTCTGAGTTGTTAATATTTAAATCTTCCGCTACAAAGTTGCTGATAAATTGTTACTTTTGCATATTCTAATTTGTTAGCTAGAAGTCTATTATCTTGCAGTTACCTGCACGTTTAATTGACCAGAGTATGTCATATATAAGTATATATATCGATATGTACTATAAAAGCGTACATGACTTCCTTGTCAACGTCTACTTAAATCAATTATCAATCGATGATAGCCTCGAGGCATGTAAATAGAATTATGAAAAATATCTGTCATTTGCTCTGAAAGTGGCAGGAAGTATTGTTGCAGCTTTAGTTATGTTCCATGTTCGATACATACAAAAGACTTAAGACACGAACTTGCTACATTTTTGAAGTGTAAACCTTTATAGAGGCATGCATTTGGGATTGTTGTACTTGTTAATAGCTGGACTGTGAATGTGCTGTATAGGAGAGTTGGAATCTATCTCCTTTGGTTGGATTTTTGCTGATATGTATGTATGTCTAGAGTAAGATCGCGTTAATTGTGTTGGTACAAAGATATAAGCCTCAAACGAAGCACCCTCTAGTTTATATTTTGATCAAAAGCAGTTTAAAAATTCAAGCAAGTTAGCACTATTTTCTTATGACGTAGAGTACTAAAAATCACAAGTCTTAAAAAAGAAAACACTCCAAATATGGGCGACAAATCCGCTTAACTTTCACAGCTGGGGAAAAAGGTAAAATAGCGACAAAAGTAAATATTGTGAATGGTCAGCGTTAAATAAAAACAAGAAAAGACACTATAGCGAGTTCAGGTGAGCAACAGCTTGCCGCCTTTTAACTCACACCTTTTGAGTTATACACTGGAAACATGCATATCCATCTATTTCTTTATAGTGTTGCGCAAAATAAAAGCACTAAACTGACAAGGGAAAAATTGTTTCAGGTTCACAATATGAACGGTAACGATTTGTTTGACACTGTCAAAACTGCTGGTCGTCTATTTTAGTGACCGCGTGAATTCTAAGCTCCCTAAGGCGCTTGAGAAAAATGATTTTAAATTAATCTTAACTGACCAAAAATTGTGGCGAAAAAGGGAAAACGTTAAAATCACTGCTTCTATGCGTTGAATATGTATGAAAGTATCAAATTAGAAAGTTTCATTCAAAATAATAATATGCTGCTTTTGTTTTGGTCAACACTGTACTTCAGTACATGTTATGTGGGTACAGTTGCATGTGCATATATTAAACGAAAATATTTGTGTGGGCTTAAGAACAAGTGCAACTTGCCGGAAAACTCACGCGACGCAATTCAGTAAACAAACAAAAGTGCCGCTCTGCGCAAGCACTTGACGCGCTGCATATGTATGTTGTAAAGCGCGGTGCACAACACAACGTAGTAGTGGCGCGCATCGATGGCGCAGGTGTGAATGCATATAAATTCTAGGCAAAATTTTTGAAATTGTTTTTAATTCACATTCTTCTCACGATACTCTTACATTTGCGATGAGCCAGACACATGCAAAGTGGTGCATTTTATATGAATTGCAGTGTTTGTATATAAAAATTGGGGAAAAATTATTTAAGTTTAGAGAAATTCCAAAAAAATTGAGCGTGATCCCCCAAGCATCACTTATTTGATAATGGATGAAACCATTACTCCTGGATACTCCTTCCGGAATCTACATAGAACGAATGTGAACATTTCAAAGCTATACCTACGACAGGGGCCTAGGAATCGGGGGTCCAAGTCGCCAAAAAATGACGCTACTTCACTTATTTAAGAATGGCTGATTTTCACATATTTGTCGTAGAATACCACCCTGAGTAAGTATATAGTACTGTTAGACTCGTAATAGTGACAAGGCTTCAGTCAGACACCCCAAGCCCGCGGATTTTCCTATAGAAATTAGTTTTGTGTTAAAAATTTAAGAGATTCAGCCAACTTTGGCTGTTTTAAAATAAAAAATTGTTTCCGTTTTTTGAAGAACACTACCCTTATGTACCATCAGGCATTTTTAGACTTCGTCCTATGGCAAAAAACTTCAGCCAGAAATCTCAAACCTAGGGACTTTTCATAATTCTTACTGCGCTTTCACATGTTTAGGCGGTTTGTCCGAATTTGGCTGTTATTAAATGGCGAATCTTTACACCTGTGTCGTAGAACACTACTCCTGAGTGACATCAGGCATTTTCAGGCTTCGTCCCATGATGAAACCTACAGCCAGACACGTCAAAGTTCGGAGACTTTTATTTTACTCTTATTCCCATTGGCTTTTTTCTTGGAATTTATCCAGCTTTGGCTGTTATTAAATGGCGGATCTTTACACAGGTGTCGTGGGACGCTGCCCCTTAGTGGCATCAGGCATTTTCAGACTTCTTCCCATGTCAAAAATTTCAGCCAGATACCTCAAAGCCAGAGGATTTTTCTTTTATATTAGCGACCCACTGTACTTCGCCATTTGTTTATGTTAAGTTGCAAAATGTTGGCAAAATTTTTGAAATTTCATCACCAACAACAACAAACGAATAGCAGCAACACTATCTAACATATAGTCACTTGCACGAGCTTACACTGAGGTGCATTTGTTGGCCTTATTCATTAGTGGTCACGTCATTCGTTACAAATTGTTTCACTAACCCACACACTCAGCGCAAATGGTTCAAGCTGGCAAATGGGAGTATAAATATGTGGCAGCACTAAGCGTGTCGTTGCAGCAACGGTAAAGAAATGTTAGGTTATTAGCACACAAGACATGCACTTTCTTATTCTTTTATAACCGAGTTCCAAAAGCTCACTTGATAGACCGGTATATGAGAGCATAGTGCTCTCGACTGCCGAAAGAATTCGGCATATAAAAATGTGTGTTCTAGTGTTACAATGTGCAGATAAACGCTCATGCAAGTCATGTTATTTAATTGTTGCTACTAATTTTTTTCGACCCATACAATTTTGTTTTAGTTAACCAGGCAATGTAACATAACTTTTGTTGTTATAAATGTTATCAGATATTATCAGTGTTCCCTACATTTTTGTTAGGCAAGCAAAAATGTATTTTGCTGTTGTTGGGAGTATGCTTTTAACTACTTACTTACCTACATATATACATATGTACCTGGTGCCTAATAATACCTTTCATGAACATGAAATGGTAAACTTTGGTGAGCACCAGATGAAAATGAAGAAACGCCAATTTTAAATTGGATTATCATATCACTCCCCTTGAAGTGATTGGTCGAACAAAAGCGCCTTGGCTGCATAGCATCGTCATTTGGATAATAATCGTACAAAGCCCTTAAATATTTCTAAAAAAATCTTATCGAAAACCTCCCTGAAGACGTATAAAAATTGAAATAAGTTGTTTCTCATACTCATGAAAGACTCCGCTGGCTGGGTCATGTTATGCGAATGGAAAAAGAAGCTCCAGCACAGAAAGTTTTACTATCGACACCCGAATTCGGCAGCAGAGGAAGGGGGAGGCCTCGACTGAGATGGAAACAACAGGTGGAGGATGACTTGTACTCCCTTGGGGTTTCCAATTGGCGTCAGTTATCGCTAAAAAGGAATGACTGGCGTGCTTTGATACGAAACGGCCAAAATCGCCTTGGCGGTTAAGCGTCATTATGACGCAAGCCAAGATTAGATACTCATGAAAGGTATAAGACACATCTGAAAATATTTCCATCCCTACTTGTATTTGTTTAATACTGGCATGCGAAAACATCCGGCAACATTAATTGCCTTACATTCTTGCAAAATGATAACAACAAAGTTATTTGTAGTTGACCGATTTATTGTTGGGAATAATCTTATAACTTTAAACGAGCTAAACTTGTATATTTGTATATCCGGACTATGTATCTCGGGAACCGCTTGACCGATTAGGATTAAGACTATCCACTTGGGGGTTGCCACCTGGGGCGGTTTACAGGGTTGCCATCTATTTCATTTTTTTTTTAATTTTGTAGCAAAATATGCCAATATGGGTCAATAAAGGTATTTTCAGCGATTTGGTTGAAATTTGTAATATAGATAGTATGATTGATTCTAAGACTATCCACTTGGGGTTGCCACTTGGGGGTGTACAGGGTTGCCACATATCTCTATCTTTTTAATTATGGAGTTAGATATGCCAATAACTATGGGTATCAAATGAAAGGTATTTACGCCGACATACCAACTAAAATATTTTCAAGTTGGGTTGCCGCCCAGGGTTACCATTTTATCGTATTGTATTTGTATTGTATATTTTTGGGATCATATTTGGATTATTTTAGGATAATTTTGAGATCATTTAGGGATCACTTTGGGATCATTTTGGGGCTATTTTGAGATCATTTTGGGTTAAAGTTTGGATTAATTTGGGACAATCTTCGGCTCATTTTGAAGTCATTTTGGTATAATTTTTGGATTATTTTGGAAACATTTGAAGATCTTTTTGGGGTCGTTTTGGTATTATTTTAGGATTATTTTGGGATCATTTTTGTATACTTTTGGGGTCTTTTTCGGATCATTTTAGGTACATTTAAGCGTTTTTTGGGGTCACTTGGTAATCATTTTTGGATAATTTTGAGATCACTTTAGGGCCATTTTGTGGTAATTTTTGGATCATTTTGGGTCGTTTTGGGTTCAATTTCGCATCATTTCGGGAACATTTACTGGTCTTTTTTAGATCATTTTACGATTATTTTGGGATTATTTTAGGGTCATTTTGGGATCATTTTGGGTAAGTAAAGTTAGAGCTAAATTGATGGCAGCGAGCAAGCTCGGTCACGCAGGTACTTGGTATTAAATTGAAATGCTGGCTATCGAAGTTCATCGTCATATTAAGTTCTGGTTTTAAGGTCAAAAACTCGTTCCACGTTTCTCTACGTTTCAAGAAAATCCGTGGTTTCCAATCTCTAAAAATTTTGCCAGAAAAACGAATGTACTACACATTAAAAAATTTCTAAAAGCTCAATTTTCAAATTTTTTTTAATTTTCGTTGTGCCAGAAGCATGAATGTGTTGCACTCGACAACAAATACATTCTTGTTTCTGGCGCAACGAAAATTTTTTAAAATGTACTTGGAAATTTATAAACGATGAATGTGCCGTATCTCGAGGAATTTAATCAGAGAAAAGAGTATAATAAGAATATAGCTTGCAAAAATATACCCCCTGAAATCCCCTCTGGGGGATCCCGATACAAACTTTTAAAAAATTCACCAATTTTGGCACTTTACTTTAAAAGTAAATTTTCGGCACAGCGGTTACTATCAGGGAATATGTTCTATACTATATCTACGTCTTATTTCTACTTCATTTGTCTATTGAAGTGGTTCCACTTGAAGCATATTAATTCTTCATAATTTTTAATTTCCTCACATATAAAAAAGCATTAAGAGAAACAGTCAAAATGATTATGAAACACACCCACCAATAAAAGATTAAATTGACACACCAGCCAGCCCATGGGAATTATAAAACCAATAGATATATGAGAATCATACGAATGCTGTTATGAAACAACTTACCTGTATATTTGTACTTTTTCATATTACGGTAATTGCTATCAATGCGAACATGACAGTAAAAGAAATGGTTGAAATCATAAGTATGTAAGGAAATCTATGTTCGAGTAAGTATACACAGCGATAATCGTAGACAGACATCGTTAATGTGGGAGTGCATTGGAATTTAATAACACAAATTCTTTTGTTTGGCAATTACATTGTTGTTTATGTTTTTGGTGTTTTTTTTTTTTTTCTGTACTTCCAGCAATAAAACTAGGTAGCATATTTATTTACTTTCAACGTGCTTTTCAAAAATCATTTACGACATTCATGTCAACTTCAACGCCTGCTCAATGTGATTAAGTTTATGTATGTGTGTAAACAGGTTTATGTGATGTGTCAAAGTTGTGCAACAAAGCTCTATCGGCCTTTCTTTAACCTACAGATACATATACACAGAAAAAAATGAGCTGGTCATATCAATCAAAATATGTGTTGATTCAACCAAAATCATGGTCAATTCTTATCCATTATTCAATGCTGTTGATTCAACAGTTAAGCTGTTGTTTTAACAGAAAATTTTCTTATTTTCGGTGTTCGGAGTGCGATTTTCGGTAAAGTCAATATAATTATTTTATATATATATATATATATACTGTAATAAAAAGGTTGAAAGTGCACATTGAAAGTAACATATCAAAACCACTTTCAAAGCGGTTATGATAATACTGTAAATATTAATGATATGAGTCCACTTTCAAATTTACAGTAGTTCATGTCAATATGATAGTATATTCGAAGAATGATAGGGGGTTACTTTCAAAATTGATATTACCACTGTTGGACGAAAAATGACAGGGTTTACTGTTAATTTGGCGGCCGCTTCTTGTAGATTTTTTTTTTCAGTGTATATATATAACTAAAATAACTAAAAGAAAAAAAAACAAATATAATAAAATTATTTTTCAGAGTTCTTATATTGTGACTTCAGCGAGAATCGAACTCAGGGCTCTTGAATACTCAATCCAGGTGTCTACTGTCTAACCAAGATGCCATCGCTTACTTCTGCTTGCCAGCGTCTAATTACAGCTTGTTCTATTCTAAAGTACCTGCGTCACCGAACTTGTTCGGTGCTATCAATTTAGCGCTAACTTTACTTACTCAAAATGAGCCCAAAATGACCCTAAAATAATCCCAAAATAATCATAAAATGGTCGAAAACGACCCTTGAACGTTCCCAAAATGATCCGAAATAGAACCAAAAACAACCCAAAAATTACCCTAAAATGATCCCAAAATGATCCTAAAATTATCCAAAAGTGATCTAAATATTATTCCCTAATGACCCCAAAAACCCAAAATGATCCGAATATGACCTCAAAATTATACAAAAATGATCCCAAAAAGACCCTAAATAATCCCAAAATAACCCTAAAATAATCCCAAAACGACCCTAAAAAGACCCTCAAATGTTCCCGAAATGACCCAAAAATGATGCCAAAAAGATCCAAAAATGATCCCAAAATGAACCCAAAACGACTCCAAAATGATCGAAAAATTACCCAAAAATTGTCCAAAATTAATCCAAAACTGAAACCAAAATCATCTCAAAATAGCCCCAAAATTATCCCATAAAATACGGTAAATGGTAACCCTGGGCGGCAACCCTACTTGAGAATATCTTAGTTGTTATGTCGGCGAAAATACCTTTCATTTGATACCCATATTGGCATATCTCGCTCCATAATTTAAAAAAATGGAGATAGGTGGCAACCCTGCACACCCCTTAAGTGGCAACCCCTAAAGTGGATAGTCACAGAATCAATCATACTATCTATAGGCCAAATTTCAACCAAATCGGTCAAGTGGTTAGCGAAATAGTCCGGATATACAAATAAACTGCGGTAAGGTGGCAACCCTACGTGGCAACCCTACTTGAAAATATTTTAGTTGGCATGTCGCTGAAAATACATTTCATTTGATACCCATATCTTGCTACAACATTTAAAAAAAATTGAGATAGGTGGCAACCCTGTAAAGCGCCCAGGTGGCAACCCCAAGTAGATTACCTTAGAATTAATCATACTACCTATATTCAAAATTTTATCCAAATCGGTCTAGCGGTTCCCGAGATAGTCCGGATATACAAATATACAAGTTTAGCTCGTTTAAAGTTATAAGATGACACTTTCTCAGGTTGCTTTCTTGCCTCCACCGAGAATCGAGCTCACACTGCTTTGACTACTGAAAGGAGCTGTTAATCATCAGGCCATTGCGTTATGCTTATGCTTGATGGCGTCGAATTGCAGCTTTGTTATCAGTGTCTTCGCTGTTGGATTTACTGCAGAAGTTTGTTGTTTGAAAAATTCCTTTGAAATAAACAAAATTTGGTCAATTCGACAGAATTTGGTCACCTTCAGAGATTGTTGATTTTACCAGTGCCATTTCTTTATGCGTACTTAGAAATTGTAAAACAATAAAGAACTAAAGTTGCACATGCGAACGGTAGACCTTTGCTACTGCAAGACACACTTGTGGCACTCAGCTAACTTTGTTATTGGTATAGGGTGGGTGCCAATTTTTATTTAAATATTTTTAGTGGTTGAGGTTCATCCTCTGTCCATAGTTGAGACTTATTGCAAAAAAAACGATTTTTTTTTCTATTTGCATCGCATTTCAGACTTACACAAAAATATTACACTGATTATATTTGTCACACCCTAATGATAGCATGACTTGTATCTATGAGACATAAACTTGCACTTATATATGTAATAGCAGACGACCCTAAAAGTTATAATTGCTCAGAGAGTTGTGAAGTTCATAGTACAAAATAGAAATTAAGGAACTAAAATACAATACAAAAACAATCTTACACGTAATAATATAGAAAAGAAAAATAAATGTGAAACAAAAAAAATATAAAACTGAAAAAGCAATAATACACATTTTTATTGACTTCAGCTTTTGTAGGAAGTCGAATAGACTAAATGAGGCAACTGCGGAAATAACAGATGTTACTAACATACTTACTGACAAATAAGGGACGAATAGCGCCGTCAAAACAAAATAAGTCTGTGTGGTAAAATTCCGAGACAACATTTTATGAGCCACCTGTCGTCGCCTGTATAATGAAACAAATTGTAGAAGTAATGAAAAACGTATATACATATACTTATTTATCCTTAAATGATTACATATCGTCACTCGCTTGCCAGAGGCATGAATATGCCAATTTTCTAAATTTGAGTTAATAGCCTCACGTGCTTAACCTCTCGTTTCTCTACAAGTCACGAAAATCCTGGGCTTCCAAAGTACAAGGAACCTCCGGAATTTTGCAATGCCATTTTCATGTATGTGAAGTTCAATTCCTGGAAATTGTGCCAGAAAAACGATTGTGCAACATATTCATGTTTCTGGCCCAAAAAAAATATTTAAAAACTAAAGTTTTTAATTTTTTAAAATTTTCGGTTTCCAGAAACATGAATGTGTAGCAAAATTGTTACGTATACGCCAGGGTGTTCCTTGTTGAGTAGGTACAACACATTCGTGTTTCCGGCAAAACAAAAATTTTTACAAATTTTAAAATTCTAAAAAGTGAAAGTGAACATTTTCGTTTAAAAGCCTTATTTTCCAACCAAATTAACATACATAATCACGAGTTTGATGCCTCATGCATAGGTAAGAAATAGGTTTTTTTGTTTTTATAATAAAAACAAAACAACCTAATCTGCATTCCTGAAAAATTGTGCATACTGAAACTAAATATGACAAACAACAGTGCCCAAAATAATAAAAATAAGCTCATTGTTGCACATTCTCAAACACAAAAGCTTAACAGTCCATACGTAAAAACCATAAACTTTAGAAAAATTGAGGTAAGACAATACTTATGACTTTTTTGAACCGGAACCGTAGTTAACTGTAAATATAAAATTAAAACCAACGCCACAAATCCATATAAAGCAACAAATAAAGATAATATGCAAGAAATTGGCGTAAAATGTAACTTGCATTCCACTTAAAAATTGTAATAATGGTCAGTTGAGCAAATCTCGAGAGTGGAAATATCAAATGACCAGCAGTGTTACAAATCCCTGGACCATAGAAATCATAGTTTCATGAAACAAGCTGGGAAAAAAAAATAAATTATTAGCTGTAAGAAAAAATGCAGCGAGACATATTGGCGTAAAAAATGTTTGTGGGCGTAAAAACTTGCTCTAATTCTTATTATTTTTTTTTTTTTTGGCATTCTTTGAAAAATCATAAATGATAAATTTACACTAACACTTAACACTAACAATATGATAGAATTTTTAGATTGACAAAAACCCTTCAGAAAACCAAAAAGGGATAGGGATAGGGATAGGGATAGAGGGAGGCGCAAGGGCATAAATGGTGGACAAATTTTCATGAAATGGAAAGTTAGTACTTCCCAAAGACAAAGGAGTACTTTCTGAAAACATAGCTTTATCCTGAAAGTTTTTTTAACTAAGCATATGAATTGCTTAATTGCCAAGAAGCTATGCTGTACTTGAAGTAAAATATCTGTATTTTAAGAAAATATTATTTTAACCAAAATTTCTCCAATTTTTTAAGCTATTGCATAGATTTTATCTCAGGCCTTGGCGGTGGGAGTGAAATGAAAACAATGTTAATGTTAAAAAAGTTCGTAACGGACTTTTTTCAATGTTAAAAGGTTCGGCGTCAACAACATAACTTGACAAAAAATAAATATAAGCGTTGCCTACATTTAGGCGTATGACGTTGTACTAATGTTAGCAGCAGGCCGATTACATGAAATTGGAGCTGTACATTACATTACATTAAAATTGGATCTGTAAGCGTTGCCTACATTTAGGCTATAGTACTGACAGTGTGACGTTTTACTGATATTAGCCACAGGCCGATTACATAAAATTGAAGCTGTATAGGCTATACTATTAACAGGTTAAGGCTGTACTGTGGTGGCTTTCCGTAATTCGATATCGAGCATAAATGACTATAAATTTATCGTTTTCGCTTTCCGTAGCACAAAGTGTCGATTTTTTTATATGAAATCCGATATCGAATTCAAAAAAACGAGACAACGAGTATCGTCTGTCGAATTACGGAAAGCCACCCCTGCTCTAAAGACATAAATATGCTCATTGAGTTTTCATAAATATTATAATTGCATAAGTTGATAAAAAGTGATATGCAATAGCTTTACCGCGGCAGTCCTCGAGTGCCTCACGTCCTTCTTTTTATCTTGCGACAATGGCATTTTAGGTCTCATTTTTCTTAAGTTCCCACTCAAATTTAAACCACTTGCTGCAGGATCGTACAGATCTCCGCTTAACTTTTCCTCGTCTATCGTAATCTGTGGAATTATATCAATCCGCAGCACCATTTCATTAAACTTAAATAAAAATAATCATAAAACGAAAAATTGCTTTTAATCATAAATTCTTTTGAAAACATCCAATTCAATCATCGGCCCACAAACCAAACAAGTAAATCGTTTATTAATTAAAAAGGTATGCACCAATAGTGAGTAACCAATTACAAACTAATTCCATTGAAATCCTACAAAAAACAGGAAAAAATAACAACGATATAATCATAAAAAACAGAACCACAAAGTTTTTTCTTACGCTTTCGTATTGAAGCTCAAATAAGTTGAAAAGAGTTCACAATTAATTGACAGCCAACCACAAAACACAAAGCATAAAACAACTTTGTATGTAACAAAACCATAAAATTGAAAAGCTAAAAAACTAACAAAAATACGCTCAAAGCGACATTGACACAACAAACTGTGGTTGCCAAAAAAAAAAAAAAATGTTTATCTGTGGATAAATATAGAGATAAAAGGAGAAAATATATGCAAATGTGTGAGGTTACATAAAAAACATTTAAAAAGAGAAGTTAAAGCCTGACTAAAAAAGTAGGAAATGTTTGGGAGTATGGTTAAATATTTTTTTTTAGTGTGTGGTTTTTATCTAACTTTTTTTGCCTCAATAAATCATCACTACTAAAATTTGTTAGCTGCATTAAACTATGATTTGCCACATTGTTTAGTCGCTATTGCAAAATTTTAAAACTCTTTTTTTTACGTAAGCTATTTTAGTTTTCCAATAAAAGCAATCTGACAACAGTTTTGCTCTTACCAGGCATAAATGTCATCAGGGGAACGAAAAAAATTACTTAGTTATATAAGTACATATAAAAGCCAACCACAAAAGGAAGTTTGAAACAATAAAATATGAATTAAATCCCGCAGCTTACGGAAAACGGCACCACAATGAAAAAGTGGCAACGACACAAAAAGTTTATAAAAACAAAATTTTAGTTACGCTTCCTGCATTTTTATGCATTTATCATACGTAAAATGTATATATGTATTAGGGTAGTTGACTTTGTTTTTCGAACCCGGATTTTTATACATTTTTCCTAACTAATGTTGTTGTTGTTGTTATTGTTGTTTCTGTCTTTGTTGTGTTGGTGTCGTTGTTGTCGTTTTTGTTGTTGTTGTTGTTGTTGTTGTTGTCGTCGTTTTCGTTGTCGTTATCGTTGTCGTGGTCGTTGTAACAGTACTACCTGATGGGCACGTCTATTACCGAAAGCTGTCATCTATATCTTCTAACGAGAGTCCCAGAAATCTGACAGTTTTACAATGGTTGAGCCATACCGAGTTTGCTGTGGTCAAAGAATCTGCTCCGTGAGCAGGGAAGAACGTTATTTATGTCTTTGATGGAAATTTATAGCAAACCAGGAGCCTGGCCGACATTGTCCTGCCCTAGAACTCACTCTCCCGAATCTGGAAAAATTTACATCAATGCTTTCCTAATCGATGCTCCAATTGCCTTTCTCACCTACATTTCTCCCATTTCTATCCCTACCCCTATCCCTATCACTATCTAACTCATTACCTACCTATTTTGATTATTTAAGAATAAATACTTTTCGCAACACTTGATTTCAAAATATAGATTCGAGGTCCAGGTCCAGGTCATATCCTTGCTGGTTTGCCAGAAGCATGAATGTACAAATTTTCCAGATTTGAGTTAATAGACTCACGTGATTAACCTCTCGCTTCTCTACGATTCACGAAAATCCAGAGTGCTACACATTAATGTTTCTGGCCCAACAAAAATGTATAACAATTTAATTTTCAATTTTTTTTAAATTTTTGTTGTGCCGGAAGCATGAATGTGTTGCACTCGACAACAGACACCATGGCGTATACGTAACTATTTTGATAAACATTCGTGTTTCTGGCACAATGAAAATTTTGAAAAATTTAGAAATTAAATTTTTAAACATTTAAACGCAACGAAAATTGAAAGATGAATGTGCTGTATCTCGAAGAATTCCAGTAATATCAACGCAAAAACTATATAAAAAATTCCCCAAATTTTAATTTTGGCACATTCATGTTTCTGGCAAGCAAGCGACGATATATAATGCATTTTGGTGAAAATCTCGAGATACAGTTCTGAAAAGGTAAAATAATCAAAACACCCTAGTCTCCCTTTGCTCATATAAAATGCATAAGTATGCAACCTTTTTTTCATATTTTATTACTTTGCTCTTACATAGCTTTGACAGCTGTCAATGCATGTTTGGCGAATATTTTTTGGCGGGTTCATGCCGCGTGTTCGCCGTTTCGGTGTGCACCAAATGCGGGCAACGGCGCGTAAATGCAATAACTTTTTTAGTTTTATTATTATCAACGCCTTGTATATGTGCAAAAAGTGTCAACAACAAGAGCAAAGTACACGTGAGCACAGTATTCAGTTATCTTTTTATTTGATTTTCTTTTTGGTAAACTGTTTTTTTGGGTGGTGTAAATATTTTCATTGGTGTCAATATTTTACACATTGTTATTGTTGCGTTGCACATGATACATTTACGGTTGAAATATTTTGCTGTACTTGATAGGGGAGCTTAAACCGAAAAGCTTATTGATGGAGGAGTAAGTTGGTGGGGTTTTCAGGCGCTCCCCTCCCCCCATCCCTCCTTCGTGATTATCCACGTGGAAGGGTTTTCAGATTCATATGTATGTGCATATATGTAGTAGAAAGAAAGCAAAAAGTACAGTAAAAAATACGCGAAAAATACTGGAAAAATATAGTAAAAATTACACAAAAAATAAAGTAAAAATTACGCAAAAAGTGCAGTAAAAAAATATAGTAAAAATTACATAAAACTTTGGTAAAAAAATACGCAAAGAATATATTAAAAAATACCCAAAAATATACAGGTAAAAATACAGTAAAAATACAGAAAAAAATACACGAAAAATACAGTAAAAATATAGTAAAAACTACACAAAATTATACTAGAAATTAAGCAAAAAATACAATAAAAAATACAGTAAAAATATAACAAAAATTACACAAAAAATTTAGTAAGTCACGCGAAAAAAAACTAACTAAAAATTACGCAAATATATAGTAAACAACCCAAAATATATAGTAAAAAATACGCGAAGAATATAGCAAAATTTACACAAAAAATTTATAAAAATTTTCATTAAAATATAAAAAAATTACACAAAATTTTGGTAAAAATACGAAAAAAATATATAAAAAATACCCAAAAATGTAGTAAAAATTACGAAAAAAATATATAAAAAAATACCCAAAAAAGTAGTAACAATTGCGAAAAAAATATAATAAAAACACAAAAAAATAAATTAAAAATTACGCAAAAAAATAGTCAAAATTATACAAAAAATTTAGTAAAATTTACATTAAAAATATAGAAAAACTTACACAAAATTTTGGTAAAAATACGCAAAATATATATAAAAAATTGAGCAAAATATACAGTAAAAAATATAATAAAAAATACGTGAAAATTAAAGTAAAAATATAGTAAAAACTGCAGAAAACATTAAGTAAAAATTTCCCAAAAGTAAAATTTAAATTAAAAATATAGTAAAAATTACACAAAAAATAGTCAAAATTACACAAACAATTTAGTAAAATTTACATTAAAAATATAGAAAAACTTACACAAAATTTTGGTAAAAATACACAAAATATATATAAAAAAATACCCAAAAATATAGTGGAAACTGAGCAAAATATACAGTAAAAAATACAATAAAAAATACGTGAAAATTAAAGTAAAAATATAGTAAAAATTACCCAAAAATATAGTAAAAACTGCACAAAAAATTTAAATTAAAAATATAGGAAAAATTACGCAAGAAATATATTAAATAATATCCAAAAATAAAGTAACAACTACGAAAAAGATATAGTAAAAATTACACAAAAAAATATATTAGAAATTAAGCAAAAAATAGAGTAAAAAATGTAGTAAAAATACAGTAAAAAATACGGGAAAATAAAGATAAAATTTGAACCCCTCCTGGATCCGCCACTGATATGGATGCAACAAGGCAAAATACAACCTGTAAAGATATTAACATTTTTCCTTGCTAGCGGATTTTTATTTGCCAATATTGTATTGTACGGGGTTTTGAATCATATGACAAGTTTCGATTCAAAAATCTATTTCGAGATTCCCCCACTTTTCAAGAGGTATTCAGCAATTAACAATTATGTCCGCCTAGCGGGATTTTTATTTCTACAAATTATATTGCCTAGTATGATAAGTTTCGCTGGGTTGCCAAGAAATCAAAAAGCCCGATCCGTGCGCCACCTACCGAAATTTTTGTTGATGAGGAATTGCATTGTCACCGAGTTCTCATACATGTGTCAAGTTTCAAGTCCCTAGCTTACTGGGAAATTCCTCCCTGTTTTTCAAGAATTTTAAATTATCTCGATCACTGCACCATCTAGCGGAATCTTGTGTACATCGAAGGGTATTCTCTTCAATTTTTGAACTTTACGTATATTTATATCCCTGCGACACTTTTTTTTCACTTGCATTACATTTTCACGCGGTTCTGAACAATGCTTCTAGTTTCAGGGGTCTAGCTCGCAGGCAAGTAACCTAAAAAGCCTGCAAGATACTAAACAATCATATGGAAATTCGAGGACAAACAAGAAAGGGAATTAATATTAGGGCAGTAGAAACTTGCCCAAACTATGATTTTTGATCTTTAGCATCCCTGACATGAATCGCAAATTTCAATCATCTCAAAAATCCAAATTTTAATTTCTACTAATTCACAATTATATACCACTGAGTGAATAAAGGTCATCTATCATTACCACAACGAAATACTACCTAAAGCTATACCCAAAAAAAAAAATTAGTCAGAAATAATGCGGCCTAATTTGTTTAGAAACTTTCAACTTCACCTCTTGGCATACGACCAGGCAGGCAGAAAGAGCCCTCTTTACAATTTAATTAACTTTCAATTTGTTATGCTGCATACCGCACAGTTGGTTGGCTATTGCACAAAAGCGGGAATACAATGCGCATGCGGCTAAAATAGGCCACAGAATAAAAAAAAAGGCAAAACAGATAGATGCAGTTGGTTAGTAGAAAATAAAATTGGAAAAAGATTGATTATCACGGCGCGGTTATGGCGCGTCAATAGCAATGTAGCGCGCCAATACAAATCTCACGCGCACGATACACCGCGGCATCAAGTTCAATTAATATTTGCCTCATTTTGTTGCAGCCCATTTTATAATTTACTTTGTTCACTTTTCTCATACACATTTTCTTTTTTACTCTTTTGCAGACCCCTCAGCCGTACGCCGCTAACACAAGTATCATATTTACAAAAAATACCTACACTGCCGCGTCATTTCTCACCCAGCGCAGCAGCGGCGGCTGGCGCACCAGGTGCAACATCATCACTATTCGCTGGCGGCATTTTGCCCAGCAGCTCTTCGGCGAGTGCTTTATACAACGCATCAGGGTTGCCAACATCACCTTTGCCATTACAGCGTCAATATCATCAGCCGCCAGCGTTACCACAACACCAGCAACACCAACAACAACAACAACCGCCACTGCCACCGCCACACCATCCGCATCCTTCTCATCATCAATTGCATCATCCACAACAATATTTGCCACCACATCATCAGTTGCCACCGCTAGCGCCACCGCATTCCTCCGCCTCGTCGGTTGGTATGCTGGCGCATCATGCACCGCAACAGTATTCGCCAGCGCATTCGGCGCATTCCTCCTCATCCAAATACTCGACCTCATCGCTGAAACATCAACATCAACAACAGCAACAACATGGAATGCAGCAGCAACAACATGGCTTACCGCCGCACCACTCACAGCAACCAAATGCGCCCCACCAGCTGTCACCTGCAATTTCATCGCCTTCGCCGCCATCGCTACTGCATCATCCTTCGTCTGCGCATGTGCCCTTCGCTTTGGTTGGCCACCAACAACTCGATATGCAACGACATTCGCATTCAGACGATGACAGCGGTTGTGCGCTAGAGGAGTATACATGGGTGCCGCCCGGTCTGCGACCCGATCAGGTGAGTAATAAAAAAATAAAAAATATTTATTCTTTAATTGTATCGAGCTGCGCGTAGTACGGAGATCAGAAAAAAATATTTTATGGCGCGTGAAATTATGCCACAATCGTTGTGATGAAGTTACGAGTGGTGGCTCAGAATGTGGTTAGATATTGCAATCAAAACGAATTAGCTCCGAAGATTGTTATTTTACGCGCTGAGAATTACTTACTAGCCCTCATAGAACATAGCGCAAGTTCATAAAACCAAATATGGCATGTTTAAAGGTCTACCAGTTCAGTGTTGCCACTTAGTTTTGCAAGGTTGCCACCTATTTAAATTTTTAAAAATTAAGTAAGTGAGTTTTACGAATGTAGTTATCAAAAGTACGGTATTTAAAAAAATAGTACCTGGGTGACCGAGCTTGCTCGGTGCTATCAATTTAGCGCTAACTTTACTTACTCAAAATGATCCCAAAATGTCCCAAAAATAATCCCAAAATAATCCTAAAATGATCCGTTACCCTTACCTTACCTATGACCCTTAAATGTTCCTTCCCAAAATGATACGAAATTGAACCCAAAACAACCCAAAAATGATCGGAAAATGATCCCAAAATGACCCCAAAATGATACAAAAATAATTCCCAAATAATCCCAAAAACACCCTTAAATGTACCCTAAAGTTACCCCAAATTTATACAAAAATGTTCCAAAAATGTTCCCAAATAATCCCAAAATGATCCCAAAAAGACCCTTAAATGTTCCCAAAATGATACGAAATTGAACCCAAAACGACCCAAAAAAGATCGGAAAATGATCCCAAAATGACCCCAAAATGACCCTAAAATGATGCAAAAATTATCCAAAAATGATTTCCAAATGATCCCAAAAACACCCTTAAATGTACCCTAAAATGATCCCAAAATTATACAAAAATAATCTCAAAATAATCCCAAAATGATCCCAAAAAGACCCTTAAATGTTCCCAAGATGATAGGAAATCCAACCCAAAACGATTTTTGGGTCGTTCCAAAAATGATCCAAAACTTATCCCAAAATGATCGAAAAATGATTCCAAAATGATCCCAAAATGATCCGAAAATTACCCTAAAATTGTCCCAAATTAATCCAAAATTGAACCCATAATGATCTCAAAATAGCCTCAAAATAATTCCAAAGTGGCCCCCAAATTATCTCAAATTGATCACAAATGAATGAACACAATACGGTAAAATGGTAACCCTGGGCGGCTACCCTACTTGAAAATATTTTGGTTGATATGTCAGCGAAAATACCTTTCATTTGATAAACATATTGGCTAATCTAACTCCATAATTTCAAAAAAATTGAGATAGGTGGCAACCCCCCACCCCCTAAGTGGCAACCCCCAAGTGGATAGCCTTAAAATCAATCATACTAGGTATATGCCAAATTTCATCCAAATCGGTGAAGCGGTTCCCGAGATAGTCCGGATATACATAGATGGTTAGGTTAGGTTGAAGTGGCTGCCGCAAAGGCACACCTAGGCCAGTATTAAGAGGTCCGTTCTGATACCATCAACACTAGGAAAGTCAGTCCCGGGACCCAGCCATATGGAAAATCCCAGTGCTATTGGGACTCTCCACATAGCAGAATCCCGGGGCTGACACTCCTAAAACCGACACCGTTACACCTCCTCGAACCATTTAGATGACTTGATGAAAGCCATCAAGTCCTTTATGTCCAGCTCCGCTACCTGGCGTAGGCTATCCAGGAAGGGAACTCCGAAAAAGCGCCTTCTCGCGCCGCTTAAAGCCGGGCAGTTGCAGATGAGATGCTCCACCGTTTCCTCCTCCTCATCATCTTTGCAACTCCTACAGCATCGTCGATAGGGTACACCCAGCCTTGCTGCGTGCCTTCCAATAAGGCAGTGCCCGGTTAAAACCCCTATTAATATAGATATATCCCTTCTTCTTAGGGTGTAAATATATTTAGATCTTTTAATATCCCATTTTGGCCAGGATTGTTTGGATACTTGGCACCCTGGCGATAAAAGCCATCTTTCATTGGCTTGTCGGAGTGTATGCTCCTTCAACATTAGCTTGCATGTGGCAAAGGGCATACCTAAGCGTTCTTTATCCTGAAGAACCTGCTTGGTCGTGCCCTGCCTAGCAAGTTCGTCTGCCCTACAGTTTCCTTCAATGTCCCTGTGTTCCGGGACCCATGTGAGGCTCACGCGGTTCTGTTGGGCCATCTCCTGAAGAGATCGACGACAGCTGAGCGTCAGTTCAGAGTTGAACAAGTAAGAGCCAAGGGATTTGACTGCCGCTTGGCTATCGCTGAAAATAACGATATTCTGTCCGATAGCGTGTTGCCCTATCCAAGCCGCGGCGTCCATGATTGCTGAGACCTCAGCCTGGAAGACGCTGCAATGATCAGGCAGTCTGAAGGAAAGCTCAAGGTCCAGATCCTTGGAATAAATCCCTCCTCCAACTCTGCCGTCCAACTTCGAACCGTCGGTGTATATGGAAATGCCGCCATTAGTAGCAGGACACCGATCCGTCCTCTCCCAGTCTTCCCTGCTGGGAATGTTTATTCTGAACCAGCTATCTCCGACTGTTGTGGTTGCACAACGGTCCGTGCTCGGAGGGAGAAAGCTATAAGAATCCAGAATACCGGAATGTCCAGTAGTGCCTGCGCCCCAGCCGGAAGTTTCCCTTAGACGCAGAGCCGATGCTGCCGCTGCCCGGTACCCTTGCAGATCGAGTGGCAAAATGCCAAGAATGGTCTGGAGAGCTTCGTTGGGCGTTGTTCTCAACGCGCCGCTTATACAGATCATGCTAGATCTGTGGACTTTACCTAACAGGTTTAGGTTGGCTGCCTTGCTCAGCGCAGGCCACCATACCACGACTCCATACAGCATAATTGGCCGGATTATCGCAGTGTAAATCCATCTGCAGATTTTGGGACTGAGCCCCCATTTTTTGCCAATGGCTCTTTTACAGGTGTAAAGGGCAATGCACGCTTTCCTCTGGCGCTGGATGACATTCTCCTTCCAGTTAAGCTTTCTATCCAGAACTATGCCTAGGAATTCGGCTTTGTCAGCCAAGTTCAGGCGCACGCCATTTAGTTTTGGTAGGCTTAGCGTTGGTATTTTGTACCGGTTAGTATAAAGGACAAGCTCCACTTTTCCCGGGTTGATATTAAGTCCGCAGCGAGATGACCACGAGGAAACTGCTCGCAGTGCTACTTGCATCAAGATCAAGATACAAATATACAAGTTTATCTCGTTTAAAGTTATAAGATTTCTAGATAAGGTTGCCACTTTTTTTAAATAATTTATAATATATTTTCCATATTTGCTATTAGATCGAAAACGAATGGTTTGTATAGGGTATACAATATATGTTTGCATCTTTACTCATTTCAAGAAACTATATCTTGCTATACGCGTCGGCAGATCGCAAATGTTATCTTCTGCGCATGCGTATCAAGAACAACTGCGCATATATGCGTTACCAATCTTTCAACACTTTTGCCAAGCGCGGAAAGGCATTCATACTTACATACATACATGCATACGTATAAGCAACACCTCGTAACCAACCGCGCGTTAAAACTTTTTGAGCGGCATTCATTTTATGGTGATAAATACTTACAAGACGCCATCACTGCTTCCAACCGCCGATTTGCTTTGTGCACACTTTCCTTTCATTCTTAGTATCTATACGCTGTCGCAATGCTTCTTCGGTATCACAAAGATTTCTTGCTTCCTCAATGGAACTAAGTCCACAATCCCTCAGCAACTAACTTTACTCGTGTAAGTTGCAAGCGCTTTCGTGTTTGTTGATTTTACTGCGCGGCAACTGTTGACTTTATTTTACGCATTGGTCAACTTTGGTTATATGAGCTCATACATTGTTGCACTAACCCGTTGAGATACTTTATTATTGCTATTGAATGTCTAGTTCTGTCACATTTAATCTACCACTGAAATCTATATCTTTTCTTATTCGAAAGGCACTGGAAGAAAAGTTTGTGTTTGACAAAAAAAACTTTAGACCTTAGTCTGGACCATACGTGTTCATACGTGTTGTATGAAATGTTAAAATGAAAAAAAAAATAAAAAATTTCAGAAAAACTTTATCACTTCATAGAATGAGAATTTCCCACGAAAAGGCATTCGCATTATTCGCACACCATTAGGACGTTTTCGGCCTAATAACTAGCAGATGTGGAAAAAAAATTAAATTATTAATTGACAATTCAGGGATTTACATCCTAATAATATTTCTATAGAAATAAGAAGTAAAATATCTTTCGTTTGATATCTTTATTGGTATATCTCATTTAATATTTAAAAATTGTAATGAGGTGGCAACCCTAAAAACATTTTTTTGATATGCGACGTAAAATACCTTCCGTTTGATATCATTGTATATGGGTATATCTTATTCAATTTGTAAAAAATTGGAAATAGGTGGCAACCCTTCAATAACTGAATAGCAACGCTTGAAGAAATTTTTGAGGTCCACTACCAAACAAAGTATAATTTTAAAGGAAAAAAACAAGCTTTAAATTAAAATTAAAAAAAAATGTATTAAAAATGTTTCAATCTGAAAAAAGTTTATAAACTTTTTTTTTATAAAATTTTTACTAAAATTTTTCAAAATTTTTTTTTTCTAATTCATATTCAAAAAGAACGGAAAAAATACTTTTGAAAACTCTTTACATACTCCTTCTTAGCACGACAATTACAAGACTTCTATTTTGAAGAAAAAAGGCTTGCACAAAAAAACTTGCGAATTCATAATTCAATGACATATCAACTAAAATATTTTCAAGTAGGGTTGTTTCCTAGGGTTGCCACCTTACCGCAGTATAATTGTATATCAGGACTATTTCGCTAACCGCTTGACCGATTTGGTTGAATTTTGGCCTATAGATAGTATGATTGATTCTGTGACTATCCACTTTAGGGGTTGCCACTTAAGGGGTGCACAGGGTTGCCACCTATCTCCATTTTTTTAAATTATGGAATAAGATATGCCAATATGGGTATCAAATGAAAGGTATTTTTGCCGACATACCAACTAAAATATTTTCAAGTAGGGTGGCTGCCCAGAGTTACCATTTTACCGTATCGTATTTGTATATATTTGGGTCATTTTGGAATTATATTTGGGTTATTTTAGGATCATTTTGGGATCATTTGCGGGTCACTTTGGGATCATATTTGGGTTATTTTAGGATCATTTTGGGATCATTTGCGGGTCACTTTTCGATAATTTTGAGGCTATTTTGAGATCATTTTGAGTTAAATTTTGAATCATTTCGAAACAAATTTTGGGTCATTTTCGAATCAGTTTGGCATCATTTAAGGGTCATTTTGGGATAATTTTTTGGTCATTTTGGGTTCAATTTTGGATCATTTTGGGAACATTTGATGGTCTTTTTGGGGTCGTTTTGGGATTATTTTTTTGGATTATTTTGGAATTCTTTTGGGGTCATTTTGGGATAATTTTGGGTGATTTTGGGATCATTTGGGTACATTTAAGGGTCTCTTTGGGATCATTTGGAATTAATTTAGGGTAGTTTTGGGATCATTTCTGGGGCATTTCGGGTTCAATTTCAGATCATTTTGGGAACATTAAAGGTCTTTTTGGCGTCTTTTTTGGATCATTTTGGGTGAGTGAAGTTAACGCTAATTTTGTAATTTTCGCAGACTAGGTTGGGGCATCTGCTTGTCTTCACGAAAAAACTACCCTGGTAAATCTAAGCTCTCCTCCTAAAACTTCAAATTCTTGCAAAGATTTTTCACAGTGCATTTAGCATCACTAAAATATAGTTAAGTGCTGTTGAATATAACAAAAAAAATGTATGCGAATATAAACTAGTTTATGTAGTGAATACAGCTGGGGTCATAAATATGTCAAGTGCAGCTTTGATAAAAAAGAGTTATTGCACGAGTGGAAAAAGATAAAAAAAAAGCAACAACAAAAAAAACTAGGCAATAAAACTGAACTTCAAAGTAATAAAAGTAGTTTGGTAGTTTGAGCGATTACAATTTGTTGCACTGATTGTGGCAGCAATAAAAATAGAAATTAAAACCAGCATAACCCAGAGGAGCAAAAAATCATTTATGTGCAGATTTTAATACATACAAATTCATAGACTTTTCAACTTTTTGATTGCGCACATTCAAATACCGCCAATTGACTTTTTACAACGTGTTTAATGCGTTAAAAAGTGGCCGAACGCCACGTCACACCCTTGGCTGCACCGCATGCCATCCTTTCGGCTTTATCAATTATGTTGGCCATTCATTTACTTTTTGAGCTGGACATCCTCAAAAAGGTGGAAGAAAACTACAGATGGCACATAAAAAATATTACATCCAACAAAAAATTTAAATCCTTTAGTTGCCTCATGCATATTTTTCTGTTCCATGTAGCGACAATTGCGCTCTATCCGTATGTGGCAGACACTGCTCACTGCCACTGTGGTGTGCACAACATAAATTATTACCACAAAGTATCCGTTGTCGCTCTGCCCAGTGTCGTAATTTTCAACATATAAATAAGCCCATAGCCACGTAATGACGCGTTTGGCTCGCTGTGACTCTACAACAACAACATGTGGCTCCTTTTTGGCTCACAAAAAAACCAGATTCGCAAGAAAAGTACAAAAAAGCATTCTTGGCATACCGTTAGCGTCTCAACCCCGGCAGCCACTCATTTCATTTCGAATGTGAAATGCATAGCGTGATTTCAGCCACGATGTGTTATAGAAAGTATGACTTTGTTGTTGTATGGCTCACTAGGTTGAAATCCCCCTGATATAAATCTTTGGAAAGTTTACCTTTATATATATGTAGAAAAAATTGTGTAACCTTCTTCCCCTTTGGAGATTGGACTTATAGCAATGTAGGTTGGTCCAGATTCAGAGAGCGTGTCAAAGAAAACTCCAGAGAAAACGAGCTGCCGAAGCATCAGTACGTTAGCACAGTATCCAATGTCGGCACTCGTAGGCACTGTTTGCAAACCTTTCAAGAGAGCCGATTTTGAATTGCTTGCTCATCTTGTCGTGCGCACTCCTCCAATCTAAAGCAATCCAGCTAACTAAAAAGATAAAAAAAAATATTCCATTCGGAGCTATATAACGCACATTTTTTAGAGCTTACTCTCATAGGTACTACCAAAAGGTCCCCGAACCGGACTATTTCGATACAAATTGGCAAGTCTTATATCGACCAGATATTTAACAGAGTGGGAGACAGTTGTCGGAATTTAACTCCGAAAGATTTGCTAGGATCGATAAAGACCCCTCCTAACCATTCAAAATCAAAGAAAGTTTTAATATCTGTGGTAGGTTCGGAGAGAGGGTATTACCCCTTTCTTCTTGGGAAAACAATCGCACACCAATGATTTATATACATTAACTATAGAGGTATACCTCTGCCGATAACGAGTAACCCAGGTTTTTAGGAAAAAATGTATCCAAGGTTAGTAAGTCAAACAAGTTCAGGTCAGAAGTTAAACGGAAAAGCTCTCTGTCGACGAGGAAATGTCACGGTCTACAAGCTCCTCATCATACCTGTCTTGTTGTATGTCTCGATATCGTAAACCCTTTCAAAAAATTTCCGAAGAGTTCTATCCAAAAAGATAAAGACGTTCCTGCCTTATAACTTTGGTCCGATGTTTGTAAGTATGCATTGAAAAAGGAGTTTCCTTATTTCAAGGAAAATTTCCCTTTTTAGGCTGCAAAGACATGGCTTCCTTAACGTAAGTAACATTTTCCTTAATTTAAAGACTTTTTCCCAAAAAATGACGATTTTTTTCCTTTTAGGAAAAAAGTC
The DNA here is from genome assembly GCA_964058755.1 of Campiglossa producta. Classification (NCBI taxonomy): domain Eukaryota; kingdom Metazoa; phylum Arthropoda; class Insecta; order Diptera; family Tephritidae; genus Campiglossa; species Campiglossa producta. Next base: position 106,411,462 of record CAXKVI010000004.1, on the reverse strand, counting down.
TTTAAATTAAGGAAAACGTTACTTATGTTAAGGAAGCCATGTCTTTGGAGCCAAATAAGGGAAATTTTCCTTGAAATAAGGCAACTCTTTTTTGAGTGTGAGAAGAAGAAGAGATGGACCCTTCGGCACAACCAAAGACAGCTTTCCTTACTTGTTGTTGCTATTTAATATTCGACCAGTTTCGAAGTTATCGGCTTATTTCGGAGTTATCGACCAATAACTGGACGAGCGGTTACCGAAAATTTGGGTATCAATCAAAGAGCGCTTATGAGTGCTGCAATATGCGATGTGAGTAATTACAATATCTCAACTATTTTCAAAGATATCTCCTAAAATGTGAGGGGGAAATGTCGAAAGAGTAATTCATACCCATTTATGTAAGTAACCTGCATGCCAAATTACTGGTATGGACATATCACATACCAGCCACAAACACAATTCTTCAGGTTCATTAGTATGAAAACGACTCCAGAACGTTAACATGGGGTTGTCATTGGAGGGGACCAATTGCCACCTTATACAGACTTTTGGGGCGAAAATGTGATGGATTGGAAGGAAGACTCCGGATTGGTTGAAATAGCAAGGAAGCCTTGTGATTGGTTGAAAGGCCCAGCTCACTACCGAAAATGCACGAACAAACTTAACGACGAAACCCGACACATTTCAAGACGACAAATGGTCTCCCCGGGCCAGCTGTAGTGGTGGAAATTCACACCCTGTGCATTACAATAGGCCGTTCTAATAGCGGGTCCGCTATCACAAGTTCAGCCGCCCCTTTGGTGGCAATTGTCACCATTTGTCTGAAGGGCATGCTCTTGGCCAAAGACACTTTCTCATTACTCGTTGTTGGTTTCCATTCCAACAGGCAGGCATATATATCCAGCACAATAGTGGTCACAATAAAAAAACGAGGTATTTAGTAACCTTTCGTTGATACTTTTTTAAATGGTATGGTAACGTTGTTGTCATTTAAATAAATAAAATATTGTTTGTGGCGGCGTATTTTCATTTTATTCTATTTCTTTTCACTTTGCCTGTCCATCAAAGTGATATACGGAAGTACTGCAATGAAAAGGCTTCGAGTGAAAGAGCACACACATACTTATACAAGCTAGCCAAGCACTGAATACGAAACGAAGCAGTTTCATTGGTGTAGTACCTTTGAAATGCACAACATCACCACTTCACGTCAAATATTCTCATTTACACCCAACGCTTTCCTCAATTTTTTTGGTATTGCTACCAAAAGAGTATACTGTCGCTTAGCTTAAATCTCATATAATATTCTGTTGGTCCAGGCTCGCGCCACAAACGTTTCCAGCACATATGAGTATGAAAGTGTTTTTGTATGTCGAGTTTTTATCAGCCTTCATTAGTTGAAAGCATCACCCATGCTCACTTTTAGCTTCCGGGGGTTTTCGTTTAAATCCTGTGGGCTTCTTAGTTATGCATTGGGTTGCGCATTTTGTATTTGAGTGTGAATTTTGAATGTGCACCAAATACGCTATTATATTTTTTAAAATTGCTGTTTGTTTGGTTTAACCTCTAATAAATCGAACGCGTTATCATTCATTTATTCAGGTGTGACTCTTTCTTATGACTCGTGCTATTTAATAACAAAGTTTTTTTAAGTGAAACTTGTTGTTGTTTAGTCTGACATATATTTTTTAGGAATTCCTATATATGTATTTTTGCGTATAACTCAAAAAAAATTTAAGATACCCTTTGTCGATACCAAACGAATTGAGTTAATGAGTACTTCAATAAGCGATGTGATTTATTTCGATATCTCAACTGGCTTCGAAGATATCTTCCAAAATGTGAGATGTGCAAGTCTACTAATGTGATGATATAAATCATTTGACACAGTGTTTTAAAAAATTAGTTTGACATCGTGGAGAACAATATTTCAAAGAACTCCTACATAGCTACTTCTAGGTGACGTTAGATATATTCCACCAATTTTTTAGTTTTTTGCTCTGTAGATTTAACAAGTTACGAGACAAGCGTTAAAATCATATATTTTTTTTAAACATATGCAGTGGGTTTCATTTTGTCCCACCATTCGGCGACTACATTGTCACATCACCTCATAAACAGAATGTCACGTCGCTTGCCCGCAAACCACACCATGGTGACGCGATATTTCTAATTCTTATCCCATGATTTGTCTGTCGGTCATAAAAAATAGCAAGTGTCGCATCACCTGGCGACCAAATAATGTGATCACCAGGTGACGCGACATCTGTCATATTGCTCTTTTATAAGCCACATTACCTAGTGATCATTTGCAAATAAATTCGGTGCACAAGTGATGCGATATCTGTAATTTCTTTTCCCTATTTGTCTACATATAAATACTGTCCATAAGGCGGCACACCAGCTGAATTTTATCAAATCATAAAGTAACTGGTGTCCGTACTCATCAGGATATCACATCACCTTATAATGTCACATCACTTGCCTAGTTATAACTAAATTTGACGCGACATTTCTAATTTTTTTCCCCATTACCTGGCTACCGAAAAATCACATCACTATGTGACGCGATCTGTAATATTGCTCTTCTATAGATGTAAATTCTGAATTTTATCAAATCATAAAGTAATTTGTGTCCGTGCTGATCAGGATATCACATCACCTTATAATGTCACATCACTTGCCTAATTTCCACCACTTGGCGATCGAAAAATCTTTTCACCATGTCACGCGATCTATCATATTGCTCTTCTACAGATAAAAATTCTACACAATATGCATCGAAGCAGGTACAACATTATTAAGTGACCAAGAAGTCACATCACCTCGTGATCGAGATGCATTTCGCACCATTTGCTGGCGCACCAGCTGATGCCACATCTTAATTTGCTTCAAACATTTGTCTACAGAAAAGATTTATATAAAATAGCTGATGTCCCATCACCTGGTGATGAAGATATCACATCACCTTATGCTACCATGCTTGCACATCACTTGCCAAGTTATCAATAAATTTTTTAAATTTCAAGTTGTTCATAACGTCGTTAGAAGGAAAGCCTACAAGCACGGAGCTAACCTAGAGCTAAACAAAAATTCTATTACAATATTTTAACTATGACTTGTAACCAATATAAGCTGAGAAGTATGTAACTCCAATACTGACTTTATTAGATAATGGCTTTTTACTGCAAGGAAGCGGTTTACTATTAGAGTTGCCTTAGTGCTATCTATATTCAAATTGAACAAAAATATTACTAACAACAATTAATATCAATTGATTATTTGTGAAACGTTCTGCTAACCTAAAGTTACTTTTATCCGAAAACTCAATTCAATAATCACCAAGCTCGACTTTTAGCTCTTTCCACTTTAAATTAATAAGCAATTGAACATGGAAAATATTTTTAATAGTTTTTTAGGAGCGCAAACTGTTGGCCAATACAATTTCATACACCTTTCCTACCAGCATAAATCCTCAAACACATGAAATCAAATTATACTCATAAATCGCACATTTTATATTCGTATTGAATATCCCACTTCATTTACAATTGTCATGTGCCATTAAATACACATTTGGCGAAAAGTGTTAAGGACTATTCATACTCGTTACGATACCCGTACCTTTGTCAGCACATTCGAAAAGTGACAATTGTAGGTAGTGGTGTCGTTGACAATGCTGATGAAGGTTATGGTAATGCGCCAAGTTGATGACGTTTCACCTCTGCTTGGAATTTCTTTCGCTTGCATTATGCAGTTTTACTGAAGGAGAAGCTTTCCAGCTTACATACACCTTTAGTGCATTGTCTGCTGGTCGAATAGATTTTTAGATGTACCTTGGATTACCCAATAAATGCCAAACAATATTCTGCTTTAATTTTATCGATTTCAATATCAATACGATCAGCCGCCTTAGAAATGGCTATTACCAACCATTCACCAGCTCAAATACTCCATTGGCCACCAGCAGCCACCAACCATTAACAGCCAAGTGCAAGGAGTTGGAATCATTTCAACTGTGGCGCTATTAAAATGGCATAAAATATAAATTTATGCCAAACCATGTCAACGACCAGCTGTGTGAGTGTTGCAGAATTTTCATACACGTCTGTCGGAGAGACAAAGCAGCAAATCATGCGCCTACCCGCTGCGTTGCAGCTAGAGACGAGATCGATATGATTGCAACGATTGCCAGCACTTACTCATCGCATCGCCACATTCACAATTTGATAAGCATTTATGGTCACTTTTCCATGGTACTCATTTTTTTTGTTGCATATGTTCATCGGTTGATGATGCCGCCGTTTATGACGATCGCCTCCCGCTTTTGCAGCGATTTGTGCGCACTGCTGTGAAAGTGTTCCGCATTTCTATAGAGAATATTGGTGATTGTTTTGGAAATCGTGTAGTGCGCCTGCAGTGCCAAACGTGAAAGCCCGCAAGTTATGATGAACTCATAAGCAAAAGGTTGACACATTAACCTATGCTAGGTGGAGATTAATTAAAGAAGAATATTCATTTCTTTTGTTGTTTCAGCCAGGTGGCCTAGCACTACCAACACATACATATGTAGCTATATTCCAGCTAAGAAGTTCAGTTAAATCCAGTCATTTGTATTGCGATTCCTACTTAGGTCCGCTGTCATATAACCACACAGTCCACTATTTCAATAAATCATACAGCGGTCAAGTTTTATATTTACGGTTTTTGGTTTTTATATCATTTTTCTTAATTTTTTTATATTATCTATATATATTTTTTTTAATTTTTTTATTATTTTTTTTTTTGTATTTTATTTGGTTTTATTTTATTTCTATTTTTCTTATTCTATTTGATTTTATTGTATTTTGTTTTTTTTTTTATATTTTATTTTGTTTTTAATTTTTTAATTTTCATTTTACTTAATTTTATTTTATTTTATTTTATTTTATTTTATTTTAGTTTGCATTACTTTATTTCATTTTATTTTATTTTATATTTTTTTATTTTTTATGCTATTTTTTCTTTTATTTTGTTTTATTTCATTTCATTTTATCTTTTTTTATTCTATTCTATTTTTTTTTTTTTTTGTTTTATTTTACTTTATTTAATTTTTTTTTTTTTTGATTTTTTTTTTTCATTTAATTTTTTAATTTTATTTTATTTAATTTTATTTTATTTTTTGTTTTATTTTATTTTATTTTTTTATTCTAATTTTTTTATTTTATTTTATTTTTTTTTTTTTTTTTTTCTATTCTATTTTATTTTTTTTTTATTTTATTTTTTTTTTATTTTCTTAAATTTTTTTATTATATTTTACATTATTTTATTTTTTATTTTATTTTTTTTTTCTATTTTTTATTATTTTTTTCTATTTTATGTTATTTTATTTTGTTATAATTTATTTTATTTTATTTTGTTTTATTTTTTATTCTATTTTTTATTTTATTTTAATTTATTTTGTTTAATTTTTTTATTTCATTTTATATTATTTTATTTTTTATTCTATTTTTTATTTTATTTTATTTTTTTCTATTTGATTTTATTTATTTTATTTTATTTTATATTTTTTATGCTATTTTTTCTTTTATTTCATTTCATTTAATTTTTATTCTATTCTATTGTTTTTTTTTTTATTTGTGTTTTATTTTACTTTATTTCATTTTATTTTATTCTATTTCTTTTTTTTATTTTATTTTTTTTTTATTTTTTTTTTTTGTTTTTTTTTATTTTATTTTTTTATTTTATTTTATATTAGTTTTTTTTTATTGTTTAATTTTGTTTTTTCGATTTTATTTTCTTTTTCTTTGTTTTATTTTACTTTCTTTTATTTTGTTTCATTTTTTATTTTATTTTATATTATTTTGTTTTTTTATTCTACTTTGTATTTTATTTTATTTTATTTTTTTATTTTTTTTTTTTTTTTTATTTTTTTTTTTGTATTCTATTTTTATATTATTTTTTTTTTATTTTAGAAGTCAGATTTTTCCAATTATCCTAGGTTTTCTCTCCAGAGGATAGTTTGATCAAAGCGTTTTTCTTTTTTAATTTCTTTCAATGACCTGAGAAAATAAAATTCAATAAACAAACACAGTTGGGTCAATTCAGGCAATGCAAAAGAGTTAAAAAAAACCCTACAATTTTACCGATCGAAATAATATAACAAATATCTTTTCACTATCACAAAATTTATCTTATTTGCTTTATGATTTTATTTCAGGTACGGTTGTATTTCTCACAAATACCCGATGACAAAGTGCCATATGTGAATAGTCCAGGCGAACAATATCGAGTGCGTCAACTGCTACATCAACTTCCGCCACACGATAATGAGGTAAGCCATCATTAATTTTGATATTCTGAGGTTAAAGCTGTGCGAAATGAAAACGATCACAGACATTTGTGAGAAAGGAAGCCGAAAACCACCTAAATTGAAATATTCTCCTTTATAGGTCCTAAGGCGTGAGGAGATCACAAGGCCCAAATTCTACCTGGCTGCCTCCCTAGTAACCAAATTTAGACAAAACACGAGAAATATTTCTCACACAATTTGACATACATACTTCCACCCACTGCATGTATACCATAGCCAACTAAGAAATCTGTTAGCGTTTTTTTTGTTTAAATTGGATTTTATTATCTGATTGAAATTGTCAGGCCGCATAAACTGTGTAATTGAATTGGAAGTGACGTCGGTTTCATGTAAGCAACTAACAAAGGGCTTGAAATACAAAAATAGTCCAAAACATGAGTAGGCCACAATTGTGAACAATTTAAGTCAGCCTTTGCAAACATGCCGGGCATATAGTATTATTTTAATCCGACACAATATCTTCACCCACACACTTCAGTCGCTCATACCAAAAATAGCGTATCTATGACAAGTCGTTTTTCGGCAAAATTTGCATTCTCATCCTAACTATACGTTCAGCTTTACGCAAGTTCTTTTATTTAACGTTAACCTGATTTTTTTCGCACAAATATCGTGTGGACATTAGACTAGGCCAAATTATTTTTCTTTTACATAGAGAAGTTTCGCGGACTAGCAATTTTGTTAAATTACTATTGTTGTTTAAGCAAACGTAAAAAATAGTTATCTATATCAGTATCCATATCCCTATCTCTATCCCTATCTCTATCTCTATCCCTATCTCTATCTCTATCTCTATCTCTATCTCTATCTCTATCTCTATCTCTATCTCTATCTCTATCTCTATCTCTATCTCTATCTCTATCTCTATCTCTATCTCTATCTCTATCTCTATCTCTGTCTCTATCTCTATCTCTATCTCTATCTCTATCTCTACGAAAAATACCATTTACTTCTATGAAAGGTACCGCGTCCCCTTTTACATCAGTAGGTACTCAAAAGTCTAAACCAGCAATATAGACCTCTGAAAATGAGTCTGTAACTTTTACATTGGCCCAGTCTAATGCACATACATACATACATATGTATGCTAGTTACCATCATCCAAGTCTCAATAAGTTGTTAACGTTAAAAATTGCCCCAATTTCTTACTGTCTCCTTTGCAGGATCAGCATGCGGTTGCGTTTTGTAAATTCATGTGATTTCCTCTATTACATTTATACCGTTGAATGCAAAGTGTAAGATTGTTTATAATGTAACTGGCGTTTTGCCATTTGTGTCTAACGAGTTTTCACGCACTTCCCACTGTGCTTCAATTGCTTGCAAGTTCATCCCGAAAAACGCTTTCCAGCTCTATTCATGTGTAGTATAAAAATATATCTGTTAGATATGCTGATTGGCAGCGACGTAGCTGGTTAACCGCCATCTAACAACAGTCCAGACTTAACAGAACTCATATGAATACTTTTTGTATGTTCGAAATGGATGCGGAAACAGCGGGAGCTGGTTAGAAGCAAAGTTCTAATGAGCTACAATAAATTTTGAGATAGTAAATTTGAAAGGAATGGGAAAATTATTGAATGTGAATTATTTTCATATTTCGTCGGTGTTTATGCAAAACAACGTAAAGGACAAATGCAAAACCACGTAAGGGTCAAAAATGAGACTTGCTTACCAGGGCTTCTGGGTACCCGGATCCATGCATTAGTAACAAAAAAGTCGGGGTTTGTGCAAGAGAATGTCGAAAAAACGACATTTGAATTTGACCCACCACATAGTGGCTCGTACAAAAGTTAAACAATATTTTATCTCTCGTGTAAAATTTGAGTGACTGCATTTACATACGTGGTTTTTCATTTATTCGTTGCGCTCTTTTGCATAAACACCGACGATTTGCAATGTTAGCGGTTTTCCATTGTGAATATTTGTATACCCAGCGTACTAGTACTAGTGCAAGAGTATTATAATTTTGTCCACATAACGGTACTACGTAACGGCACAAAATAATCGAGATAGATATAGAGTTCCATATATGAAAGTTCTTAGGTTGAAAAAAAAAGTTCATTAAGGCATGTCCGTCTGTCCGTCCGTCCGTCCGTCTGTCCGTGTACACGATAACTTGAGTAAAAATTGAGATATTTGCATGAAATACTGTATACAGGTTTTTCTGGCCAAGGTAGGTTGCTATTGAAAATGGGCGAAATCGGATGATAACCACGCCCCCTTTTTTTCGATATCGAAAATTTCGAAAATCACATAAATTGACATATCTCTGTAGCTGAAATGGCTAAAACGATATAATTTTATAGATGACTCCCCCTGGTCATTCTCTTATGATTTTTTGATACATTTTTAAAAGTAGGCCCACTTTTCAGTGAGGCATATTTGAAAATTTCACGGGTCATAACTTTTAAACTGATTACGGTAGAACTATGAAATTTGGCACAAAGCATATTAGTATCGTCGGGAGTATACCTGATGAAATTGGATAAAATCGCCCTCCAACCACGCCCACTTTCGATATCGAAAGCTTCGAAAATCACCTAAATTGATATAATTCGGTAACGGAAATGGCTAAAATTATATAGTTTGGTAGGATTTTGATAAATTTTTAAACGTAGTCGTGGCACCGCCTACTTTTCATGGAGGCATTTTTGAAAATTCGACTGGTCGTAGCTTTTAAACTAATTACGGTAGAACGATGAAATTGGTACAAGGTATACTAGCATAGAGTATACCTGATTTAATTTGACGAAATCGCTTCCCAACCACGCCCACTTCCGAAATGGATTATTTCGAAAATCATTCGAAACCTACCGCTGGCTATTTAATGTTCGGCTTACCCAAACTTAAACTTCCTTACTTATTCATACCTAAAAATATCTCCAAAACTTCAAACGTGAATTCTATACAACTGATTTGTTCCATAAATCAATCACAAAGGCACGCCTAAACGCCTACTCGCTGAGTAAAACAAGGTACCGTTACATTCACCTAGAAAATAACACAACCTTTGTTGAACCAAAACCAAAGCATTGGCAACATTTCAAATGCAAAATACTGATAAGCCGAGTGAGAAGAGGACACAGCAACTGAGTTGACAACTCGATAAGGTATGCGTTCGAGAAAATGTAGAAAATTCGCATAAAAATAGTTTCATACAAGACTATGATTCTATGCGAGCTTGTAGAACATGCCAGAATTGCATTCAGCAAGGCAACCAACTGTGTAGCAAACAACAAAAACAACAAAGTTGGCATCACCCACATTGTATATATTATAATTGACAAAGTCGAGCATTCGAGATGCAACAACAAAACTTTCCAAAACATTAATGTATGTATATGCGTTTGTTAAGATTAGAACTTGGCATGTGTCCACACTTGGTCATCTATAATTTGACTAACCAGCCAGTCTGTTTTCGTTGTCACCGCCTCATACATCTTGCCATAGAACCTTTGGCATCAGGTTGCATATTATACCCCGCTGTAATTTCAGACCACTGTCGGAATAAATAGCCTCCCATATGAAAATTTGATACTAATGAAAAACTTCCTTTCTTATTAACCAGGATGCCAGGCCATCTTTGAGAAGATTTAGGACATCCTATTTGGGTCATAAGTTCCCATTACAGTTTTTCATCAATACATATATTCCAAACTAGCTGATGCCCGCGACTTCGTATGCGTATAATTTCTGTTTTTTTTTTTTTTTTGCAAAACAAAAAGACTGGAGTTCAGCACTTAATACCCATAAAGTACTAACACATTTTTGTGGAAATATTCGTCGATACCTCCGAAACCGGTCGAGCTATCGAAATTTCAAGATATCTCCCAAACCATTTCAGATATTTCAATGCATCACATCGCGTATTATAGCACTCATTGACACCTTTCGTTTGACACCCATATTGTACTAAGACATTTTTGTCACCCCTGGTCCACATATTGGGCGATAACCCCAAAACCCATTGAGATATCGAAAAAAAGAATGTCTTAAATTTTAAGTTGAGCATCGAGCAATCCAACGAAAAAAGTTTCATTCAATTCCATTCATTACTTTCAGAGTGATACGGCCACAAACATACGGACAGACAGACAGACAGACACACACAAATTTTTTAAATGGGTGATTTGGATTCTACTCGCTTAATAATGCTTTCCCCAATCAATTTTTTGTTGATATCTGCCTTGTACAGACATCGACCTGTTACAATTTTATTATATGTAGAGATATTTGGATATGCCAACTCATGGCAACTTCCTACCTTTTCGTGAGTTTCATCAGGATTTACTTCATGCACTTCTGTTTCCTGGTTTTCTAATAAGTGTTCCAGGCTATATCAGGTGCTTTGTCCACGAATTTCTCTCCGATGTTCGGAATTGACAAATATGCTAGAAGATCTTAAATGGTCGTGTTCCAAAACCTTTTTTCGTGGTACGGATATGAGCCGCCCTTTGTTGGAATCCGACTGCAGCGAGATGTGGTCATACGAGACTCGCCATACTAACCAACCGGGTCGACAATAACCATCCTATCCGAATTCCGTTTTAAGGAAGCCGTTTGGAGTTTGGACGTTGCTGCCACCGGGTTGCGGCTAACTGCGCGATTGCTGCCACCACTTTTTGAGTTTACTGGGTGGATATCTATAGTTCACAGATTAGTTTGTTCGGCTACTCGATGAGCGTAGTGACGCCTCTAAATACCACCTCTTTGGGCGCTGCTACCACCGGGTTGCGGCCAACTGCGCGATTGCTGCCACCACTTTTTGAGTTCACTGGTTGGATATCTATAGTTCACAGATTAGTTTGTTCGGCTACTCGATGAGCGGGAGACTATGATATATTTATCCATGTAAACCATCTCGTGTCATTTTTAAAGTGGAAATTATAAAATCTTTAACAGGTTTGTTGTTAAAATTCGCAACTGGATATACGCCGTTCGCTACAACCCCATCTTAGATTTACTTACTTGCTTTTGAATAAAATTTGCATAGCACAAACAAAGAAAATCTGACGCTTAAACCGCAGCTAGTCATTTGAACTAACAATCAAACAGAAAGATAGACAGTCAGACGACTACCACTCTAGGAAATCGTGTAAACTACTGGTGTTGCTCTCCATGTGACTACTGTTTCTGCTACTCCTGCTGCACTTGAGCGAGTTACGCGTAAAATGCTTGTCATTATTCAAGAGCACGTCGCTATAGTGGAGCATGCTACAAATGCCATACCAATGATTTGCCACCATCTGAGGCACACGAAATGATCACAGCATTGCACTGAGTGGCGTGCGTAATAATCAAAGTGGGCGCACATCCCTCATACACACATTTTTGGTGTACTCCAACACAATTGAACATCACATGCTTGAGCATCAACAGCGTCATGCATCAGTGCATGCCACACAATCTACTATTGAATTTGCCATGTACCTACCTAGCTACAAAAGATTGACATTGGGCCGCACTATGAGTAGTTGGCCTGTCATTGATCGCCAATCTCTGTGATTGTGGCTCTGGCGGCTGGCTATTTCCCAGAAGCAATTTTCAATGCAAGTGAATCAAGAATTTTAAATTTTCAAATAAATACTTGACAACCGACTACGAAATTATTTAACTCACCACTTTTCTTTTACGCCTCTATGATGAATGTAAACTGAGTGGGGTGAAAGAAAAGTTCGGTAAATTGTTAATATATTTTATTCTTTCAGGGAAACGTGTACGTTTTACGTTGTTAAATTTCGAAAGTATACAATTGTAGTTTCCTTCCGTAGCACAATATCAGTCAAAAAATATCTACCTATCTTCAAACCTGGGCAGATTCATGATTGTAAACTTTTTTTTGTATGTTATTTTGTTTCATTTTACTTTTTTTTTGTTATTTATTTTATTTTACTTGGTTTGATTGTTTTTATTTGTTATATTTTTCATTTTATTTTACTTCATTTAATTTTTTTTTTGAAGTTAACTTCTTATGCGGCGATATGAAGTTTTGGTGATGCAACGGAAATAGAAATTGTAGCCGACTTTCAGGCGTAGGCGATTTTCACCACGATGTTTAGCTGTGCAAATCCCAATCTTTTTTAAATATAGAGCTAGATATGCCAATATGGGTGTTTAAGCGACATAACATGGTTTCGTTTATTTCATCTGCATAACATATTATTATAATTCGCAGATAATTTATGGAATATTCGGAATACATAGCTTATAGTCACAGTCAAAAAACGTGGTTTTTCACAAGCAAAATGGGGTAAGCCAAAAGTCGCCAATGCCTCAGAGCCCAAGTGCTCACCACCAACAATTTTGAGGGGTTTTCTAAGGAAGTGAGAATAGCCAACGATGCATTCTGCTCGTCCCAATTAATACATACAGAGTGTCAATACCAAAACACAGTCCACTAGACTTGATGGTACATACCAATAATTAAAAAGTACCAAACACAGTCCATGAGACTTGATGGAATATAAAAATAATAAAATAAATAAAATTAAAAAGGCTTTGGTTGAGGTGGGATTCGAACCGGCAACCCCGGCCAACTCCCTCAACCATATAATATCACAACAACAATAATAATAAACTGCTCGCCGCCCAACATTTAACTCCAGCTTAGATAATGGGTATTAAATGAAAGGTATTTTCGACCGTATTCCGTATTTTTTGTATATCTCAGGAACTACTGGGCCGATTTGAATAAAATTTGGCATATAGACAATTTGATTCATTCTAAAATTATATACATGGGTGTTGGCTCTTGGGGCGGTTTACAGAGTTGCCACCTATCCCAATTTTTTTTTTAATATAGAGCTAGATATGCCAATATAGTCGTCAATTGAAAGGCATTTTCGACCGTATTCCAAATATGATAATTTCACGCAGGGTTACCACTTAGGGTTGCCAACTAACCGCAATTTACAACCCCTTTTACCTCTCTCTCCTTCCTATCTTTGTTCGCGTTCACACTATCTCCCTCACTTTTTCTCTTCATTCCCCTCTTTCCTTCTACCACGCCCTCTTGCTCTATATCCCATTCGTATTGGCCCCTGTTAATTAAGACATAATTCTACCCACGTACCGAATTTGAAGGAAAACGCACCATAAGATATTTTCGAATTGATCGGTTCCCAGGTCCACTTCTCGGAAATAAGAAATTGTGAATCTAAACCATTCTCGAATACACCTTATTCATATTTCTGAATATAAGAAGTTAACTTATTTCACGTGTACTGGCTACACGCGGTTTTTTTATTTTATTTTATTTTGTTCTATTTTAGTTTATTCTGTATTATTTCATTTTATTTTTTTTAATTTTTTTTTTAATTTTAATTAATTAAAATTTTTTTATTTTGTTTTATTTTAATTTATTTTATTTTATTTTATTTTATTTTATTTTATTTTATTTTATTTTATTTTATTTTATTTTATTTTATTTTATTTTATTTTATTTTATTTTATTTTATTTTATTTTATTTTATTTTATTTTATTTTATTTTATTTTATTTTATTTTATTTTATTTTATTTTATTTTATTTTATTTCATTTTATTTTATTTTATTTTATTTTATTTTATTTTATTTTATTTTATTTTATTTTATTTTATTTTATTTTTTTTATTTTTTTTTATTTTGTTTTATTTTATTTTATGTTATTTTATTTTGTTTTACTTTATTTTATTTTATTTTATTTTATTTTATTTTATTTCATTTTATTTTATTTTATTTTATTTTATTTTATTTTATTTTATTTTATTTTATTTTATTTTATTTTATTTTGTTTTATTTTATTTTATTTTATTCTATTTCGAGAATTTCGAGGAAATTCAAAAAGTTCAACAAAGTAAAAAAAAAATAAAAAAATAAAAATAAAAAAATGGAAAAATTAAAATTTGTTATTGTTTTATTTCATTTTGGTTTGTTTTATTTTATTTTATTTTATTTTATTTTATTTTATTTTATTTTATTTTATTTTATTTTATTTTATTTTATTTTATTTTATTTTATTTTATTTTATTTTATTTTATTTTATTTTATTTTATTTATTTTATTTTATTTTATTTTATTTTGTTTTATTTTATTTTATGTTATATTATTTTGTTTTATTTTATTTTATTTTATTTTATTTTATTTTATTTTATTTTATTTTATTTTATTTCATTTTATTTTATTTTATTTTATTTTGTTTTATTTTATTTTATTTTATTTTATTTTATTTTATTTTATTTTATTTTATTTTATTTTATTTTATTTTATTTTATTTTATTTTATTTTATTTTATTTTATTTTATTTTATTTTATTTTATTTTATTTTATTTTATTTTATTTTATTTTATTTTATTTTATTTTATTTTATTTTATTTTATTTTATTTTATTTTATTTTGTTTTATTTTATTTTATTTTATTCTATTTCGAGGATTTTGAGGAAATTCAAAAAGTTCAACAAAGTAAAAAAAAAAATATAAAAAAAAATACAAAAATGGAAAAAATAAAATTTATTATTGTTTTATTTCATTTTGGTTTGTTTTATTTTATTTTACTTAATTTTTATTTTTTTATTTTTTTGTTCTTTTATTTTTTCCATGTTTTTTTTTTTTTTTTTTACTTTGTTGAACTTTTTGAATTTCCTCGAAATCCTCAAGACAGTCAATAAAAATTATTGAGCTTGTGTATTTTCTTCTTCATAATTTATCGAACTTTTATGCGTCTCCCCACCCCCACTCTCAACTAAACTTAACACAGCAAGAAAAGGTATTTAATATTACTTTTTTGTTTTATTTGCAGGTTCGTTACTGTCACTCATTGACAGATGAGGAACGCAAGGAACTTCGTTTATTCTCTACACAACGTAAACGTGATGCGCTCGGACGTGGTAATGTCAGACAGTTGATGAGTGCTCGCCCCTGTGATGGTGTAAGTATTACTTTTCATCAAACTCATTTTAAATTTAAACAAAAAAAACGAGTAGCTGTACTAACATACAAAAATATGTACGAGAATGCTCTGGATAGATGAAGTAAAGGCTACTATATCATTTGACCTCATTGCTAACGCTCTTCAAGCCAAACTTACTCAAATGACTTTTGCAATGACATGGAAAAGAGATTCAAGTGGAGTGATTTACTTCGAATTCGCATATTTGATGAGTGATTACGTTGTTGATATTGGATTGATCTGAGGGTTTAGACAAAGAGATAACGTTAGAGCATCTCGTTTCAGAGATGGATCCAAACTAGTGGGGAAAGTGAGTTCCTGACAAGAAATACGAACTTCACAGAACTTGTTGCTTTAGCAGTTACTACTCTAGGTCCACAAAAATACTTTCTGGTAATTTTCTATGCTGTTGAAACTACCTTTGTTATCCAAAGACAAAGACTATACTATAACCCGAAGTTTGACTAAAGCAACGAAAAGGCATGATTCCTCCAACTAAACAAAATACATATCAGTTAACAACACTTTTACGCCTCATTAGCCATGAAAAGT
>CAXKVI010000004.1:106375654-106390654 GCA_964058755.1 Campiglossa producta | reverse complement strand
AACCACCAATTACAGGCGCGCATACCTACAATCTACCGCGCCACATGCAACATTTATCAAAACTGGAGAACGCGATGACCTCAAGCATGCCTGAGCTGACAGGGCGACAAGGAGGACAAGCATCGCATGTGGGTAGCGCCGGCGTGCATACTGCCTCACAACAATTCGCGCAAGACTTTAGCGATGTCATCACATCACCGCTACCTTCTGATGTTGGCGAGCTGCCTACACCCAGCTTATCGTTAGCTTCGACCGCGCTACCGCCTGAGCTTATGGGTTCACCAAGCGCATCAGGTGGCGAACGTTCGATAACATCACCGCAGTCAACGCAATCTGGTCAACCGCCTATACATCCAGTTTCTATATTAAGCGGCGCGTCTTCCTCATCACCAATGAGTGGCGCGCCCGGTGAAGTGAAAAAGAAAGGTGTGCGCTTTGAGGGTTTACCACCGGAAACAATACCTCGTTCGCGCAGCTACTCAGGTAATGGCGCAGGCACTGGGCGCGATGCGGATTGTAGCCGCAGCAGAGATTGCTGTAGCGCCGAACGCTCTACGAGCGGCAGCGGACATTCTTCACGACGCAGGCGTAGACGTAAGTCATCGGGGCATCGCAGTAATGGTTATCGTTCACACTCGACTACCCGTGCTGATACTTATGTCACAACACAACCGCTTTCGTCTTCCTATCAAGGTCCACCATCAGCTTTGCAAAGCGCATCAACATCATCACATTGTAGCAGAGAACGTGGCGCGTCAGTGCCAAGAACTTCCAAACACTGTCGTGATGAAGAATCGGATGATGCCTCAAGCGTTTGTTCTACATGTTCCTCGTCATCATCCTCTTCTGAGGATTACATGATGTATCAATTGCCGCAGCGCCGTCATTATGGTGGTGTGCGTGTTAGTTATGTACCCAATGATGCGTTAGCATACGATCGTAAGCGCAAACCTTCGGAGTTGAGCGACAAAGACAAAAACTGTATTATTTCGTGATGCGCTAGTGTTATGTTGCTTGCTGAGTATGAGAGCATTGCGTGCGATTTTATTTGGTCATTAGTTGCGTGCGATTGAACGTGTAACAGAGATGGGCGGTGCAAGCTGCGGGCGTTATGCGGCAGTTGATGTTCGTAGGCGCGGTATTTAACAAAGAAGAAGAAAGTACAACAAAATTATGTAGTATCTTAAAAAAAAAAAACGAATTAAGTAGAAAGAGGCAACAATCATTAAGTTTTATAAGTATGTGCGAGTATTTGTAATTATAAGAATTCAAAGCTTCCAGGCGTATAGACGACATGACAGCGCTAGGTATGACAGCAAAAGTTTCGGGGATATTCATTCTAATGTAGAAATACGCTGAAAAATCTCCTTGAAGGCTTTCGAAAATTGTATTTAGCAAGTGCCCAATTGTGCAGTGGCCCGGGTGGAATACAACTAATCTGATTATGTTCCTTCTACGTGTTTAAAAAGCTCCGAATCTTATTTCATTTTACATATGTACCCACAGAGGAAATTGAGCTGATGATGGATAAGAATTGTCAGTGATTTGGTCATATCAACCAAAATATCTATTGATTCAACCAAAATCACGGACAATAATGTTCCATTCCCAGCTAATTTTTGTCTATGTATATGTAGATATGTAGACTGCAAATAACTCTTTCGACATTCTACCTTCAGCTTTTGCGAACTTCCAGTAATTTTCCAAAAAATTTTAATGTAGCGGTGAACTTTGAAATAGTTTTTGTAATTAGTCATATCTCTTTGCAACGCAATAAAAATTTAAGAAAAAAATCAAATCTAAATAATTGTTCAAAAGTCTTACCTAAATGTAACAACTTGGTTTTTGATTACTAAATAACCAGTTTGTCGTTAATAAGTAGTAATTATCTAAAATAACCTAAGTAATATCTAAACACACAAACTTGTATAAATCCAAAATACTATTTACTAAGAAAACGGAAGAATATACTAGCAAATCAAACAATAAAACAAAACTAAAATAACAAATATATTTTTAGAAACTGCATTGTATTTATAGATTACATTTAGATTTTATTTATATATTAGATATAAAAATTTAATAAATATTTATTGTCGTTTAATTAAAAGATATACCTACAAATAAAAAAAAAAAAAAAAAAAAAACAATACCATACTACACATAAATATATTTTGTAAATGTTTTTTCCTTGGATTTTTAAGAAAACCGTAATTTTATAATAGCTAGATATAAGTAAGTATAAGAAACGAAACTGCAATTAAAAACACTTAAAATAAAATATTTGTTCTTTTTTTCATGGCACGCATGGCGATGCGTAAGTATGTATATCACGTGATCAAGTGACGTGGAGAAATCAGCTGCTCTGGAAATCAGCATTATATGTATGTGGCGAGATGATGTGCTGTGACTTGGAGTGACCATGTTATGCTGATATTCTTGCTACTTTTAGGGACGTCTGAAACAACCACAAAATTAGCCGCTCCAAATTATTTAGTTCTAGTTTCTTTATCCTAGGTATAAATCAGCATGTGATGTGGCGACATCATGTGATGTGTGACGTAAAAGAGCATGTGATGCAACATTTGATAGGCGCGATCTTTAGTTCTGGTTTCTCTTTTCTAGGTATAAATCAGCATGTGATGTGGTGATATCATGTGATGTGTGACGTGAAAGAGCATGTGATGCAACATATGATAGACGTGTTTTTTAGTTCTGGTTTTACCTTTTGGCGGGATCATGTGATGTGACTTGGAGTGATCATGTTATGCTGATATTCTCCTTTCTAGGTATAAATCAGCATGTGATGTGGTGATATCATGTGATGTATGACGTGAAAGAACATGTGATGCAATATTCGGTAAGCGCGTTTTTTAGTTCTGTTTTCTCTTTTCCAGGTATAAAACAGCATGTGATGTGGTGATATCATGTGATATGTGGCGTGAAATATCATGTCAAGCAACTCTTTATAGCCACGTTTTTTATAGCCGTGTTTTTTAATTCGGGTTTCTCTTTTCCGGGTATAAAACAGCATGTGATGTGCTGATATCATCTGATATGTGACGTGAAATATAATGTCATGCAACTCTTCTTCAGTTCTGCTCCTGGATTCTCAAACTGTGTTTTGAAATGTACACTTTTTCCCATATATTTTAAATGGTGAAAAAGTAAAAATTTCAAAAATCACTATTAAAAAATCCAGGCCCATGTTTCTCTGTACCAAATATAAATTAGCATGTGATGTGGCAGGATCATGTGATGATGGCATGACTTGCCACTTTTTATAGGGGCAGACCACATGTGAAGTAGCGAGATCAAGTAATGTGACGTGGAGATGTCGTATGATGCTGATGAAGTTGTTAAATAAATTCTCTAGTTCCGATAGTAGTAGTAGGTATCAATCAGCGTGCGACGTGGCGAGTTCATGGAATGTGCAGTCGAGAGGTCATGTAATGCAGATGCCCTGCTACTTTTAAGGTATCAATCAGAAGGTGATGTAGCGAGATCATGATATCATGTGATGTGATCTGAAGAGCGCATGATCTGGAGAAATCATATGATGCTCATAAATAAATAAATTGGTGTGATGCTCTTAATAAGTTAGCTCTGTACTAGGTATCAAAGTCAAAATAATGTGATGTGCACGCCTTCAGTTAGGCAAATTCAATATTGAGTCTGCTAGAGGGGAAGGCGTTGTGGTATAGTGCGTAATTACTGTCCAATTATAAGTACAACTTCACGAGAAATAAATTCGATAATACAATTAAAGAACAGAAATTTTTAAATCAGGAATGCGATTTGTCACTAGTCACCTTCTTGTCATCCACAAATTATCAGCGAAAATGCATCTGCCGCAGCAAAGCTGCTGGGATTTGCTTTAAACCATATATTAGTTATGAACTTGTTATTAGATGTCACCTCGCGTTTACTTTTTCATACTGCTTGTGTTTGAGTGATGCCAACAGCCTGATTTACGCAACTTGCTACACCACATTCATCATTTAAAACGCGCCGTTTGTTAAAGTCAAACACGAATATAATTATGTATACTAAAACTCAACATAAATTATGAGACTTAAAGCGGTCAATCTCCTTCGCGGTATTTAAATCATAAACGGTGTAGAAAATATAATGAAACATACACGGTTAAAAACTGGAGCTCAAATTTTAAAGCATTCATCGATTAAATCATTTTGATAACTTTTTTATAGAAGATTTCAAAATCCCTTTTTTTAATTTCTATTGGTTTAGATTTAAGATTTACCGAATAAAAGTTATATCATCTTAAAATGGGTTTTAAACTAAAGCAAAAATTTTAAAACATAGGCTAAAATTTTTAACTGTGTATAATACACACTTAATAGCTACTTGTTTATGACGTTAGACAAATCATAACACTAATAATTTATATGCCAGTTTTATCGAATAACAATAAATAAACTTTAAACTTCACAAATTAACACGCTAGTGGAATTCGCTATTCCGTAACTATCTGTTATCTATATTTTTGCATTTCGATAATCTATCTATCCACATGAAAAACTTTAAGAACCTCCTGTGAGCGAACCGTTTGACCGATTTGAATGAAATATGCCCCGATGGAAAGGACATTGAAAAATCTGAGGTAAAGGCGGTATATTTTCAGGAGCGTCTCAGAAATTTAAGGATGCAGGGTACGGGGCTAGCGACCCACGACCCCTTCCCGTCACCACCAGCAGATTTTATTGGTCGATTTTTCGATCACAGGCGATACTAGTTATTACACTATTAATACGAGTATAATAGCATTCACTAACTTTTAATGCTGTTCATCTTCAAAAAGATCATTTCGAGACTTTTTCGGAATACTTTTCGGATCACTTCGGTGTTTTTTTTTTTCGGGATCATTTTATAGATTTTTAGGGATTGTTTTCGGATTATTTCGGAACTATTATTATTTCCCAAAATTATATGAAAATAATCCCCAAAATGATCACGAAAACAATCTCGAAAATGCTGCGAAATGATACCAAAAACAATCCCGAAATGTCTCAAAATTATGCCGAAAACACAGAAGACCCGTTTTTTCGGTTCGCATTTCAATCGGTATACCCGCAATAGCATTTTTCAAATTTATGACTACACCTTCTGCAAATATTCCACCCAAAAAGTGTATGCATTCGTTTCTGAAGGTAAAGGCCAAAACGAATTGATTCGCGAATGCATTCGTTTATAAAGATGAATGAAAAAATGCACATTCCTTCATTAACTCGAGAATGATCGCCAACTCAAATGAGGTATATTTTTTATGCGTTCTGATTCGCGAATGCGAATGATGTGGATTTTTTTTTGCGTTCTGATTCGCGAATGCGAAGAAAAAAGAACGTACTTGAATATTTATAAATAAATAATTCCAAAAACCTGCTTTTTGTTAAAGAAAGGAAAGTTTGCTGTTTTTTTTGTTTTTGAAGTTAACTTTTTAGGCGGCGATATGAAGTTTTGATTGAGAGTAAAATTTGAGAAAATGGCTGATGATGCAACGGAAATAGAAATTGTAGCCAACTTTCAGGCGTATGTTGCAGGCTTTCAGTCGTACGCGATTTTCACGCAGGGTTGCCACTTAGGGTTGCCACCTAACCGAAATTTTTTTTCGTATATCTCGGGAACTGCTTGACCGATTTGAATAAAATTTGGCATATAGACAATTTGATTTATTCTAAGATTATATACATGGGCGTTGACACAAAGGGCGGTTTACAGGGTTGCCACCTATTCCAATTTTTTTTTAATATAGATATAGATATGCCAATATGGGTATCGAATGAAAGGTATTTTCGACAGTATTCCAAATAAGATACTTTTAAGCATGGTTGCCACTTAGAGTTAGGAATGCCAATATGGGTATCAAATGAAAAGTATTTTCGACCGTATTCCAAATAAGATACTTTTAAGCATGGTTGCCACTTAGGGTTGCCACCTAACCTCAATTTATTAATTTTTTTGTATATCTCGGGAACTGCTTGGCCGATTTGGATAAAATTTGGTATGTAGGCAATTTGATTTATTCTAAGATTATGTGTTGCCACTTTGGGCAGTTTACAGGGTTGCCACCTATCCCAATATTTTTTAAATATAGATCTAGATGCGTTAATATGGGTATTAAATGAAAGGTATTTCGACCGTATTCCAAATAAGATAACTTCAATCAGGTTTGCACTTAGGGTTGCCACCTAACCGCAATGTATATATTTTTTCGTATATCTCGGGATCTGCTTGGCCGATTTGGATATTCTCCGCATTCCCCTGATTCCTTCTACCACGCCCCTCTTCCTTCATATGCCATTCGTATTGGCCTCTAATAATTTAGGCATAATTCTACCCACCATGTAGAAGATATTTTCGAATTGATCGGTTCGCTGGCCCACTTCCCTGAAGTAAGAAATTGTGAATCTATACCTTATTCATTCATATTTCGTTATTTCTGAATTTAAGAAGTTAACTTCTATCACGTTTACTGGCTACACGCCGTTATTATTTTTATTTTTTTTTTTTTTTCAAAATATAGCAATTTCATTAAATTTTTTCAAGGACCTGCATGAGTAAAATAAATAGCTCGCGTACATGCCTCAAATAATTTTCACTCTCGAAAGCAAATTGCTAAATCTTAAACCAATTTACAAAAAAAAAATATAACAATACTACTAAAGCTTTCATAAATGAACGATTAAACGCAAATCACTGCAAATACCAACCAAATGAAAAGCCATTCAATCGAGCACAATGCGCTGTAGTACTACTTTCGCACACAATTTAAATGAGCCAGTAACACAGCCGTCAATGTGGTTGTGAAATGGTATTATGAATAGAGTTTACTATAACGCGTACATATGTATAAGTACCAATGCTTCAATACATACATCAGTATAATGTAAGGCCCAAAGCCACACGCTTAAATGACCGTCCTGCATATAAACACTGCTGCATTCGACCATAATGACTGTCAAAGCTGCTGCTCAAATTCACATACACTCAGACATTCATAAAATTGCGAACTATACTCACCGGAAAATGATAATGCTCACAAACTCCTACGCAACTATACTATAAAAGCTCCTCGACTTTAACAAACATACTAAAAACTTTTTCAAACAAAGGTGGTAAGAGTTAAGCGGAAAGGATGCATATAAATCGCATTTTATCTGATGCTGTTGCTTCGATGTCCGCTGGTGGCTCCTCACTCACACGTTTCTTTGCACAGTTTTTGTTATTTTTGTTTTTGTTTTAAATTGGTTAGGTGCAATTGTTGGTTGCATTTTTGGTTAAATGCTTGGTTGGTTAGAATGCTTTATTTGTTGTGCCTTACGCTATGAGAAACGGGAATATGTGTTTATGTAAGTATGTAGATATGTATGATGTAAGCATTAAACTTAAGCCCATGTTGGGTTTGTCGGTTGTGAGGATGTGCTGTTGATGTGTTGGTGTACGTTTGATGTCACTGCAGGCTGTCTGAGCGGATACAGGAAACGGAAATGACATGTAATAAAACATGAAAATGCAAGTCACCAAGATGAGGAATGACTTCAATGAGGAGGTGATTGCATTGGGGAAGCGCAAATTAAATGCTTGTGTAATGTCCTTTTAGCACAGAACTTTGTCAAACTATAAATATGGCGAGCTTAATAGCTGTAATATTTGTGTGTACTTAAATCCTAACAACTATTTAGGTCCACTAGCACGACGACAAGTTTCAAAAACCTCATGTGACGGCCAAATCGGTATTACATGTTCCGAATTTCAGCCGAATCGGTCCGTAATCGTAAGTCGTTAGTCTTTAGTATTTAGTCTTTAGTCGTTAGTCTTTATTCGTTGATTGTTATTGTTGTTGTAACGAAGGGTAGCCTTTCCCAAACGTGCACTTATTCGTTAGCCTTTAGTCGATGGTCGATAAACTTTAGTCTTAAGTCGTTAGTATTTAGTCGTTAATCTTTAAACGTTAGTCTTTAGTCGATTGTCGAAAGTCTTTAGTATTAAGTATTTAGTCTTTAGTCAAGTCTTAAGTGGTTAGTGTTGAGTCGCTAATCTTTAATCATAAGTCTTTAGTTAGTCGTTAGTCTTTAACCGTTAGTTGTTGTTGTTGTTGTTGTTGTTGTTGTTGTAAGGAAGGAAGGGTAGCCCTTCCCAAACGTGTACTTATTCGCTAGTCGTTAGTCTTTAGCCGATTGTGGATAAACTTTAGTCTTAAGTCGTTAGTCTTTAGACGTAAGTGTTAAGTCGTTAATCTTTAATCATTAGTCTTTAGTTACTCGTTAATCTTTAATTATTAGTCTTTAGTAACTCGTTAGTCTTAATTCGATAGTCGATTTTCGATAGTCCTTAGTCCCTAGTCTTTGGTATTTAATCTTCAATTATTAGTATTTAGTTACTCATTAGTCCTAATTTGTTAGTCTTAAGTCTATTGTCGATAATCCCTAGTACTTAGTATTTGTTATATATTCTTTAGTCTTTATTCGTTAGTCTTTAGCCTTTATTTAATCGTTCATCTTAAGTCGATTGACGCTAGTCTTTAGTCTTTATTCCTTATTCCTTAGTCTTTAGTCGTTAGTTTGTAATGTTTAGTGTCTAGTCTTTTTTCTTTAGTCGTTCGTACTTGCTCTTAAGCCTTTGTCGCAGTCTTTTGCCGCAGTCTTTAGTCGTTAGTGTTCAGTCGTTAGTCGTTAGAGTGAAATCTTTAGTTCCAAGAAGTGTCACGTAATCCCGAAAAATTTATGTGGTTTTATGTGAGGATTATAATGAAAAATCTGCTTTGGATACGGCTTCTAATTTAATTGAGTTCGCCGACATCAACCTCGACCCAACTTCGATCTGTATGCTGCAAAAGAAGCATTATACTTTAATGTGAAAGCTAGCTCATGCTAATAAGAAAGTTTCGCTACAAAGTCAACAGTATTACAGCTACTTTTATGCGACTATGACTTCTTGTATTTTTATTTCTATTAAAACTTACCAGCCTACATAATTCTGATAACATTTGTTTAACAATAAAAAAAGAAAACTTTTATCAGTACCAACTTACAACTCTATTGCTATATTTTCAATTTCAATTTCCATTTCAATTGCAAATGCAAATTCATTTTCGATTTTAATTTTAATTCCATTTGAAATGCCAATGCAATCTGGTAAATGTAATCTATTCGCTTTTGTATGTAATGTAGCAATGGGATGCAATACAAATACTAACCCACTCACTCGACTATTGTACAATTGTTGTCATTGTTGTATTATCCTTGCAACAAACATGCTTACAAATATATTTGTTGCTATTTTAGCTAACGCTTTTGTTAAGCACCATTGTTATTGCTGTTGTAGCTTATCAGTGCCAGACATGTTATCGCAGCAATGATCCCTCACTCACTGCCACTTACTCCCCCTCTCTTCAAGCGTCCTTATGGTCTCACTTGCACTGTGGTCTGCCAACGGAATGCAATAAACAACATCAATATGCCCCTCTACTACACCCCTCACAATTGCTATTAAACTTTTGTTGTTTTTGCATATTTTTGTGTGCACTGTACTAGTTGTCAATGTTTTCATTATTGTTGTTGTTTGTTGTTTGTTGTTGTAACTTTTGTACGCATTGTTATTTTTCATCTTGTTACAAATGCGAGCCTGTTTTCAATGTTTGTCTACATTGAAATATGCAAAATACCGGTTGCAGCTTAGGATGGCTGGCAAAATAGTCGTTGGCAGCAATGACAACAATGAAAACAGACGCACCAACAACAACAGCAGGACATAACAACATAAATATGAATGTAAGGCAACTTTTGCCACCTCAGCAGCAAAAACCAAAAGCAATTTCATCACTGTCTCGTCTTTATCATTACTCATCCATCTCAACTTTTGTTCGATCTTGATTTCCCTACTTATTTTCTATTAAAAGTACAATAGCCCCAATAGCAAGCAGCAAGCCTGAGGACTTGGTATTTTCTTCATCAGCATCGACGCGTATCAGCACTTGTGTAGGGCAAGTCGTTGCTCAATAGAATACAAGACAACTTTTAAGCTCTGCACACAGGGTGTGACGAAGTTTTCGTCTTCATTTTATTTTATTTTTGTTAGTTTTTTTTTAAATTTATATTACACTGATTTGTTTTATTTTATTTTAATTTTTTGTATTTTCTCATATTTTACTTTATTGTTTTTACTATTTTTAATTTTTTTTTTTGTATTCTATTTTTTTTTTATTCATTTCATTTTTTTCATTTAATTTATTCTTTTTTTATTATCTTCATTAATTTTTTTGTTTTATTTGAAGTTATTTTATTTTATTTTATTTTACTATATTTTTGGTTTTTTAATTTTATTTTTTTTCTTTATTTTACTTTTTTTGTTTTATTTTTTTTTTTATTTAATTTTTTTTTTTTTACGTTATTCAATTTGTTATGTTCAATTTTTTTTTTTTAATTTTTTTTGGATTTTTTTTTTTTTTATTTCATTTCAAACTAATTTTTTTTGTTTTAATTTTTTTTTTTTTTTTTTTCAATTTACCATTATTGTTATAATTTAGTAACTAACTGAGTGCCCCATATTTTTGCCTAGATCTGTATTTGCGGCCAATTTGTATGACATAATCTCCAGTGAACTTTGTTTGTGGTTTAAACTTGCACTGAAAACACGGGCCTTAGTTTCTTTTTACTTTATATTACACTATTTTTTTTTATTTTCTCATATTTTACTTAGTTTTTTTACTATTTTTAATTTTTTTATTTAATTTTATATCACTTAATTTAATTAAATTTTTTTTGTCTTTTTAATTTTTTTGTATTCTATTTTTTTCTTTATTAATTTTTTTTTTTTTTGTTTTATTTGAAGTTATTTTATTATATTTTATTATTTTTTGGGTTTTTTAATTTTATTTTTTTTTTTTTTTCTTTTTTTTACTTTTTTTTTTTTTTTTTAATTGTTTTTTAATTTTTTTTTGTTTTTTTTTTCTTTATTCAATTTGTTATGTTTAATTTTTTTTAGACTTAATTTTTTTTTATTTATTTCATTTGATTTTCTACTATTTTATTTTGTTTTATTTTTTTTTTTTTTTTTTTTCAATTTACTTTTATTGTTTTAATTTAGTAACTACTAGCAATACTTTTGGCCAGATCTGTATGCGCACCAGTCATAATCATGTTAATCTACAATTTTTCAATGATATGATTTAATGTTGCCCATTTACTCGAGCTATAATTACACAGCCATTAGATCGATAATATGTCCCTAAGTGGAGTGTTGTGTGTTATGTAAAGTAACCTAGTGGTTGTTCAATGGCCCGGTTGGTCAGCTTTGCTAGGTATCCTCATTTAAATACAAGTTGTTGTAGTTATTAGCAACGCATCTCCTCAGAGCTTTCGCTACAAACGCAGCAGTAGCTCAATGACTTTGCCTTCGAAACTGGTAGCAAGTGATTTAATAGCAATAACAAGTTCGTATAACTCAAAAGGCATCCAATGATTTAGTCACTCGGTACGATTATTCATTTTTACCTTCGAAGGCTGTTGCGATGGACAGCAATGTCGTTTAGCTTGCATTTGCATCGAAGTTAAGCTTACATGTGCACGAAAGTCGGTGTGCGTGTGTGTGGGTGTGTGTGCGAATGGTTATTGGTAATATTGGTGGTTTTAGGCACCTGCTGCTGCATTAATTAGCTACTTGTGGTTGTTAATAGTAGGTTACGGGCTGACTGGGTTTGGTTCGACTCGGCTAGCTGCTTTGTTGGCACTAAAAACATGAAAATTAATTACGGTGTTGGTCAAATTTAATTTGTTCTTGATATAAAGCTAAGGAAGTGTTTGGTTTAAAACAAAAAACTTTGTAGGGAGCAGATCTTGACACAAATTTTTCTTAAGCGTAAAGGGAGACATACATAACTAGGGAGTGAAGTCACAATCACTAGATACGTACGTGCACTTAGTTCAAGAAACTAAAGAGCGCAGAAGCGATTTCAGAAAACTAATTCAGAAACCTAAAACTTGAACAAATAGATTTTTTTTAGTATTATTTTGTTTTGTTTTTTTTTTTTTTATTTATTTTTTATATGTTATTATACCCAGCGTACTAGTACTAGTACCAATTTTGTTCACATAACGGTAGTTTGTAACGGCACAAAATAATCGAGATAGATATAGAGTTCCATATATGAAAGTTCTTAGTTTGAAAAGAGGATTTCATTCAGGCATGTCCGTCCGTCTGTCCGTCCATCCGTCCGTCCGTCCGTCCGTCTGTGTATACGATAACTTCAGTAAAAATTGAGATATTTGCATGAAATTTTATATATGTACAGGTTACTCTTTGGCCAAGGTAGGTTGCTATTGAAAATGGGCGAAATCGGATGAATACCACGCCCCCTTTTTCGATATCGAAAATTTCGAAAATCACACAAATTGACATATCTGGGTAACTGAAATGGCTAAAATGATTTAATTTCATGGTCATCCTCTTATGATTTCTCCATAAATTTTTTATAGTGGGCGTGGTACCGCCCACTTTTAAGGGTGGATTTTTAAAAAAATTGACTGGTCGTAACTTTTAAACTGATTAAGATAGAACGATGAAATTTGACACAATGCATACTAGTATCGTTGGGAGTATATGTGATGAAATTGGATAAAATCTCCCCCCAACCATGCCCACTTTCGATATCGAAAATTTCGAAAAACACACAAATTGAGATATCTCGGTAACTGAAACGGCTAAAATGATATAATTTCATAGGTGAATCACCCTAGCCATCCTCTTATGATTTCTCCATAAATTTTTTATAGTGGGCGTGGCACCGCCACTTTTAAGGGTGGATTTTTTGAAAATTTGACGGGTCGTAACTTTTAAACCGATTAAGATAGAACGATGAAATTTGGCACAACGCATACTAGTAGCGTTTATTTTTTATTTTATTTTATTTTATTATAAATTTTTGATTTTGGCGACCTTTTGGTTACTAAAGAGTTATGTAAGCTGGCTTGAGGTCCAAGTTTTAATAAAACACAAACGTTTTGTTTTTATTACCAATATATTTCGATTACACACGGTAATCGTCTTCAGGGTGAAAATTTTTTACACGTGTGTATCACTTGACAGTGACCAACTCCACGTCAAGTGATACACACGTGTAAAAAATTTTCACCCTGAAGACGATTACCGTGTGTAATCGAAATATATTGGTAATAAAAACAAAACGTTTGTGTTTTATTAAAACTTGGACCTCAAGCCAGCTTACATGACTCTTTATTTTATTTTATTTTTATTTTATTTTTTTTTTTTACTTATTTTTTATTTCATTTTATTTCATTTTATTTTATTTTATTTATTTTATTTTATTCAATTTTTTTAATTTTTTTTTCATATTAATTTTTGTTTTATTTTATTTTATTTTATTTTATTTTATTTTATTTTATTTTATTTTATTTTATTTTATTTTATTTTATTTTATTTTATTTTATTTTAGTTTATTTTATTTTATTTTATTTTATTTTATTTTATTTTATTTTATTTTATTTTATTTTATTTTATTTTATTTTATTTTATTTTATTTTATTTTATTTTATTTTATTTTATTTTATTTTATTTTATTTTATTTTATTTTATTTTATTTTATTTTATTTTATTTTATTTTATTTTATTTTATTTTATTTTATTTTATTTTATTTTATTTTATTTTATTTTATTTTATTTTATTTTATTTTATTTTATTTTATTTTATTTTATTTTATTTTATTTTATTTTATTTTATTTTATTTTATTTTATTTTATTTTATTTTATTTTATTTGATTTTATTTTATTTTATTTTATTTTATTTTATTTTATTTTATTTTATTTTATTTTATTTTATTTTATTTTATTTTATTTTATTTTATTTTATTTTATTTTATTTTATTTTATTTTATTTTATTTTATTTTATTTTATTTTATTTTATTTTATTTTATTTTATTTTATTTTATTTTATTTTATTTTATTTTATTTTATTTTATTTTATTTTATTTTATTTTATTTTATTTTATTTTATTTTATTTTATTTTATTTTATTTTATTTTATTTTATTTTATTTTATTTTATTTTATTTTATTTTATTTTATTTTATTTTATTTTATTTTATTTTATTTTATTTTATTTTATTTTATTTTATTTTATTTTATTTTATTTTATTTTATTTTCTTTATTTTATTTTAATTTATTTTATTTAATTTTTTATATTATTTTATTTTTCTTTATTTTATTCACAAACTAACTCCCTTGATATTGGCTATAATAAATAACGAAATGTACCAATATTCTTATCAAGCATACACCCAGATGTGGCCGAACATAAATTACAGCATAATGGCCAGACGAATCATAACAAAAACACAAAACGCAACGAAATCGTTTAATTAATTTTTGGTCAGTTCATATGTGGCAGCCCTTTGTTGTAGTCCAACACACCACATGTAGCTTTAAGTACATTTAACACCAAATAATGTTTGCTTTCATTTCGTAGATAATAACATAAACGAAGGGTATGTAAGTCATTATGTATCACATTCACGTATACGTTAATATATATAACGATGCACATAGCTATAGTTAGTAACGAGTAAAGTATGAAAAATTATTATTAGATATTAGATATTATTTTTAGACATTACTGCAGACCAAACAATAATATTTAAGCCAACAACAACATATACAAAAACATTACATCGTACACCAAAACTAATAATGAGCTATGCAGCGCTGCCGTATTTGCTAACAAATCTACAGGGGGGCTGCTGGAACTCTACCAGCCAAACTATTAATGGTTAACAATTGACGGCTATGGCTGTTGGCAGTATTGAATACTGTTGATGCTGCTTGGGGCTACACTGGCACTGGCATTCAGTTAGTCACTACAGCAATGGGGCGGTTTTGTATGTATTTTAATTAGTGAGGCGTGCAACATTAATGTTAAACAAGTATTTTAGCTTAAGCCGCAAAAGGCAGAGTGTGAGAAATTATT
>CAXKVI010000004.1:106355654-106370654 GCA_964058755.1 Campiglossa producta | reverse complement strand
ACCCTTTTTTATTTTTATTAATAACAAGATGTGCCGACAATCGCTTTTACTTTTTTTTTTTGATTGAAAAATTTTTTTTTTTTAATTTGGCTCATTTATATCATTTCTATTTTTTTTGAAGCGAAAAAAAATTTTCAACTTTGGCTCATTTTATATAACTTTTAAATAAAATTTTTTTTTTCAATCAAAAAAAATAGAAGCGATTGTCGGCACATCTTGTTATTAGCGGGGCTCATTGTAGAGCTAGTTGGAGTTTTTAAAAAAAAATAAAAATAAAAAAGGGTCGGACTTTGTTTTGGAAAAAAAAAATTTATATATCTGGGCTTTTAAAATTTTTTTATTTATTTTTCGAAAACTACATTTAAAAACAGCAATTAAAAAAAAAGGTCGATTTTTGAAAAAGTTACAGCATTTAAAAAAAAACTTTTTTTTAAAAGTTCATAACTTTTTTTGATTTGGGGAAAAAAATTGAAAATATTCTGAAAAATGTTTTTCGGGGGGTAGAAAAAGATAGCAAATTTTTAGCGAAATTGAAGGGGGCAGGTAAAAAATTTGTCGATTTGGCATGGAATGACCCATATGTAGTAGCATGGTCTCAAGCTATTCAGATTACTCATACGCACTGTTGCACCTTCATTGTAATTTTAGCTGCATATCTGCCTCTGCGGTCAGGTAAAAAATTTGTCGATTTGGCATGGAATGACCCATATATACGCAGACGATTATATACACATTTAAACGGCATGCCATCAGCATAAATATTAAAAAAGCAAGCAAAAGAAAGTAAGGGAAATGCATATGAAGCACATTGTCAGTTACACAAATGCCGAACGGCACAAAGAAGTTGCAGCAAATAACTCAATTGCAGGCGCAACCAACAGCTATTATGCTACGCTGCAGCACGTGAGTCTCGATCGAAGTAGCTGAATATGTCGTCTAGCATGCATGCAAATTCAAAGAAAAATTATAAGATGAAAAAGAAAAAAAAAACGAACTGTGGAAAAATAAAAAAAAAATAAAAAATGCTTCACTTCACAAACATGCCTTTGCCATTAAGCGTTGAAAGGTGTGAAAAAGGCAAAAAATGAAAGATGAAGCGAAGTGATTGCATAAAAGTAGAAATAACAATTTCCTTATGCATACACACGCACACAAACTGACAGGATATCAATTTCCTATTACTCACAATATTTCATTTTTGCTTAATGCTTTTATTTCCTGAACATACCTCCACATCTTTGTATGTGTATGTATGTGTATTCGTGTTTACTTAGGAAATTTGGAAAATTTACACCTGCAAACAGTTGCCTATTTAATTGAGTTTTAGCGTTTACACAGATATTGTGCACTCCTTTTGAGTTTGTGTGTGTGTGTGTGTTTCACAAAAATGGCAACGGTTGCAATGTCTGGCGTGCTTCCGGCATGTTATTGTTAGAAAGACTTTAAAGGGCTTACTGAAATCGAATAATGTTAGTTAGAGGGTAAGCGTTATAGAGCAGGGTTAGCAATGCGCTGTTAAAACAATCTAAATAATTAAAATATGCAAATGCTTTAGACTTAATCCGCACCCGAACTTGCACTACACGTCGGTTAAAACAAAACGGGAACATTTGCATTTAAAATTAATTTTATATATTTATCCAGAGTGTGTATATCTAATATCTTTAAACGAGTTAATCTTGTATATTTGTATATTTGTATGTTCGGACTATCTCGAGAACCACTTGACCGATTGGGATGAAATTTGGCACAAAGATAGTATGATGGATTCTAAGACTACCCACTTTAGGGTTGCCACTTGGGGCGGTTTACAGGGTTGCCACCTATCCCATTTTTTTTAATTATGGAGCAAGATATGCCAATATGGGTATCATATGAAAGGTATTTTCGGCGAGATACCAACTAAAATGTTTTCAAGTAGAGTTGCCAACTAGGGTTGCCACCTTACCACAATATATTTGTATATCCGGTACTATCTCGAGAACCGCTTGACCGATTTGGATGAAATTTGGCACAGTGATAGCATGCCTGATTCTAAGACTATCCACTTAGGTGTTGCCACTTGGAGGGCTTTTTTTTTTTTAATATTTCTTTTTTTTTAATATTGAGTAAAATATGCGAATATCGGTATCAAATTAGAGGTATTTCCGGCGACATATCAACTAAAATATTTCTAAGTACAGTTGCCATCTAGGGTTGTCACCTTATCGCAGTATATTTGTATTACAGGGTTGCTACCTATTTAATTTTTTTATTTATGGAGCTAGATATGCCAATATGGGTATCAAATGAAAGGTATTTTTGCTGACATACCAACTAAAATATTTTCAAGTAGGGTTGTCCGCAAAAAGTCCATTACGGCTACGAAAATTACAAAATTTTAATAATTTGCCTACATATAAAGGACAGTGTAACACATCCTCACAAGTTTGGTAAGTAAAGTTAGCGCTAAATTGATAGCACCGAGCAAGCTCGGTCACCCAGGTACTGATTGTTACAAAGCACAAAAAAAATAAAAAGCACTACCTCATGCTTCAAGCTTTTTAGTTTTGAATAAAATCATAGCTAACCGATTATTCATAGCAGCGAAACGACATCCGCTTATTTGAATATATCCATGTATTATTATGTTTTCTTTTAGCTCTAACTGCAAAAGTAATTTTTTAACCTAAGTACAGCTGTTTCGTTAATTAATTTTGTTTTATGTTGTTATATTTTGAAATAATTTATTTTTTTAATTTTTTTATTTTATTTTATTTTATTTTATTTTTTTTTTATTTTTTTTTTTTATTTTATTATATTTTTTATTTTATTTTTTTTTATTTTATTTTACTTCATTTTATTTTATTTTATTTTATTTTATTTTATTTTATTTTATTTTATTTTATTTTATTTTATTTTATTTTATTTTATTTTATTTTATTTTATTTTATTTTATTTTATTTTATTTTATTTTATTTTATTTTATTTTATTTTATTTTATTTTATTTTATTTTATTTTATTTTATTTTATTTTATTTTATTTTATTTTATTTTATTTTATTTTATTTTATTTTATTTTATTTTATTTTATTTTATTTTATTTTATTTTATTTTATTTTATTTTATTTTATTTTATTTTATTTTATTTTATTTTATTTTATTTTATTTTATTTTATTTTATTTTATTTTATTTTATTTTATTTTATTTTATTTTATTTTATTTTATTTTATTTTATTTTATTTTATTTTATTTTATTTTATTTTATTTTATTTAATTTTATTTTATTTTATTTTATTTTATTTTATTTTATTTTATTTTATTTTATTTTATTTTATTTTATTTTATTTTATTTTATTTTATTTTATTTTATTTTATTTTATTTTATTTTATTTTATTTTATTTTATTTTATTTTATTTTATTTTATTTTATTTTATTTTATTTTATTTTATTTTATTTTATTTCATTTTATTTTTTTTTATTATTTGTATTTGTTTTGTTTTTACTTCTTTAATTTTTTTTTAGATTTAAACAAAAAGTTGGCCTTTACTATCACCAAATTCCGAACAACTATTTTAGTTATGTTAGTTTCTATGGTTTGAATTAACAAAGAACTCTTGTTACATAACAATAGTTTGTATGTAGATATTAAAGACTAACTATGCAGCACAGACTATTTCTCTTTCCCTCATTGCAAGTTGTTGAGTTCATAAAATGTTTTGTAAATTTTCCTCGTAATTTTCAAGCTTAAGAAAGTTATTGAGCGTATAGTTTTAAGCTGCAGCAAGCTACACAAATACATGCGGGCACTTTGTTGTTGCAACATTGACGTTAGCAAAAATTTCTTCAACTACAAACAAGTAGTTTTTATTGAAGCTCGTTTATTAATTCAACTGGTTTTTGTTTGTGTTGTGCAGTTGCAGATTTCATTTGAATTTTAATGCACTTAACTAGCTCGCTTTTGTTCTCATCAAATTGTGGGTTGTTGTTTTTTATAAGATTGCTAAATTTCATTTTATTTGACGTCATTTGCATTTATTTGTATATCAGTTTAGATTGCATAATACATTTTTGGTTGAACTAATTAAAGGGAGTGCTTTTTAGGGGTGGGGCGTATACGCAACATTTCATAAATGATTTAAAAAAAGCTTGAGCATTTAGCGGAGACCTTTAATGTAAATATTGCCCATTTTTTACGTTTACAAGTTATGTAGATAAACTTTGTCTGTACTTTAATAACAAGCATTCCTATTCAAATATCAAGTTGTTTCAAAACGTATACACACATACATACATACATGGATATTTAGATATCCCTGCTGATTTGTGGCAATCAACTTTTTATACAATTTTCAACTTTACGTATCGTTAGTCACCCGCATCCAATTTGCCTTTGCTACAGTAATTAAAACAAACCGGTCATCAAAAGGAAACATCGATACTAACATATGTACATCATGCAGACATGAGCAGACCTTTGGTTACATACATACAAATATGTTTGAATTGTGTTTTTGTTTCAAAACCTTTTTCTTTTTTACACACTGGTCTCGACGCTTTCGCCTGCACAGTTATAATTGTAGTAGTCAGTGAATGTAGTATTTACTGTCAACGATTGTCATCTGTCTACAATAACATTCACTTCTCTAAAGTAAACAATTTGTTGTCAGTATTGATTTAACTTGAAGCGCTTTTTCATATCAATTTCGCAATAAGTGAAACATTGCTCCGTGAGCTATGAAACTACATGACACGATGAAGCCAAAAGTTTAGAAAAATGGAAAAAAAGTTCAAAAATTTGTAGAGAAAAAGAATTAAAGGTCGGTCGCAATCAACAAAGTTGTTCATGTTTACTTAACGATAGAAGAAACGTATGAGAAATGTAATTACTTGTCCCGAGCAATGTATGTATGATTGCTTGTTATGATCAACTGTAAAGGAGCTCTTTAATTTGAAAGGAGAGTGATTGTTAGGGCAAAATTTTAAATAAAATACTGTTGCACAAGTTTGGAAAAAAAATTCGAAAATTTGAATTGAGCGTGGCACAAGCTTGATTTTACATGACTGATATCTCCAAGGTGGTTTTTGGTATTTCGGGTTCGGAAAGTTAATTAACCTCCCATACAAAATTTATTTCTCATGCTGAATATATTTGAAAGAGTTCAGGGTAGAGATATGGAAATTGATATGGACTAATCTCTCGTACCTCCACGATTCACGAAAATCCTGAATTTCCAAAGTACAAGGAACCCCTGGAAATTTGCAATGTCATTTTCATGAATGTGTAGTTCAATCTATGAAAATTGGGCCAGAAAAACGAATGTGCTACACATTCATGTTTCTGGAGGAACAAACAATTTTAAAAACTGAATTTTTGAATTTTTGAAAATTTTCGTTTTGCCAGAATTGTAACGTATACGCCATGGTGCGTGTTGTTGAAGTGCAATACATTCTTGTTTCTGGCTCAACGAAAATTTTTAAAAATTTAGAAATTAAATTTTTAAACATGTTTGTTCCGCCAGAAACATGAATGTATTGCACTTCAACAATAGGCACCATGGCGTATACGTAACAATTTTACTACACATTCTAGTGTTTCTGGCTTAACCCTTTCGGTACGGAACTCTACGCGCAGAAGTAGATTTCGCTTAATGCCAAAAATGAGTAGTTTGGGCACTAAATAAAATGTCTGTGGTGTCAAAGGGGGCGTGGGATATAAGGCTGACTCGGGGGGTGGTGGTAAACCATTGTACCATCCGGGATGTTATGTGGTACATATATGTACCAACCGTCCCATAAAACATTAGATCATATTTTTTCTTTTAATAATGATACGAAATAATTCATTTATTTACATATAAATAACACACAAAAGAAGTAATTTTATAAAGAATTAAACAATTGGTAATCAAATATATAGATTGTAATTCAAAGCATTATAATAATTTCAAACAAAATTATGTATGAAATGGTGCAAAGCAAAACTTGCACAAGGGAACTTGGCACTCCTTACATATTGTTTTTGTACGTGTTTGTTTTTTTTGTTTGCTGCAACTAATACAACGCCGTCGCGTATCGCCTTCAATAGGTAGATGTTTGTGTCCTGTAACACGACGTACTGGTCCTGGCCTTACCGACCTAAGAACAGCTGTGACTTTGGAACCTTCATCTATCAGTGTCTCTGCCAAGGTCACCAAAAACGATTTGAAAGGCTTTTTTCCCTTCTAAGTTCATTATAAATGATCCAAGCGTTTACGGCTGCCATCATAAGAAGGAGGTAAAAAACCTTCTTCCACCATTTATCTGACTTCCGATCATATTCATAAAGCCCACTCATTTGGTCGGCTAAATCGACGCCCATAATTTGACGGTAAAATTGAACTACGTTTGGACATGGAACTTAGATCTTTTTCCCGGTTTTTAACGTTTTTGTAACAAACGTCATGCCTGGTTCGTGGCAATTACTTATTACCAAAACCTCCTTCGTGTCCTGCCATTTTACGCATAAAAGACCAGATGATGTACTTTTAAATTCTGCTTCTCCTCGCTCAAGTTTCTTACTTGTAAGCTCGGGAACGTTTTTTCTGTTACGCATTATAGTACCAACAGCTGGATAAGGTAAAGTATTTAACAAATTAACTGATGTGAAAAAGCGATCGAAACACAAAGTAATATCATCTTCTACGACTGAGCTGATGAGTTTAGTTACTACTCTTTCTCCAAGGGTTCCCGAGTGTTCTTCAAGGTCTTTTCCACAGTAAATATTGAAATCGTAGGTGTAACCTGTTACAGCGTCACATCTAAGCCACATTTTTATACCTCTTTTTACCGGTTTTAGGGGCATGTAATGCTTCAGTGAGCTGCGGCCCTTGAATTTTGTCATCGACTCGTCTATACTTTGGAGGGCGCTGTCTTGTCTACACTTTGAAAAGTTTTTTTAGACATTCTACCAAATCGCCCAGGTAATAAGTCTTACTACAGCCCAATGGTTTTTCCGGGCATGCGAAATACATCTTAGAAGTGATAAATAGGAATCGATCCCTAGAAATTGCTTCCGGAGACTTCCAGTCAAAATTTTCATCGTGTGGTTGGTCTACCGTGTTTGTATCCGCTATATCCTCGGTTATATCGTCATCATTTGAGTCCTCCGCAATGGAAGAGCTTGACTTATAGTTTTCGCTTGGAACAAAGTTATCAGAGCTTCCAGATGAAAAGTCTTCCAAATCGCTGCAACTTTCATCTTCCTCCTCCAACAATTTACGTATATCGTCCTGGTCCATATTACTGACTAAATCCTGTGTGGAATCAATTGAAAAATAAGTTGTATTCACCGGACTACTGGTACTCATATGTACCACGCAAGAAGACTACTGGTACACATACGTACCACCTGTTTAATTTGCACTAAAAATATACTTTTAATTATATTTTCTTACCGGATTTTCTTCAAATATGTGGTATCAATCTTAGTTCTCCAAAATATGTTGTAATCTGCCAATAAATCTCTATGAATGCAAAGATATTCTTCACAAAACGTCCACGCGCAGCACTTTTCAACCACTCACAAAAGAAAAAACACGAATCTGAACATAACGGGAATGTAAAACTGTACTCGGAAGACACGTGCTGATTGCGAAAATCTCAACAGACGAAACGGTACATTTATCAACTCGATTGAATGTAAAATTAACATTTTAGGGACGATTAAACTTTGGTGGTACACATAGGTACCAGCCGTACCGAAAGGGTTAACGAAAATTTTAAATTAATTTATTCTCACAAAAAAGAAGTTGGAAGTCAGCGGAATATGGGCGTGGCACCTTCCATACAAACTTCACATTGAGGCCAATTATCTCTAACAAGGGTTGAAAAATGAAACTCAAAATTGTATTGGATATGAAAGATATCAAAATCATTCTTACGAAAAAAGTGGGAGCATGGCAAAAAGGGGGCGTGCTGTATGTCTCTACAAGGGTTGATTGAATGGGGATATAGGATATCAATACCACTCTTACAGCAGAAAGAGAAAGTTTTCAGAGAAGAGGCATGGCACCTACCATGAAACCTGATTTTTTAGGTTCAAGATGAAATTTGGTATGGAGATATAATACAATCTTAATTTTTTCGGTTAAATATCTATAATAGCGTTTCCCGTTCTAGAAAAGTGTTGCCCTTTCAACATTGCAGAACAGCACGATAAGGTGCTGCTGTATATATGTATACACTAGCTGACCCGGCAGACGTTGTCCTGCCAAAAATGTATTTTTGCTTTATATTTGGATTTGCCATCACTTTCTTGAGGGCAACATGAAAAAACTGATTGGTGTTGTCATTCATGTCTAGCATTGTTTTAATTTAAAAAAAAAAGGTTGTCGGTGTTCCCTTGTGGCCGGATTATGATATTTTTAAGTTTGAATGAAAAAAATCAGGCCAGTGGATCGGATCTTTAGCTTTTACAAAATTTCGAGTTAGATTTTTATATATATCGTATGAAGTAGGGTGGTCCTTATTTGTAGGGAGACAATTTTATCATCAGATTTTCAAAAGCTCAACCCCTAAATCGATAGTAAAGATATCACACAAAAATTTTTATGTGCAACATATGTAGTGAATTGTGGAGACTGGAAAAAAATTTACATTTGATTATAAGGACCACCCTAATATATACATATGTTTAAACTAAGAAAAGTGTTATTTAAACACGAAAAAGCCTTCACCGGGAATTGAACTCACAATATTTGGAATGCTAAACTCAGTTGTCTACCATCATGGCAGCGTCTTATAACACCTTTATTCTTTTTAAGCAATTACACCACACTTTTTCACTTTAGTGTAGCAAAAAGCGTTGACTCCACAACTAGAGTTAGTTTTACTCCAAAAAGTGTAAACTTCGCACTATTTTTTTTTTGTGCGTGTATCAGAAATTTTTCAAATTCTCACATCACAATACCTTTTAAAATGCCATAATTTATATTAACAAATTTTTAACTACAGCCAAAAATACCTGTGCAAAATTCCTATTAACAGAAAATTTCTTAAATTTCATTTAGTGTAACCCCAACACAGCACAAATCAAAAAACCCTTTACTTCATAGCAAAGTTGGAGCAAGTGAAAATTGTTGTCTGTCTGCAAGCCGCACCGCCAATTTTGAGCATTTGAATTTTCCTATAGCCGGCAGCTCTTGGTGCTTACGTCGAAAAAGCATTACGTATACGCCCTGCATGCCTTAAATATGAACAAACAACTTCAACAGTTTACAAGTGTGTGTGTGTGTGTAGTGTAGATAAAGCGGAAATACGGAATTTTGAAGCGAAGCATATGTCTGCCTCGAAGGTAGAATTTATACGCAAATACACACACAAACTTAAGAGTAGATGCAGAGTGGCGAAGAGTAGCTGCTTTGCCATTCAGCTGTTTTTCAAGCAAAGCACACACGTAGAGATTGCCTATCGCTAGAAAATGATAGAAGCAAAACAGTTGTTGGTTCACTTACATCCCCACACAGCACCCCAACTCTATGCTCAAAAGCTCCCCTAAACACTCGTCTGTGAATACCGCATATGCCTGCGCTTAAAAATATTTTAACTCCTCGAGTGTTTGGCACTGATTTTATGCTTTATAACTTCAATATCCGAATGGCAAATAAAAAGTGCCTGTGGCATGAGAGAGCGATAAAATTTTAAATTTGGAGTTGGGGCACTTCAGTGGGATGCTTGTGAGCGAGCTCTCCGTGTACAGCAGCAGCTATGAAGCAACATTGTAGCTGTGTCTGTTGTTGTTGGCGCACACAATATTGACGGCAAAGTGTTGCTTGCCAACCTGAGGGGCTTTTTTGGATTTTAACGTTTTTCTCTATACACCCGACAATCATTTCGAATTGAGTTCTGTTGTTAGTGACTTGGAACATTTATGGTGTTTCAATATTTTAATACCTGGCCGCTAGCGTTTAAGGTGGGGAGGAGAGGAGATGTGTAGGAAAATGCTAATAAACCTGAAAAGTATCTCCAGATAAAAAATAAATAAAATAAAATAAAATAAAATAAAATAAAATAAAATAAAATAAAATAAAATAAAATAAAATAAAATAAAATAAAATAAAATAAAATAAAATAAAATAAAATAAAATAAAATAAAATAAAATAGAATAAAATAAAATAAAATAAAATAATATAAAATAAAATAAAATAAAATAAAATAAAACAAAATAAAATAAAATAAAATAAAATAAAATAAAATAAAATAAAATAAAATAAAATAAAATAAAATAAAATAAAATAAAATAAAATAAAATAAAATAAAGTAAAATAAAATAAAATAAAATAAAATAAAATAAAATAAAATAAAATAAAATAAATAAAATAAAATAAAATAAAATAAAATAAAATAAAATAAAATAAAATAAAATAAAATAAAATAAAATAAAATAAAATAAAATAAAATAAAATAAAATAAAATAAAATAAAATAAAATAAAATAAAATAAAATAAAATAAAATAAAATAAAATAAAATAAAATAAAATAAAATAAAATAAAATAAAATAAAATAAAATAAAATAAAATAAAATAAAATAAAATAAAATAAAATAAAATAAAATAAAATAAAATAAAATAAAATAAAATAAAATAAAATAAAATAAAATAAAATAAAATAAAATAAAATAAAATAAAATAAAATAAAATAAAATAAAATAAAATAAAATAGAATAAAATAATATAAAATAAAGTAAATAAAAAAATAGAATAAAATAAAATAAAATAAAATAAAATAAAACAAAATAAAATAAAATAAAATAAAATAAAATAAAATAAAATAAAATAAAATAAAATAAAATAAAATAGAATAAAATAAAATAAAATAAAATAAAATAGAATAAAATAATATAAAATAAAGTAAATAAAAAAATAGAATAAAATAAAATAAAATAAAATAAAATAAAACAAAATAAAATAAAATAAAATAAAATAAAATAAAATAAAATAAAATAAAATAAAATAAAATAAAATAAAATAAAATAAAATAAAACAAAATAAAATAAAATAAAATAAAATTACATAAAATTAAATTAAATAAGATAATATTTTTGAATTAAGTTTGACATTAACATGACATAAATTAATAATATATTTTCCTACTGGGTCACATTTTTCAGCTATCGGACACGTGTGCGCCACTCATTTCATTTAATGTTTAAAGTCATGAATTTTGAGTTTTTACAGCGCCATAAAAAAGCGGTGGAAGTGTTTATTTGTTTTCCCCACAAAAAATGTATTTCTATGTAAGTACTAGATTCATCATTTATTCCTTAAATCTTTTTGTCAGAACTCGTCAAGAAGGGATTTCCGCTTTGAAATATGCATAAACAATTTAAAAAGTGCTCAGGTTTGGGCAAAATTAGGGGGGATATAAACACAGATTTGTAAGGTGTGTCTATGCAGTTGTATACCTCGTCTGTGTTCAAATGTGTTTGCTTAACCTCATTCAGTAAAATGCGTAAGCGCATAAAAAGATATAATAAAATTATTTAAATACAAAATCCTTTAGCAAACGCCACAGATTGCAAATAACTGCGTTTTCGTTTAGCGTTACAATTTATCTGCACCTGATATGCGCATATCTTGTGAAAGCAGACAGGCTATTATTTCATATTAGGGTGATTTAATCAAAAATGGATTGCGCGAAAATTTTTAAAAATTAACCCCAATTTAAATATGTTTTTTTTTATCAAAAAAATCGGAAAACTTTAAAGTGCGATTTTTTTGATGGGTGACGCTTACAAAACTATTGTATTTTTTCTTTCTATTTGTTTAAAAAAGTTGTTATCTAACGAAAGTCCTGAAAATTTATATAAAAACATGAAATAATCTGCAATGTGGAAAGGATATAATATAGAAATTGGTTTTACAATATGGATATGAAATGAACGGTCTTCATCCAGGCCTAAAAGTAGTGTAAGTTTTATTTAGATATCTCAATCTGTTTTGGAGATATCCACCAAAACATAGATACAATTTATTAAAACTTTTCATACTTGTATTTACTTAGTTAATGTTACTCATGCGCCGTGTATGACCTATATAAAGTGCACTAGTCCTTGTAAAGGATCCCATTGCCCTTATAAAATTTCAATGGTTTAGATTTGTTGCACAGTTCTTAATATTACAACATGTAATTTTGGAAGCCTTAATGTTATTTTTTGCGAACTTAGTATAATCTGCTAACTATAACTTTAACTAAAAAGCGGCACCGGTTACCGTTATCCTAAAACAAAAAAAATTTCGCACACATGTTATTTAGGCTAAAACGCACCAATATAGAGGGTATGCACATCAAATTTCGAACCAACCTTTTTTCCATATATTAACCTTCACATCCTTTCTGCTTTTGATTTCATTTATTCTATCGCTTACTTTAATGTCAAAAAAGATAAATGATTTCGTAATAAAATTATGCGAATACACTACCTAGATACTTTTCCCCCAAAATTGTTGCCATGACATGCTTACACACACACAAACCTGTGTGTCTGTGTTTATACCAGCATCTAGAGATACAAGGATATACATATAGATAGGTATTTGTCTATGTATGTATGAATATATGCAGAACATTCCAAGTTTGCCTCAACGAACGTAAGACTAAAACATTGTGTTGGTCGGTAATAAATATCCAGTTATGATATCATTGCAAAAATGTGAGTTGCAAAAATCGACAGTAAAAATATTTTATAAAGTTCTTTTCAGCTTATGAATTATTTGGTGTATTTTTGAAGGTAACTAAGTATGTACATACGTGATATGTATGCTGTATAAAAGCTGAATGCTTGTAAAAGAATTTTAGTGAAAGAATTTTATTTTGTTCCAGCTATTCGTTGTCGGTAAATATGAATGAAATATTTTAGGAAGGTTTAAATCCCATCGAAGAAAACGGCAAAAAGTTGGAATATATAGTTTTGCGATTCTAACTTTTCCCAACAAATTAGACCTACAATTTTTAAAGCTGATTCCGCATGGCATTTAAAGCTATATTTTCGCCATAAATGGCTGCTTGTACTATAGTGAATACAGGGGTATCAAAAAAAATCCTAAGAGACCCGTCTCAGAGGGGTTGGCTTAGTTGATTTACATTACCAAGTACCTGGGTAACTCAGCTTGCTCGGTGCTATCAATTTAACGCTGACTTTACTTACCCAAAACCATCCAAAAATAATCCCAAAATAATACTAAAATGATCCCAAAAAGACCCTTAAATGTTCCCAAAATGATACGAAATTGAACCCAAAACGACCCAAAAATGATCCGAAAATGATCCGAAAATGACCCCAAAATGACTCAAAAATGATTCCCAAATAACCCCAAAAACACTCTTAAATGTACCCTAAAATGATCCCAAAATTATCCAAAAATGTTTCCAAAATTATCCTAAAATAATCCCAAAACGACCCCAAAAAAACCCTCAAATGTTCCCAAAATGACACAGAAATTATCCCAAAATGATCCCAAAATGACTTCAAAATGATCCGAAAATTACCCAAAATTGTCCCAAATTAAACCAAAATTGAACCCAAAATGATCTTCAAATAGCCCCAGTTATCCCTAAATGATCTCAAAATAATCGTGAAATAATCCAATTTATGATCCAAAAAATAAACAATACAAATACAATACGGTAAAATGGTAACCCTCGGCGTCTACCCATATGGGCATATTTAACTCGATAATTTAAAAAAATTGAGATAGGTGGCAACCCTGTACACCCCCCAAGTGGCAGCTCCCAAGTGGATAGTGTTAGAATCAATAATACAATCTATATGCCAAATTTCATCCAAATCGGTCAAGCGGTTCCCGAAATAGTCCGGATATACATATATACTGCGGTAAGGTAGCAACCCTATGTGGAAACTCTACTTGAAAATATTTTAGTTGCCATGTTGCTGAATATACCTTTCATTAAAAAAAGAGATAGGTGGCAACGGTGTAAACCGCCACAGGTAGCTACCCTCTTAGAATCAATCATACTATCTATATTTAAAATTTCATACAAATCCGTCAAACGGTTCCCGAGATAGTCTGGATATACAAATATACATAATGTAAAATAAATAAAACGCGGTCAGGTGGTAACTCTAGGGGTTACAGAAAGAATTGGCGCACCTGCGCCTTAGCAACCAAGTCACCGT
The DNA here is from genome assembly GCA_964058755.1 of Campiglossa producta. Classification (NCBI taxonomy): domain Eukaryota; kingdom Metazoa; phylum Arthropoda; class Insecta; order Diptera; family Tephritidae; genus Campiglossa; species Campiglossa producta. Next base: position 106,356,495 of record CAXKVI010000004.1, on the reverse strand, counting down.
TGATAGCTACAAATTTGAAACGGTGAGGGACTTCATCTATTTGGGAACCAGCAATAACACCGAAAACAACAAGTGTTACTTTGGAAAAAGTAGGCAATTGAGAAGCAAAGTCCTCTCTCGACAAACAAAGATCGCGCTCTATATGTCTCTCATCATACCAGTCCTGATGTACGGCTCGGAATCATGGACAGTGTCAAAAGAAGATGAGTTGGTCCTTGGAATATTTGAGAGAAAAGATTTATGGTCCTTCCCGTGATGCCAGCGGCGATTCTCGAAGGAAATTTAACGATGAGCTGTACGAGCTTTACGCAGACCTGACCATAGGCGGTTAAGCGTCAATAAATGACGCAAGCCAAGATTAGATTATTATTCAGACAAAACCCGAAACACAATATAAAACCGAAACCGGTTCATCGATTTCATAACTTGGTTTCGGATGGCTCGTCAATTCTCAACGCCGTTTTCGCTCCCACAATATACTAACATTTGACCAACGCGATGTTACTGAAAACGTATCCGGGATGGTCCCTGATGGTCCCATGTCATCCACACTTTTTGTGTTCATTTTTTTTAACCTCTTCCTCCAATAAATCTTCTTAAATCAGATCCATATTTTACCCTGACACACACAAAATTGAAGATTAACAATCGGCGCCATCTAGTGCTTTGGTTGTACTACTTGCGGTTTAAAACTAGATGTCGCTGAGGATTGTTTATTTTTTGGTGACTCTAGTGTCCAGGAGCGGTAAAATCGTAATTACGGTAGTTGTCCTTGCTATTTTTGTTTATTAATCGATGACAGTAGCGGTCAAATCGTTAGCTCGTTTTCTGAAATCTGCTC
>CAXKVI010000004.1:106294757-106350454 GCA_964058755.1 Campiglossa producta | reverse complement strand
TTAAGGAAAAAGGCTAGAAAACCCAATGGTAATAGTATGGTAATGGTATGGTAATCGTATGGTAATGGTATGGTAATGGTATGGTAATGGTATGGTAATGGTATGGTAATGGTATGTGGTAATGGTATGGTAATGGTATGGTAATCGTATGGTAATGGTATGGTAATGGTATAGTAATAGTATGGTAATGGTATGGTAATGGTATGGTAATGGTATGGTAATGGTATGGTAATGGTATGGTAATGGTATGGTAATGGTATGGTAATGGTATGGTAATGGTATGGTAATCGTATGGCAATGGTATGGTAATGGTATGTGGTAATGGTATGGTAATGGTATGGTAATCGTATGGTAATGGTATGGTAATGGTATAGTAATAGTATGGTAATGGTATGGTAATGGTATGGTAATGGTATAGTAATAGTATGGTAATGGTATGGTAATGGTATGGTAATGGTATGGTAATGGTATGGTAATGGTATGGTAATGGTATGGTAATGGTATGGTAATGGTATGGTAATGGTATGGTAATGGTATGGTAATGGTATGGTAATGGTATGGTAATGGTATGGTAATGGTATGGTAATGGTATGGTAATGGTATGGTAATGGTATGGTAATGGTATGGTAATGGTATGGTAATGGTATGGTAATGGTATGGTAATGGTATGGTAATGGTTGGTAATGGTATGGTAATGGTATGGTAATGGTATGGTAATGGTATGGTAATGGTATGGTAATGGTATGGTAATGGTATGGTAATGGTATGGTAATGGTATGGTAATGGTATGGTAATGGTATGGTAATGGTATGGTAATGGTATGGTAATGGTATGGTAATGGTATGGTAATGGTATGGTAATGGTATGGTAATGGTATGGTAATGGTATGGTAATGGTATGGTAATGGTATGGTAATGGTATGGTAATGGTATGGTAATGGTATGGTAATGGTATGGTAATGGTATGGTAATGGTATGGTAATGGTATGGTAATGGTATGGTAATGGTATGGTAATGGTATGGTAATGGTATGGTAATGGTATGGTAATGGTATGGTAATGGTATGGTAATGGTATGGTAATGGTATGGTAATGGTATGGTAATGGTATGGTAATGGTATGGTAATGGTATGGTAATGGTATGGTAATGGTATGGTAATGGTATGGTAATGGTATGGTAATGGTATGGTAATGGTATGGTAATGGTATGGTAATGGTATGGTAATGGTATGGTAATGGTATGGTAATGGTATGGTAATGGTATGGTAATGGTATGGTAATGGTATGGTAATGGTATGGTAATGGTATGGTAATGGTATGGTAATGGTATGGTAATGGTATGGTAATGGTATGGTAATGGTATGGTAATGGTATGGTAATGGTATGGTAATGGTATGGTAATGGTATGGTAATGGTATGGTAATGGTATGGTAATGGTATGGTAATGGTATGGTAATGGTATGGTAATGGTATGGTAATGGTATGGTAATGGTATGGTAATGGTATGGTAATGGTATGGTAATGGTATGGTAATGGTATGGTAATGGTATGGTAATGGTATGGTAATGGTATGGTAATGGTATGGTAATGGTATGGTAATGGTATGGTAATGGTATGGTAATGGTATGGTAATGGTATGGTAATGGTATGGTAATGGTATGGTAATGGTATGGTAATGGTATGGTAATGGTATGGTAATGGTATGGTAATGGTATGGTAATGGTATGGTAATGGTATGGTAATGGTATGGTAATGGTATGGTAATGGTATGGTAATGGTATGGTAATGGTATGGTAATGGTATGGTAATGGTATGGTAATGGTATGGTAATGGTATGGTAATGGTATGGTAATGGTATGGTAATGGTATGGTAATGGTATGGTAATGGTATGGTAATGGTATGGTAATGGTATGGTAATGGTATGGTAATGGTATGGTAATGGTATGGTAATGGTATGGTAATGGTATGGTAATGGTATGGTAATGGTATGGTAATGGTATGGTAATGGTATGGTAATGGTATGGTAATGGTATGGTAATGGTATGGTAATGGTATGGTAATGGTATGGTAATGGTATGGTAATGGTATGGTAATGGTATGGTAATGGTATGGTAATGGTATGGTAATGGTATGGTAATGGTATGGTAATGGTATGGTAATGGTATGGTAATGGTATGGTAATGGTATGGTAATGGTATGGTAATGGTATGGTAATGGTATGGTAATGGTATGGTAATGGTATGGTAATGGTATGGTAATGGTATGGTAATGGTATGGTAATGGTATGGTAATGGTATGGTAATGGTATGGTAATGGTATGGTAATGGTATGGTAATGGTATGGTAATGGTATGGTAATGGTATGGTAATGGTATGGTAATGGTATGGTAATGGTATGGTAATGGTATGGTAATGGTATGGTAATGGTATGGTAATGGTATGGTAATGGTATGGTAATGGTATGGTAATGGTATGGTAATGGTATGGTAATGGTATGGTAATGGTATGGTAATGGTATGGTAATGGTATGGTAATGGTATGGTAATGGTATGGTAATGGTATGGTAATGGTATGGTAATGGTATGGTAATGGTATGGTAATGGTATGGTAATGGTATGGTAATGGTATGGTAATGGTATGGTAATGGTATGGTAATGGTATGGTAATGGTATGGTACTCAAACTAATCCCTCGTTTCAGCTTCGACTCAAAAATTCAACTTCGTTCGGAATCTAGTTTTCAATACTAATTTGTATTGTTCCATGGCAGTTCATTAAACTTTTTATTGAAATGTTTTTGAAAGGAATTGGCGCGTAAAACTAGCGTTGCACTCGTGCTTTTACTACGACGCTACTATTGCGACTTTTGCTTATTTTTAACCAATGCTCATATTTCCCACACCTCTCTTTGTACATGCATACATACATACATTCATAAATGTAAGTCAGCACTTGTCCATTAACAATCATACAGGAAGTATTCGATATCAGCAAAAATTAATTCACTTAGGTCAGTTTAGCACGTAGGCACTTTGATGCGTCGATGACTGAATTACAGCTATTCAGGCGGTGGGAATGCTTTGAATTGCCAAACTGCAATTCTCAGCAAAATATTTTACTACGGTTTTTTTTTAATCAAAAACATGCAGATATGTGGACGTGAGAAAATTTGCTTGTACTAAGCAGACCTCATTTCGGGCATGATTTGATTTTTTTTTTGTCTTTTTTAAGGATGTTTTTATGAAATTTAATAGCTCATACATATTTTCGTTTAAATTAATTGCGTTGAATGTAGTGCATTGCAGTTGTTTACCGGTTGGGGGTGCGTTCATTGAACTAATGAACCCAGACTCTTATTCCATTTAAAATAAATTTCCAAAGAAAGAAGTTAATTTTGGAACTTTATTAACAGAAAAAATGGAATTTTCAATAATTTATAATCCGCCAATCTAAATAAAATAAAAAAGAAATTATTTGAATGAGGATCGAAAAAATTTTCAACCAATGTTGCCACCTACTTTTGGTCTTAATTGAGACATTTTTTTGTGGCAGGTGTAAAAGTAGAAAAAATGAAGGATTGAAAACCCTTTCAAGCGAAAGACAGCGCTGCCACCTATTTTTTCGTATTGAGTCATTCCATGTCAAATTGCGATAAAACAAAGCTCTGTCAATGGAGCAAAATTAAATGATTGAATTTTTTTGAATTTCCGGTCGTGTTAAATTATTAAGCACCAAATTTTGAGCTCTCAAACTTTTTTTTGCTTAAAAAGTGACAGAGTGTTCCATAAATCAGTAATTTTCAAAATATTGAGAAAATTAACTTTATAAACAGGAAAAAAACGAAATAATAAAAATTTAATAGCTTTGGTAGAACTTTGTATTATGATAAAAGAAAACTCTTCGACAAAATTCATTCAAATCGAAAAGGCTTGATGATTTGACTTGTAATGAAAAAAATATACGGCAATCCCAACTGGAATACTTTCATTTAGAGAATTTTTCAATGACCTGTCGTTAAATACCAAGTTTATTTAAATTTTATTAAAAAAAATATTTTTAAGAAAAAATAAATAGAAAAAATTGGTAGCAACCTTGGTTTAAATGTTGCCATCTAAATGTATTTTCAATACTATTTCGTAAGAAATGAAATGAAATGGTGTTTCATCGAAAAGGACTTGTATATAGATGGCAACCTTGGCAAATTTATTCAATTGTTAGTTTTCTAAAAGGACTTTTATTCTGTTTTTTCAAAATATCTCGACAGTGATAACTTGTAGACTAATTATTTGTGAACAGGGTATGGATCCCTGTAGTTCTGGGAGCAAAGAAAAATTAATAACACTCTTCAGCGACACTATCTAACCCTCGTACTTGAATGAACCTTTGGCAAAAGTGCGGATATTTTGACATGAGAATAATTTGTTTTCACCAGCAGTGGTAGTACATTGCTAAGTGAATGACCCATATAAGTTCATAAAAATATAGGAACGACATGGTATTGAATTATTAATGCGAGAGTCCGTTTCTATTGCAAAATCGTCTAAATTTTTCTCTTCCAAAATTTCAAGCGTCATTTCCTTGCCTTAACTATAGTATAGTGTTCTAATGTCCATTAAACTCCAAAAACGGTTAGTGGTGTCTACTCTGCCCTAAATAAAATATTTCAACTAATAGTACATTTACACCGCACCAAATTTGGCGAATTCATATGAGCCAGTTCGACACAGTTTACATTGGCAAATTTGCATTTGGTCAAATGAGGTCAAATGTGATGGAATTCCATATTTGGAAAATGAGATTTGTATGGAAAAAAAACGCCAAATTTGCAATTTTTCGCCAAATTTGGTACGGTGTAAATGTACTATAACTTATTTGTCATTGTTTAAAGCTCGACTAAGGGCCTTGTTTTGCCCATCTAGAAATGGAAACATTGCCTCCTTGAAGTCGATTCATACAATTGTTGCTGTATAGCAGGGGAGAGCAGCTTCAAATCACAACCAAACATTTTTCACAAACAAAATTATTACTTTTTTTTTAAGTTTTTAATTTTAACTAAGGTTAGAAAAAAAAAAATAGATCGTTATCTTGATATCAACTAGGCGTAAAATATTTACATTTCCCAAATAGGCAGGAAATATTCATAACTGTGTCTTAACAAGGCATAGTCTGAAGGTCTTAATAAATGTTCGTTTCTTGATCTGCAAATATAAATATGTACATAAGTAGTATGTAGTACAATATTTAGTTATTTGAAAATCTTCAAACATTTGCATAGACTCCACTGCATAAAACGTGGGGCACTTAGCAAATATTTATATCTGTTTCTTTCAAAAAAAAGTATTTCCAGACAGGTGAAAAATCTATTTTTGGACTCAAAATAGACATTAGTAAATAAGCGTAAGTCTTAAATAGCACTAAAGAATTTATATTTTATAAATTTTTGTCCTCAAACATTGAAGCGTAGACTCTTTAGGTTAATTAAGTACTGCGTAGAAAGAAGAATGCTTTGATAGATAGATGATTTTGCAGCATTAACTTCGATTAGGCGCGGTTCTGCAGGGGTGGCAGCTCTTTCTGTAGAGCATTTTTTTAAACAGGTGGCAACTCTTTTTAAAAACTTTTTTCTTCCTTTACATCTAAGGGAGGAGCACTTTCATTTGACATCTCTACTTTAAAAAACAGACAATCTATCAAAAAAAATTAATTTTAAACAGGTGGCAATTTAACCTTTCTGCTCATTTCGGGATTGAGGATTTCTACTAATGAAACTGTCTCTTATGGCCGGTTTTTCAGTGCAAATTTAAACTTAGGGTACACGGTCAATTTGTATGGGATAAACTCTGGTCAACTTTGTCTGTAGTTTAAAATTGCACTGAAAAATCGTGCCTTAACCAAAATTATTACGCACAAATTGTAAAACAAATCTGCAGATATTCATTATCATTTCGCCTTTCTCAATTTTTTTTTTTTTTAAATATTTTGACAGTTCAACTGCGTTCATTTCACTTTAACTTAATTAAATTTATATCGCCCATTGTTTGCCATCAAATCACTTCCATTTAAAAGTTATTCAACTATTCGACTAACCCTAAGACAATTAGATGTTAAAATTTTTCGAATTCATTGAAGTTATAAGCTGATATTTAACTTCTGCTAATAGTACATTTACACCGCACCAAATTTTTGCAAATTTGGCGCTTTTTTTCATACAAATCTTATTTTCCAAATTTGGAATTCCATCAAAATTGACCTCATTTGCCGAACAATACAATCCACAGTTCCTAAAAATAGCAATCCTGCGGGTGTTCCACATTAAGGATTGCGCAGCAAGAACCTTAATGGGTAATTGACGTGTTATAGGTTAGGGTTAGGTTCAAGTGGCTGCCGCAGAGGCACACTTAGGCCAGTTTTGAAAGGCCCGTTGTTATACCATCAACACAAGGAAAGTCAGTCCCGGGACCCATCCATATGGAAAATCCCTGAGTTGTTGGGATTTTCCACATAGCAGAATCCCGGGACTGACACTCCTAAACCGACAGCGTTACTCATCCTCGAACCACTTAGATGACTTTATGAAAGCCATCAAGTCCTTTATGTCCAGTTACGCGATCTGGCTTAGGCTATCCAGGAAGGGAACTCGCAAAGAGCGCATTCTCGCGCCGCATAAAGCCGGGCAGTTGCAAATGAGGTGCTGCACCGTTTCCTCTTCCTCATCATCTTTGACGTGTGATAACTTTTGCATAATGCACAGCTGTAAATAACAATTTCAACTATTTTTTTTTAAGAAAATAGGCCAATTCTACCAAAGACAGAAGCCTATTTGACTATTCTTTTATTATTACTCTACAGGTGTTTAAATCATCACGGTAGTGCATTTTCTTTCGGTGGCTTTTTGTCCTTGTAGAAGATTCTTATAGGGAAGGTGAAGCCAAATGCAAATTGGCCATTGTAAACGGTGTCGAACTGGCTCATTTGAATTCGCCAAATTTGGTGCGGTGTAAATGTACTATAAGACTATCCACTTGGGGTTGCCACTTGGGGGTGTACAGGATTCCCACCTATCTCAATTTTTTTAAATTATAGAGTTAGATATGCCAATATGGGTATCAAATTAAAGGTATTTTCGCCGACATACCCACTAAAATATTTCCAAGTAGGGTTGCCGCCCAGGGTTACCATTTCACCATATTGTATTTGAATTGTATATTTTTGGGATCATTTTTGGATTATTTTAGGATCATTTAGGGGTCACTTTGGAATAATTTTTGGGCTATTTTGAGATCATTTTGGGTTCAATTTTGGATTAATTTGGGACAATTTTGTGGTAATTTTCGCATCATTTTGGGATCATTTTGGTATAATTTTTGGGTAATTTTGGGAACGTTTGAGGGTCTTTTTGGGGATTATTTTAGGATTATTTTGAGAACATTTTTGGATAATTTTAGGGTACATATAAGGGTGTTTTTAGGGTCATTTGAGAATCATTTTTGGATCGTTTTGGTATCATTTTAGGGTAATTTTTGGATCATTTTCGGATCATTTTTGTGTCGTTTTGGGTTCAATTTCGTATCATTTTGGGAACATTTAAGGGTCTTTTTGGGATCATTTTAGTACTATTTTCGGATTATTTTAGGGTCATTTTGGGTTAGTAAAGTTAGCGCTAAATCAATATCACCGAGCAAGCTCGGCCACCCAGGTACTTATTTTTTTAACGACAGAACTTAGACTTTCTTACTTGTTCAATGACAATTTTAATTTTCCAGTATGCAAATGGTTAAAATACACCCCCTCATTTTGCATTTCTGAAAAAATAACGATATGCAAATCTGTATCCTTTGTTATATGTTACTCGTGTTATATCAACTCAATCACGTATCATCAATAGGGGTATTCGCTCTTAAGTGTATGTGAAGTTACAAGGGTCTAGAAAGTGCACAAAATACAATTGCAATAACAAATCACTCAGAAATTGATGTTACACTATTATCACAACCCTACAACATTTGCAGATGATTGTAGAAATCAAGTGGTGTAAGTGTAAGATCAGTGTAAGCTTTTGACAGTTGAATTTGAGGTTATGTTTCTCAAATTGATACATTTTTTTGTTTATACATATGGCAACTACTCTTTTTTGTGCTTCTTGGCATTTTGCGTGCGCATTTGTTCTTTTGTCAAAATAAAATCAGCTGATTGTTGTAACCTCATGAGAACAAGGTGCGCTCACGCTCATCTAAGTTACACTTACAATTTTACATTGCATACACTAAAGAGCGAATACCACTAATGTATCTACTTCCATATTCGATCGCGTTTACTGTCGATTCGTAAGCAGTTTTTAAATTTTGACAGCCACACTTAGTTGTTATATACGCAGATGCCCATGAAATGTGAAGAAATTAATTTGACAGTACCAATTCGCAAGCACTTGCTGACACTCGATCAACTTTCTTATGTACATATGTTTACATGTGTGTAAGTAAATTTTACTACATAAGTAAGCTGCTGGTGGTCCTCGTGCCGAAGTCAGATGATAATAAATCTTGCTTTTTTTGTTTTTTTTTTCTCAAAACGTGTACTTAAGTTAGGTTGTTGTAAAAAGTAGGTTGTTAACCCTTTTCCAGAATATGTAGATTTTAGTTGCGAATGATTTCTGTTTTGTAATCACCCCAGATCCCTTTATAAAACAAAATTGTTACTCATACGACATGGTGATCCAATATGTACTTTGATAAAAACTCGTCAAACGTTACACTCGAAAAAATTTACAGTGTAACCGAACAGAAGAAAATTATTAAATTTTGTGAAAAAAAAAATTACAATAAATCTCTGCGAATTCATTCATTTCGTTTTAATTTTCGTAATACATGAGCTCTTGCTGACGACATGAACCAAGTCAAATTTTGAAAAACGAAAATTTAAACAAATTTTCCCAAAACAAGTTCGAGTCACCTCCCAGCGAGCTAATTTTCTACTAATCTATCAAACAAGCTAATAACATGAAAATCCATTCAGATTTTTTCAATGAAAAAAAAAAACAGATTTGTTGAACTTAAATTTTCTGAAAAGCGAAAATAAAAATAAATTTAAAAAGAATTGGCTTAGATGAAAGTGAAAGTTGGCAAAGGTTTATCTTTACGTCACACACACTTGATGGTTTCCTGGTAAGGAACTTTGTACTAAGAAAATACGTTACAGTCGCACGCATATAAAAATTAGTAATAAAATTAAGCATTGACCCAATGACAAATTACACCGTTCGACACAATTTTGCAACCATGACCTACTTGTATTATACTTAGTACCTGGGTGACAGAGCTTGCTTGGTGCTATCAATTTACCGCTAACTTTACTTACCCAAAATGATCCCAAACTGACCCAAAAATAATCCTAAAATAATCATAAAATGATCCCAAAAAGACTCTTAAATGTTCCCAAAAATGATACGAAATTAAACCCAAACAACCCAAAAATGATCCGAAAATCATCCCAGAATGACCCTAAAACCACCCTTAAATGAACCCCAAATGATCCCAAAATTATCCATTAATGTTCCCAAAATATACCCAAAAGACCCTCAAATGTTCCCAAATTGATCCAAAAATGATCCGAAAATTACTCCAAAATTGTCCAAAATTAATCCAAAATTTAACCCAAAATGATCTCTAAATAGCCCAAAAATTATTCCAAAGGGACCCCTAAGTGATCTCAAAATGATCAAAATGATAATCCGAATATGATCCAAAAAATATACAATACGGTAAAATGGTAACCCTGGGCGGCTACCATACTTGAAAATATTTTATTTGGTATGTCGGCGAAAATACCTTTCATTTGATACCCATATTGGCATATCTAACTCCATAATTTCAAAAAATTTAGGAGATAGGTGGCAACCCTGTACTCACCCCCCCCCCCCCCCCCACAGGTTGTAAACCCCTAGGGGATAGTCTTAGCATCAATCATACTATCTTTATGCCAAATTTCATCCAAAACGGTCAAGCGGTGAAGTTGCGACTGGCTATGATTTTACGGTTATAGTTATGGTATCGTAGTGAATGAAACTATTTTTGGTACAGCCAAGTTCCATGAAGATATAGCTTTTTTGAGCTGAAATTAAAATTTCTATTTAAACCTTTTTTATAGGTCCAAGGGAGGTACCCCTAGGGGTGGACCGATTTCAAACATTTTCGGAATATTTCTTGAATAGCTCATATGTGATGTGACATGTCTTCGAAATTTCAATAACACATGACCACTCCTATTTTTGTTTTCACATAATGTATGGCGCCGAACCAATGTACACCGTGGCGTATGAGCAACATTATTGGTACTTTTAAGTAGTTTTGCCTTCCTGCTTAAAAGTTCTTCACATGGATACCCGAGTTGGAAAGCAGAGAATATTTCAAACATATCGACTACAGCGCCATCTAGCGAGAAAAAATATCGCCTAAGTCGAGAGGACAAGGCGAAAAACCGTTCTGAAATCCGTTCTGTAATTTGGTAGCGAATCATTCCGGTACATTAAACTGGTTGTTGTGGAAACTTTAGTTTTGTCGTATGGTGTTTTAGAGACAGTTCATTGTATATTTTTAACAAGTTCATAAAGAATTGTAACACATTAGTACCTACCTACTATAAGCACCAGCAGCATTGTCAACGGTGACATTATATTTGGCAAGTTGCCAATAAGGCAGACAGCGGCGCGTAAGAAATAAACGTGATATTGCTCACGGCTGATGCTGAGAAAACTCATTAAACTAGGTATTTATATTTGTATATATGTATATATATTTGTGTATTTATACTTATTTTAATAAACGAAAGTGAAAAGATAAATCGGGAAAAATGAGACTCATCCCAGACCTCATTTACTTAGTAGCTTTTATTATGCCATAATTTTCTGTTTAAATGTTCAAAAAAAAAATTTTAAAAAATATATACAGATTTGTTTTTGCTTTTTGGTTGATTTTCCAAGTAACCTGTGGATCATTCCAAAAATTTCTTTTCATTCTCGTTTTTTTTTAGAATTTGTGAAAAAGCGTTTTCCCTTGAAGATTTTCACTGGCGTTTTATGTATAATTTATGTTTATTTTGAGAGTGTACTTAATTTGTGTATATTTCAGGGAACAAGTAGGTAGGCTAAATAATTTATTAGATGAGTTTGTTTACAGTAAAAGTTTTTGCAACCTAGTGAGCTTTCGAGGCAAAACCAATTAGAGTTGGGAATATTAGTTCATTAAAGTGATCAGAGATTTCGAACTAGCTCACCAAAATGAACTAGTTCACGTAGTTCATTTAGTTCAATTATTTGTATTTGTTTGCCTTGGGAAATAACTGCTAAAATCCGTCCAAAAATGTTGGGGTATCAAAAAATGCCTTTTGGCCTCAATAATCCAGAGGCGCGTCCCTTGATACCTCCTCCTCCTACACTTACAGCCCTATGCTGCTCGTTACCGGTAAAATTGCCATCGGCAAACAATTTTCCCTAAAATACGTTACCAAATAAAGTGGCTGCGATTCTGAGCAGATGGTAACGCTCTAATGGCAAAAAAACTCACCAGTGTGTATGGTGAATTGAAAAGCAAACCACAACTCTTCTATGAGCATTTTACAGGCTTCTTTTGGTAAACGAAAACGTTGCTTGAAAATATTGGAAGGAAGTTGCAACGGATCATGACTGTCACGAAGGCTTTTCAAGTTGTGTCTCCGCTCCAAAATTTCATCATTTTCATCTTCTTCAGCCAGCAGCAATAGTATTAACGCGGACATTTTTACTATATTAAAGTAATTACTGGCGTTAGAAACGTTATACACAGTTTTTATTGTGATTTATTAACACTATATACCTGTTTATTTGTTTAATTTTCACTTTATTTTGTTCAATTGCACTTTCGCTTTTTTATTTTTCAAAGTAAACATCAGCTGTTTTATATTGATGTTACCACATGTTACCACCTATTTTGGTGGTAACGGTGTTACCAGAAAACTTTTGCCCTCAGAATACCAAAAAGGAGTAAAAGTTGCCGAGTGAATTTGTTTGCCGGTAATAATAAAGTTATTACCACAGTGGAATTGACCTGTTAAAGGAAACAAGTCGTCCTGTTTCTGCGGTAACAGCAAAAAATAAACAAGCCTTCATGGTTTTTGGTGCATTATACTAAAGAATTTGCGTTGGTTTGGTTTGTTTCCTGAAATATTTCTCTTTTGTAGATACGTGGTTAAGGCAGAAACGGTAGTACAAAACCTGCTAACCAGCAACATAGTTCAAGTAGTTCATTTGAAATTTGCAACTAGTTCCCGCAATCACTTTCATGATCTAGTTTAATGAACTAAGTAGTTCATGAACTACCCAAGTCTTGACTATAGTCGAACCATAACTTTCAAAATGTTTACTTATTATTTGATTGATCGTAGTTCCTTTACAGAATTCTTTCCGGTGTTTCCATACCATTTAAACGTTGGTTACCTGTGAAATCATTAGTTTTTCGACATAATGGGATTAGGTGGCAACTCTACCAGAAAATATTTTTTTAAAGTAGGCCTTAAAATACCTTTCGTTTGATACATACATATATGTAATGTCGTATTTCATAAATTTTTTAATTTCAAATAAGTGGCAACACCTCCAAAAAAAACTTCCTAGTGGCAACTTTCTAGTCGAGAGCTTGCAATGTAGCATATTACTGAAAAGTTGCTCCAAATTCTATTCTTTTTCGAGGTAGTAACGGATATGCTAAAAAGTAGTAAAAATAGATTAGGCGGCAACCCTTGGTGGCAACACTATCTAGAAATATTTTTTGTTGAAATTCGCTACCTTTCCTTGGATTCGGCATATATCATTTTCTTACAAACAAAAATATAGATAGATGGTGAATTTCAAAACATTCAAGCTTATTCATGTTCCCAGTGTGGAGCTGAAAGGGCTTTCAAAAATTGGCGCCAACCCCGCCCCAATGGCTAACACACCCCTCTTTTTTGCTATCACCAAAGGTTACTAAACAATTTGCCTGCACAGTAACATCTCCGTAAAAGCTACGGTTTGCACTATCCAGAGAGCATTAGATGAGAGTAATTAGTTATGAGCAAAAAAGAGTTAAAAAATGTATCTAATTTTTGTGTGTTTGCCAGAAACCGGCTATTAATGGAATTTCAAAAGCTAGAAACCCACATTTTCATAACAACCAATTAGAGAAATTTACTTTTTAAAACAATGTAAACTCCCAACAGGTGAGATGTGGAAAATCCAAACAAGTAGTAAAACAATGAATGACTGAGCTAACGGTTTCACATTCAAGCGCGTGAGCGGATGCTAAATTTATGGCACAACAAAAACGTAAAATCGCGCGGTATTTATGTAACCGGCATTTGGTATTTCACTTGCAGATGTGAATGAAAAACTAAGCAATTTTTAAGTAGAAGAGAGGGGACAAGAGTTACTGAGTCTTTAGGGGGATTACTTGAAAAAGTGGAAAACAAAACATAAACTTAATGAAATAAAAACAAAAATTGCTAAAGAATTTTAAATTACAAAAACAAAGTAAATATTAAAAAAATTCGCCAAAAAAGCAATTATAAAGTGGAGCAGGTTTTTACGCGTGATCAGTGAGCTTGCATGTAAAATTATTAGCGAATTTTGGATTTTTACCTTTTTTGTGCGCTTTCAATTTTTGTGAATTCTGAGAATTTTCATATGAGTGAGCCTCACAGCTAACACGCAAAGAGAAGCAAACAAAAAAAAATGCGCTCAAATCAAATTTGAAGCAAATGAAAAAACCCCAACAGCTAGTGCTGTTAATTCACAGAATAACAAAAAAGATGCCACATTTAATTTTTTTTGTGACCAAAATTTGTAATGAAAAGTACCAAAACTGCAAACAAAGTAAACAGGTTTAAATTAAAGCAATGATTGAAATAATGGGTTATGTAACGTAGCATTTTTATACGTACTGGATGCTTATTAGACCGGGTCGAAGAAAAAAAGTTGCAAAAGTCCGCCCCTAAATTTGAAGCTTATGTTTAGAGGATTTCGGGAAAATTTTTTTGTTTTTTATCCTTACCCAAAATGGCTTTTTTAATGTAACTTTTGTATTTTACATCCGATTTTTTTATATGTCAACATTTTTATTTCGACAGCCCGCATAATTCTTCTGAATGTCCTTTTGGGCTCGGAAGTCGTTTTCAAATAGTTACGGCAGCTAACTGTGTTTAAGGTCCTTAAAGTATCCTTTTGGTCTCACCTAAAGAAAGTGCTCTGAAATTCATGACAAAAAAAGGACATTCAGAAGAATTATACGGGCTGTCGAAATAAAAATTTTGACATAGCATTTTTAAAAATCTTATGTAAAATAAAAAAGTTACAATAAAAACCATTGCTGTTTTTGTAAGAATCAAAAAAAGTATCCCGAAATCCTCTCAACATAACCTTCAAATTTAGGGGCGGAATTTTGTAACTTTTTTTTTGTATGGGGTCCGACTCGGTCTAGTGCGGTAAATTGACTAGCTCTAAACTATCCTAGAGCTTAGACGGATCCACTAACTCTAGCAATACCCCAGCAATTCATTCAACTGTCCACTTTTATATGACGATGTCATTGGCGGTGGCGATTGTTCTCCAGTGCATTGCTAGGTAACTCGTTATCAACCGGTTCCCATTCGGACAGTCCTAAGGTAGCTTCGCTTTGTATAGTATTCAGGGTATTCGAACATTGGACTGTAATAATCTCCGTCTAAGGTACGATTTTCAGTGCAAGTTTTAAACACACTGCCAGTTTAAGCTTATTCTAAACGGAAGAAACCCTAGTCAACTATGTCTGTATTTTAAAGTTGCACTGAAAAACCGGGTCTAAAAGGGCTGTATGTAAATTGCAAAATCGCTATTGATTTGAAAAATCCAAAAGCTAGGCTCTTTGCACAGCGTGACTTCTTTGATTAAAGCACACTTCAAAAATAATCCCAGCTAACCATAACGGAGCGTTCCGAAATAGTGTTCCAAAAGGACTCCATAATTTGAGCATTCCTGACTCTCCTCTGATTTGTGAGACTCTGATGTGAATTAAAAACAGTATAAAAAAGCTTTATAAAAGAGTCAATAAATGCCTCTAGTAAGACTCCAAAACAGACCAAGAACCCTACAGAATGTACTTGAAATGAAAAGAAACTCATAAAAGAGTCCATAAAAGACTTCAAGGTCCCAAAAACCCTTTAAATGTGTTTAAAAATAGTAAAAAGTCTCAAAAAGTTTCAGAAAAGCATCAATAAGATTACGAAAAGACTTACAGGTTCATTTTAAAAAGAGTCACCAAACTCTCCAAATTTATCAGACTCGGAGCCATTTTGGAGTCTTTTTTATGACTATTTTTAGCGTTGCCGCTTAAACGATGTTTTGCTCATTTTCGAGTCCGAAAATAACTAATTTCTGAGAGAAATACTCTGCAGCTTTATCCATTTTTGTGCCTCCAACCATAGTGAAGATCATCCGCCTTATCTCTCTATTCGTGAAAGTAATTCAAGACGTTCGTATCTTCGGTATTCAAACCCAATATATTTTTGGATAAGAAAGAGGTTTTGGACTAAAATGTTCAAGAAGAGCGTTGTTAAACAAAAATCTGAAATAGGACGTTTTCGAATCGAATTTTAAAAGGAGTCGTTGGCTAAGAAATCCGGCATAGATCGTTTTTGAAAAAAATCCTGTATAAAGTGTTTTAAAAAATAATATGGAAAAAGAGGATCTTTAACTCAGCCGTCGATTTGGTGTAGCTGATTCCATTTGAAAATTGTCTATTGTAATCACTCTAGCGCATGTTATGGAATGGCTAGTACTTTGATATGAAGATGCTGCAGAGGTTTGGTATCTAGAGCTAGTATCTTCACTAGTAGTAAGGGCTTTGAAGAAATTAGACTTAGACTTCAAAAAGCACCAGTTCTGAAAAAACCTCCTCAAAGTGGTATCACTGATTGTGTTTGCCAGTAAGAGTGAAAGAGCGCGCGCACAGAAAAAAACACCGTTTTACTTGAGCCAAATGTGGCGTCTCCCCAACAACATTGCTTATCAGCGTTGCTTGCTAGCGAAGGTGAGAGCGCGAGCATGAAGCTTTTCACATCATTTCTGATGAAATTCAACGGAATTCCACATGCTAGCGAGAGACCGTGGTATAAAAGCCACTGCACAACCCATTCAGAGCATTCATTGTGAAATTTAAAATCAAAATTGAAGCAAGTCAAAAGAGCGCTTGAAGCGAAATAAATTGCATATCAAATAAATAAACGCGTTGCTACAAAGTAGAAAAAAACGTTATCTATAACCAAGTGTAAAAGCAAAAAGCAATTTGAGATAAAAAAAAAGAATTTCATAACAAATTGTGATAAAATCGAAGAGATAAAAAAGAAACACAGACATTTTTCAAGTGAAAGCTATCTAAGAGATAAAGAAGCAAAAAAACACAAACCCCACAAAAGCAAAAAAAAAACAGAAAAAAGAGGGTTAAGAACTTTTAAAGAAAAACAATTACAAATAAAAACTCTACAACAACAGCAATTGCTGACAAAATCAAAGTGACAACGCTATCCAAAGTGAAGACAAATCTCGCTGTGTCAAGTGTTAACAAGCAGACCAAGCTTGAAGCCACCTGCACCACCACCACCACCTCGAGTGTCTATAAAAGCTTAAAAATTCCGCCCTACACACAACAAACCATCTTTCCATACAAAATGGTTGTAGACGAGGCCCACATTCAACATTACCACAACAACCACAGCTTGGACGGTTTGAATCTCAAGCTCGAGCAACATCTAGAAGATCTACAAAATCTGAAAACCTCAACAAACCATCAAACACAAATGGATTTCACCAAAATTGGACGTACCATTAAATCAGCGCTGCTGAAGGCACAAACTGAGTCGCGTGTCATTGTGGGACTCGGCGCCGCCATACAAATGCTCTCCAAGAACCCCGAGGGTACTCTACTGTGCTTAATGGCTGTGCCGCAGAATGGTGATGCCGCCACACATATGCATGAAGTGCTACTGGAAGCATTTTGTTACGAGAACGACATCTATGTGATCAAAGTGGATTGCCCCACCAAACTTAGCCGCATTTTGGGTAAAACCGAAATTGAAACTTGTTGTCTGGTGCAAAAGCCATGGTCGGTCTGCGGTGGCGAGGAAGCCAATGTTGACGAGTTCCTGAATAAGCAAGAAGCCGTGCTAGTCGACTACTGTGAAGCATTTTGGGATGCGCCACAACATCCCATTGTTGAGCTGCCAGTGGTGTGAAGGACGAAACTGATGTAACATGATTTATTTTGAACATGAGAAGACATGAAACGAAAAAGTTAAAAACTTCTCTGATGATAATAATTTGAAGAAATATTATTTTTTTTTTGGCTTGAAAGAGTTACAGGAAGATCGTCGTGATTGATGTCTGGAACCATGAAACCGACATTGAAGCGTACGAAAGGAGAGAAAGAAATTGATGTGGCAAAAATGGGACAATTTTGAAACTGTTTGAAGATGATGATGGAGAAGCGTTGAATAAGATAAAAAGCGGAAGACGAAGATTGCAAAAAAAGATTGCGGAGCTCAGATCTCGAATTGTTAAATCAACAACAAATGCGAGATCGACAAGCCGGCGCCGTCGGCATAAGAGCCAAATTAATTATTTAAGGAGAAAATATAAAAAATTAAGCGCGTGCGTCAGCGGTCTGACAGCTTTCAAACAGGCGCAGAAGCAGCAATAACAAAACACCACAATTAAGCACACAACAACAACAATTAGGCACAGCATTAGCAACAGCTCAGCTCCCCCGCCAAAAACACATTGACCTTGTTTTTGCCGTCGGCATTGTCACCAACAACAATGTGCGCAAAGTGACGGAGCAAAACAACCACCAAGCGCAGCTTACTCAATAATCACAGCGCTAAAGTGTTCGTGCGTAAAAGCGTGCGACAAGGAAGTGAGATTAAGATCAGCAACAACAAAATATCAACAACAGAGAAGGCGATTGCAGCAACAATCAACCTGAAGTAGACAGCTGTTGGGTATATTAACGACTATTTTATTGACTAAAAACACTTATATTAGAATGTAAAAAAAAAAATAAAAATTGTTGGAATCTCTATAATAACGCTCTATAAGCTATT
The DNA here is from genome assembly GCA_964058755.1 of Campiglossa producta. Lineage (NCBI taxonomy): Eukaryota > Metazoa > Arthropoda > Insecta > Diptera > Tephritidae > Campiglossa > Campiglossa producta. The sequence goes on along the minus strand of CAXKVI010000004.1, from coordinate 106,332,320 downwards.
AATTAAAATAGAAAAAATATGAGCGTAGACATTTTATGCAAAGTCATAATTTCAAGCGTGCGTACAACACTTGAAACATTTCATAAAACGAAAGATGTTTACCTTGATTGTAACGCTGAAATTGAGTAAATGTTTTAAATTATTTCAAGCTGAATAAAACATAAAGAAATAAGAAATATTATTATATATTGCATTTATATATATTAAATATTTTTTGGAATTTCAAATATTTACAAACAAATTTACATGAAATAAAAAAGAAAATTTATATTAAATATAAAAAAATTTACTAATTTCTTTAAAGTTATATTTAACACTTAAAAATGTATGTTACCTAAATAATTTGTTATGTTAGCTTTTTTTTTGTTGCATGCTATAAAAAAATTGTTAAAAATATAACCAAAAAAGTTGTTAATATTAGTTCAACAATAAAGTATTAAATATAAACAAAGAAGCATTTGTAGTTAATTTAAAATTGATTTTTTTTAAAAGGAAACTATTAAAGACTAGAAAATAAATATGCATGTATAAAAGCAAACAACATTTGTAATTTATTTTAAGACAAAAAAAATCTTAAAAAATTATATACATAGATAAAAGAATGAACATTGAAAAAAAATTAAATAAAAAAATTATTTCATTTTAACAAAAAAATCATTTTCTTTTTATTTTATGGAAATTATAAAGACTGCCATCGTTATGACCATGTTTTGTGTTCGCTCTCTCCGTCCTCAGCTCTCAACTCCTCCTCTCATCCTCTCTTATCTTTTTGTGGTAACAACAAAGTCTACCTAGCAGTTCTAGCGGTGACAAGATATCCACTTCAGTCTGCAATTTCTCATGCACTTGGTAAACTGTCCATTAGCAAGATCTAACTTAATCTGCAATTCGTGTCAGGATGTCACCTTAAGGTACAATTTGATATATGTATGAACTCTCACGGTGTAAAGTGTGCAATGGGTGTAAAGATGCCACTGCCAATGACATGCCATGCCAATGTTAAAAGACTAGGAGAATTCTCAAGCCTTAGGCATATCTGCGGAACTACAGGGTACCGAAAGGTTTCTGTGCGAGTGTTGCTTCTTTTCGGACCTTATGATTACTTAGGATCAGGCCCATGACTTGCACAGTTAGCGTATTACGTCACGACTGCGTTGCTCAGTTGGCCATCTTGAATTCGTCCATGGTTGCCCCCACAACACATTTTTTTTTTTTTTTTGAGGATGTTATATCGTGGAGACTAAATTTTCCAACTGTCCAACCAAAGACTGCTTCCTTGCCCACCTTGACATTAAAGTCCCCTAGCACGAATTTGATATCATGTTGGGGGCAGCGTTCATAGGTCTGTTCAAGTTTATCGTAGAAGGAGTGCTTCTCTGCGTCGTGCTTCTACTCAGTCGGCACATAGGCGCACATAAATGTTATGTTGAAAACCCTCGCTTTGATGCGGATCGCGGCGATACGGTCGTCCATAGGGATGGACGCTAGTAGCGAAGTCTCTTACCCACCACGAATCCTACACCACGCTATTTGCCACGTGTCTGCCCACTGTAGTACACGTCACAAGGTCCGATGGTCGTCTTTCCTTGTCCCGTCCATCGCATTTCCTGCAGGGCGGTGATGTCAGCCTTTGCCTTAACGAGGACATCACCCAGTAGGGCAGCGGTACCTTCCAGGTACATGCCCTAATATCCTTCTCATTGTCCTTAGTTCGTTTTGCCGGGTCGTCAACAATAAAAAAAGGGGTTCTCATCCGAGGCTTTGTTTTCATTTTCACAACGCGTCTCCGGGGGTTTGAATCAAAATATTCACACATTTATGTGAGCCCTTAAACCGAATACATATGTCAGAGTGGCCCCAACGGGGCACCCTCTCTTTCTGCCGCGAGTATAAGTAGTTCACGTTGCCCAGAGTGCACACGAGCGAGGACGCAAGAGTCGGGATGGAGACAGGTCGCAGAGTTTGAGCTGTTTGGCTAACTATACAACCATACCCCATTACACTCCTTGAAACAAACGGCGCTTTTTAGGCGTATTTTTTCGTCCATGATGAAGGCTTTTCTTCACTATTTTCTAGAAAGCGAAAATGGAGGGCCGTTGCCCTAATCTTACCGAATGAAACTGAAAAATTATAGTTATTTAGCGAACCTTTGTGAGGAGCTGGGAACGTTCTTGATTTTTATACTGTTTCCTGCACGTGTTTTTTTTCACACAAAAAAGTACAACAACAACAAAGTTCTCATTCAGTTTTGACCATCAAGTTTGCTAGAAAAAAAAATGTTTCGTTTGATTCAGAACTTTTTCAATTAATTCTTAAACAATTTGCATTGAATTGGCATAGCTTCACCTTCTTGTCCCAAATTATTCTAAGCTGATGAAATCGTACTCCAATCCGACTCCATTGACCTATTTCATCGCCTCGCCTAAATTGTATAAATTTCTTATTCATTATTAGTTAGTTATATAAATGTAAATTTTGTACTTCGGGTCAACCATTCACGTGTGGGCATTATCGGATATTTTATCGGCGCACATGTTTTTGGCGGGGAAGGGCGTATTGTGCATTTGCAAGGAATAGTATGGCGGTCTTTTTTTGTAGCAAGCGGCATGTTACGTACACTGAACCAAACAAGTTCATGTATCCAAAGAAAAAGTACTTGGATTTTAAGAATTGTTCATTAAAACCTCTCCAAAAAACTTTTTCATAGAAATTTAAGAATATTTCTCAGAATATAAGTACTTGTTCTTAAAATATGTAAACAAATCCTCAGAAATCATGAATTCATTCATAAATTGTAAAATAATTTTCTTATAGGGCTGATACATTAGCGCAAATTCCGAATTAACTCCGATTTTGGGAGTTAACTTGAGCATAATCTTCATTATAAACTCCCAAAAATGAAGAAGATTTGAGCAGATTTCAGGAAACGATATAACTATTTGACCGCTACTGTCACCGATAAATAAACAAAAATAGCAAAGACAACTACTAAAATTACGATTTTACCGCTACTGGACACTAGAGTCACCAAAAAAACAAACAATCCTCAGCGACATCTAGTTTTAAACCAAAAGTAATACAATCAAATACAACCACTAGATGGCATCGTTTTCTAATCTTCAAGTTTGTGTGTGTCAAGGTAAAATTTGGATCTGACTAAAGAAGATTTATTGGAGATAATATCCGTGTGTGTATCCATAGCATTAGAGGCTATGATTGTTTTCTTTTATTCTAAGAAATATCAGCTTGAACTTCTATGAAACTTTTTTCTTAAAAAACATGTACGTTTTTGGTTCAGTGTAGGAGTGGATTAGATGAATTTCTACGTCGTCTAATTTTATACTAAGGTTGAGTGGTCTTTTTGTTTTTGTTGACCTAGTTTCGTCAAAAAATGAAGGCCCATTGTGACGTACATACGAAAATTTGTAAACAGTTTTCTAAGTTATGCAATTGTGCGTTATACGGCTGATACATTAGCGCAAATTCCGAATTAACTCCCTTTTTGGGAGTTAACTTGAGCATAATCTTCATTATAAACTGACAAAAATTAAGAAGATTTGAGAAACCGAAATTACGATTTGACAGCTACTGTCACCGATAAATAAACAAAAATAGCAAGAAATACTACCAAAATTGCGATTTGACCGCTACTGGACACTAGATGTCGCCAAAAATAAACAATCCTCAGCGACATCCACCCCTAAACCGCAAGAAATACAACCAAAACACTAGATGGTGCCGAGTTGGCGAATTGTTAATCTTCAATTTTGTGTGTGTCAGGATAAAATTTGGATCTGTTTAAAGAAGATTTGTTAGAGATAATCTCCGTGTGTGTATCCATAGCTTTAGTTATCTAATGTGAGGCCGAATAAAATAAAATGAGCATTGGCTCCTTTTAAAGCTAATATCCCAGAATGGTCAGAAAAAAAAATATTATTGATACCATTTAACGTCTGCTGTGTATTTCCCTTAATTAACTGCAATTCTTTTGAATTTTTTTCAACTTCTCATCTCACAACGCCGGGTTTTGCCCATAAACTTTGTATTCTTTTTTTGCCCAATGGCAATTTATTTATCATGCTAACATGGAACTTGCGTCACAATGTGCTCAAGCGTCAAAAAAACGATATCCAAAGCAGAACTTGACTTCAACCCAAGCGTAATTAAGCCCACAGCAACAACAATGTAGAACCAAAATTCCCAAAACTTAATCACAAAACAAATAAAATGCAAAATTTTTTTTTAAATATTCACTACAATAAATACATAAATACATCACATATATGTGTATAACTAAGTAGATATGTATATTTTTTATGCAGATTAATATTTTACCCCAAAAATAAACCCTGCATAATTTTGAATTCTTATCAGCCAAACGGGCTTTCATGCGATTTCTGAAAATCCAAAAACCAAAAAAAAAATTAATAAAAAAATAATAAACTGGAAATTATCGACGTCTACAAAGCGAAAACAAATATAAACAAACGACATTATACAAACTTACACTTACACGCATATACATACATATATGTGTAACTAATGATTATTTATATTTATTTGTTGTTATTAGCTCTGATCCCTTACTTTTCTGACTAAATCTAGTAGAAACAGATACAAAATCAGAAAATCCACTCTCAGTGCGAGAGCAACACCAACCAATACGGGATCGCAAAAATGGTAGAACTGTCAAACTTGGTCGCTTGACAGTTCTACAACATGTAGTCAGAATTTACCAGCAAAAACTCTGCTGACTAAATCTTGCAACTCTCTGACTGGAGAGAGCTCAATTTTTTGCTCTCACTAGTCGGAAAAGTGGCGTACGGGATCACTTTCATGTAGTTCGTGACTGTTTCTGACTGTCAAATTGGTGTAAGGGATCAGAGCTATTATTACGCGACAGAAGTCGCTGATTCATTCTGACATTGCGACCGGCTTTGCTTAGCCGCAAAACGTTTTTTACGAAACACAAATCAGATACTCATCCATGTAGTGATATCGTGAATGACAGTGTGCTACAAAAAATATTCCGGACGGGGGATTCAAATTTTTTCTATTTAATTTCGGCGCCATTTTTCATTTACAGTTTCTTAAAAGCTGGCCTTTTATGCTTGCTTTTCAAACAAATATATATCTACATTTTTTAGTATGGGCAATGTCAGATTCAAGATATCACTTATGTAGATCGTTTAAAAAGTTACCGAATGTGTACGCAAAAATTTTTACTTTATTTTTTGTGTAATTTTTTACTACATTTTTTGTGTAATTTTTTTTTTTTTTGTGTAATTTTTACTATATTTTTTGGGTAATTTTTACTTTATTTTTATCGCGTGACTTGCTATATTTCTTGTGTAATTTTAACTATATTTTTAATGTATTTTTCCCGTATTTTACTGTATATTTTGCTTAATTTCTACTATTTTTTGGGTATTTTTTAACAAAATTTTTGTCTAATTTTTGCTATATTTTTATTGTAAATTTTACTAAATTTTTTGTGTAAATTTTACTACCTGAAAAACCCTCCCCGTGGATGAACCCGAAGGGGGCGCGGAGAGGGGTTTGAACCTGAAAACTCCACCCGTACATCTGCCGCTGGGATAAGGATAATTATAGGGACAGGGGATATGGATATGGATAGGGATATAGATAGGGATAGGGATAGGAATAAGAATAGGAATAGGGATAGGGGTAGGGATAATGAATAGGAAAAGGGATAGGGATAGGAAGAGGGAAGTAGGGGAAAAAACATGGAAACAGTCAACATTTTTGAGATGCAGGGAAGTTGTAAATTTTTTGCTCAAGCTCATTAAATATTGCAACTATCATGGCCAATATAAAACAATGTTATTTGTGTTGCATGGTGTAGATAATATTTGTTGATATACATATCGTTACCTTAATTGACAAAGGCCCTAATTGACACATTTTTCGAAAATGAGTTTTTCACATATTTAAGTATGAAATATTAAATTACACCCTTACTACAAATTTTAAAAAGTTACTAGCAGAGATAAAGGAAATTTTCCAAATTTACAAGCTTTATTTGCATGCGTTCAATGTAAAAACATTTTAGTTTTTTGCTTCTCCTGTAAAAATTTTTATGCCAGTTAAGGCCTTTGTGAATTTAGGTAACGATATATATTCTCACACCTTTATACATTCTTACATTTATAAACATAGTATTCTATAAGCAGGCCAAATAAACATGCTTCAACATGCGTTGAGAATACCTAGGCCATACCGTACTTTCGCGCCTTACTCAATCGTACTTATCTAGTTTCACCGATCGGATTCTGTTTCCCCAGCCTTCCCCAACTTAGTACAAAAATAGTTCACGTAAACATTTTCAATTTAGTTAAAAAAAAAAGCTATGAAAGTGTGTAAATTGTTTACGTGCTCGTTTTTACAACCTTCTTATCAGCGTTGCCTTGAAAATATAGACGACTTGCAGATGGCACGCGGCGATCCCTTTACAACCACACATATCTACCTACATACATAGATTCGTTTCCAAAGATTATGTGATGATGACTGTACAAAAAAATAAATGCCTTTAGCATTTCATTTTCAACAGCTGATTTTACACCTTTTCTGCAAAGTCATCTTCGACACATATTGAGCCCCGCTCTCCATGTCGAACCCTGATTTACATTATATAAAAATAGGTAGTCAATACTATTTCTTTTCACTATTTCAATGTCTAGTTGACCAAATAAATAAATATCGAGCTCGAGCACGCGATAAACAGGTGACATGCAAATGTTGTATATTTAAATAAGAACGATTTATTACTCACTCACCAACTAACTCAATTGGGTTACATGCATGCGAACTTTACACCTGATATGTTGTTGTTTGTGCGCCTACTTTTAGTGCTTGATAATGTCATTGGCTTGTACAGTGTTTAGGCCGTGTTCAGGTGTGAATAAACACGTGTAAATCGTAAAGAATATTCCAAATGAGAGTAATTCACAATTTGACATGTTTTTCAAGTCACGCTTGCTTTCTCAATCACGTTCGTGAAGTATGTAAGTATAAGCATGACAAAGCAAATCTTAAACTTGAACTTTGGTGATATATTTACATATGTATGAGGAAAAGTTAAGCTTCAATTGCATACTTGGAATTCACAATTGCTTAGATATTAGACTTTAAAAGTGGCTAATTGGAGTTAATGATTTTATAAAAAAACTGTTGTTAGGTAGCAACTAGGGAACAAATGGAATTTCGGGGTTTCTTGAACGAACTTTGAAAATTCCCTATCTTAGAAATATGTAGTTTCAAGAACGGGATAGGGATAGGGATAGGGATAGGGATAGGGATAGGGATAGGGATAGGGATAGGGATAGGGATAGGGATAGGGATAGGGATAGGGATAGGGATAGGGATAGGGATAGGGATAGGGATAGGGATAGGGATAGGGATAGGGATAGGGATAGGGATAGGGATAGGGATAGGGATAGGGATAGGGATAGGGATAGGGATAGGGATAGGGATAGGGATAGGGATAGGGATAGGGATAGGGATAGGGATAGGGATAGGGATAGGGATTGGGATAGGGATAGGAATAGAGATAGGGATGTGATAGGGAAAGGGATAGGGATAGAAATTGAAATAGAAATAGAAATGGAGATAGAGATGGAGATAGAGATAGAGATGGAGATAGAGATAGAGATAGAGATGGAGATAGAGATAGAGATAGAGATAGAGATAGAGATAGAGATAGAGATAGAGATAGAGATAGAGATAGAGATAGAGATAGAGATAGAAATAGAGATAGAGATAGAGATAGAGATAGAGATAGAGATAGAGATAGAGATAGAGATAGAGATAGAGATAGAAATAGAGATAGAGATAGAGATAGAGATAGAGATAGAGATAGAGATAGAGATAGAGATAGAGATAGAGATAGAGATAGAGATAGAGATAGAGATAGAGATAGAGATAGAGATAGAGATAGAGATAGAGATAGAGATAGAGATAGAGATAGAGATAGAGATAGAGATAGAGATAGAGATAGAGATAGAGATAGAGATAGAGATAGAGATAGAGATAGAGATAGAGATAGAGATAGAGATAGAGATAGAGTTAGACATTAGTCGCTATTATGAAATCAAAACTAAGTCACTCCCTCCATCAACTTATCTTATCTATTCCAAACCTATTAAAAGTACAAATCTTCATACGTAACAAATAAAAAACCTCTAAAAACTTTGTACCTTGAGCAATCAATAAAAGGTACAAAAATCTACTCCACTAATTGGGCTGGTAAGTGGGTAAAATTAAAAACATTGTAAATCACATGTAAATACATCATAAATAAATGCACTTGCATTGCCTTATTCGGTTCGAATATCAAGAGTAAACAATTAATTATTGTCTATATTGGATGCTGCAGTTTTGAAAGATTTCCATTGGACTTTATTAAAAATTCCACAGAATACCAGTTTATGTAAATATGTAACAATAAAGAGAGTGTGTGCTTTTGTTTATTTCTCAACTTTTTAGTGTGGGGAAAAACCACACGCGATCAGCACGCGATGTTCGTCTGCTCACTTGAGACGAGACAATGACCACTTGGCTCACTACGTACCTACTAAGCTCGTGACTTAAGTGATGATTTTAGATCCAATTAAATTGAGCACTTGTACAGTGTGCATCAAAAGTTTGAGTTTAAGTATTTTTGGATTTTTTTGTCGCCAAAAGTATAAAAGTGCGCTTTAAAAAATATTATGAAATAAACTGATATAAGCCTTTTTTATTCAAAAGCGTTTAGCAACGGTTGATTAAAAAAAAAAAAACTTTTGGACAATTTGTAATTTTCCTTCAAAAATATATTTAAAGTAGGTAACTTAAGCTAAGCGCAAAATATATACAAATGCCCTTGTATATTTTTATGTCCGCTTATTTTTTTATTAACAATAAAAACAGTTTTTAAAAATCAAAAAGGTCCATCAAGGCATCCAAGTTTTTTATGTCCGCTTAGTTATTTTTATTGACACTCATTTTCTTCGTTGAAAATCGACTATCTTATATATAAATGTGCAGTGTTCAAAAGTTTTTTCCCTTTTTGCAATAACCACAATACTAAGGTACATAATATTTGATATGTATCTAAAGGTCTCCCCGAGCAAGGTGTGCGTCAACAAACCAAAAATTTAAAAAAAAAATGAATTATAATATGACAAAACTGATTTGAAAGTCACACCACTACAAATGCTAAACACGCATTCACTTTATAGAGCCGCTGTTATGTTGTTTCACTTGCATTGTTGTGTTTGCATTCATTGCTTTTGGGCAGAGCCCGAGTGTGAGAACAAGAGTTGTTTTGTTGGCAGCAATAATAAACATGAGGCAGTCAACTTTATTGAGCGTAGGTTTAAACAGTGTTTACAAAAACAAAATCTGTAAGTAGGTATTCAGAGAAGCAAATGCTTGCCGAGACTTGATGTTTTGAAAAAAAAAGTACAAACAAGCTACATCGTGCACAACTCCCTTCGTGGATAAACTGTGAAATAAAATATAATGGAAAATTGATAAAAAAAATTAAAAATAAAGTAAAACAAAAAATAGAAAAATGATTGAAAGTAAAAAAAGGAATTTGTAGGAAATGAAAGGAAAGGAAATAATATTAAATAAATAAAAATAAATCAAAATGAAATAAATAAAAGTATAAAATAAAGGAAAGAATGGGAAAGGAAGGGAATGGATAGAAGGAAAATAAAGGAAAGGTAAGGTAAGGAAAGGAAAAGAGGGAAAAATCAAAGGCAAGTAAAGGTGGGAAGGAAAGGAATGGAAAAGAAAAAAGAAAGGGAAAGAAAGGAAAGGTAATGAAAGTATAGGAATGAAAAATAAAGGAAAAGAGAGAAAGATAAACATAAGGAAAGGGAAGAAAAGAAAAGGAAATGAAATAAAAGGTAGTGGAGAGGAAGGTATGGAAAAGAAATAAAGATAAAAAACAAAGAAAAATAAAGGAAATGAATGGAAAAGAAATAAAACTAAAGGAGTTTCCAAAAAGAGAAGAAAGAAAGTAAGGAAACCTAAGGAAAGGTAAGCAAAGGAAAGGCAAAGAAGGCTAAGAAAAAATGAATGTAATGGAAAATAAAGGTAAGAAAAAAATAAGAAAAGAAAGAAGAGATATTAAAAGAAAATAAATGCAATGAAGGCAAACGAAACAAAACTAAAGCAAAGGATATGAAACGAAACGAAAGGAAAGCCAAGAAAAAGAAAATAAAAAGAAAGGAAAAGAAAAGCCAAAAAAGAAAAGAAAGCAAAGAAAGAAAATAAAATGAAGTGAAAAAATAGAAAAGAAAGGAAAGGAAAAGAAAGAGGAAATGGAAGGAAATAAGTTTTTAAATATGTGTTTCTCTTCTGTTAAGCAAGCAGCAAATATTTTATCTAGCATCCAAGTGGCATTTTACATACAGCCTTTATAGCGTTTTGATAACTTTTTTCAGTTTTCAAACTTTTCGCGCCCACTGTATTTTTATCGACATATGTAGGTAATTAATAAAATAGTAACTCGTATGCAATGCAATGTATAATATACTACGTTGACCACAGTGTATAATATACCACGTTTGACCTTTGTTAACAAGCACGACCCACCACTATATTACATCTGTTTTTCAGCTACAAAGTAGCTTCTAAAAGTGCAGTGGAATTTTAGGAGTTTTGCACACTGAACTTTGATCCGTTCAATGCACTTGCATGTTTTCATAGATTTATATCGTAAACAATTCCGCGAAACAAATGGTTTAATTAAATATAAACAATTTGTACTGGCATTTGTTTTGCTCTATTAATTAATAGCATTTCCAAAAAAAAAAGAAAAAAAAAATTACTGGACTGGTTAAATTTGAATCGCCTATGTGACAAAGCCACCGCATCCTAATAATTTTGTTTTTTCCAACTTTGTTTTGTTTTGCTCGCTTATTTCTTTTGTTTTTTTTTTTTTTGCTTACGTATTTTTATTTACTCACAATTTTTTAAGCTATTTACTCAGCTGATATTTTGTTATTTTCATTAAACCAAATATTTCTATTAAAATTTTTGTTTGTTACCCGATAACTGTTTTTCTAAAAAGTTTTAACTTAAAAGAGTTGCGACTTTGTTTGTCAATTAATTGTTGTTATTATCCAAGACTTCGGTTTTCTTTATTTCGGTTTCTTTATTTCATTTATTACACGGTCGTAGCCAGCGATAAGAAAGTGTAAACATACAAGGTATACCATACCTATGATAGAAGCTAAACTTTTTATGTAGAGAACAAAAATCTATTTTCGTTAAGTTAAGCCTTAGCTTTCAAGGGAGACGTTTAAGAAGCACCATGCATCTGGTGGTTGCTTTGTAGGGAGAATTCCATTTGTTTTACTTTTATAATGCGACGCCATGCCGCACTTTAATACGCCCCTGAGCCGTGAACTTTGATCGGTGTTTTGTTTTGATCATAATTTGAATATCGGCCACTTGTTGTCATACAATCTTAAAAAGCAGGTTTATGCAAACAATATTTTATTTACGTCACGTTTTAATCAGAATTAGAAGATATTATGATTTTGGAAATTTCCATTGAGAAAAGTAGCAAAAAACTATACAGAGCCTCTTTTATCAATGCTGCTAGAAAGCCGACATAGTAGCATAAAACAATTAAGTCTAAGTTCGGGTAAAGCGAACATTAAATATCCAGCGGTAGTTTTCATATGATTTTCGAAATACATATCCCATTTCGGAAGTGGGCGTGGTTGGTATACTTCCTATTATGCTAGTATACCTTGTAAAAAATTTCATCGTTCTACCGTAATCACTTTAAAAGTTATGACCCGTGAAATTTTCAAATATGCCTCCATGAAAAGTGCCACGCCTACTTTTAAAAATGTATCAAAAAAATCATAATAGAATGATTAGGGGATATCAAACTATATCATTTTAGCTATTTCCTTTACCGTTTTATGTAAATTTTGGGTGATTTTCGAAGTTTTCGATATCGAAAGTAGGCGTGGTTACGATTTTTTCCAATTTCATCGGGTATACTCCCAACGATACTAGTATGCTTTTGTGGCAAATTTCATCGTTCTATCGTAATCAGTTTAAAAGTTGGGACCAGTCGAATTTTCAAAAATGCTTCCACAAAGTCTAAGTGCCACGCCCACTTTAAAAAATTTATAATTATGTGTCAATTTATATGATTTTCGAAATTTTCTAGATCGAAAAAGGGAGCGATCCGATTTCGCCCATTTTCAATAGCAACCTACCTTGGCCAGAAAGTAACCTGTTTACAAAATTTCATGCAAATATCTAAATTTTTACTCAAGTGATCGTGGACAAAATTATAATACCCTTATACTAGTACTAGTAGCTGGGTATGAAAATCAGCATCAATGCAAGGTTCAAATTTACACTCTCGAGAAATATAGTTCGACCAATGGGATAAGTTGAGAATAATTCCTTTCTCCACTTGAGAATCAGCAAAATTTCCATATAACAAAATACCTATCTCAGCTGGAGATCTCTTAAATCTGTTTTGAAATAAGAAATTTGTTTGAATAAATTCTGAGATAAGAGCGTTCTTTATTTGAATGATATAGCGTCTTCTTCGAAAAAAAATGTTCATATGGGATGTTTTTTTTTTTTAATTTTTGAGATAGTGTTTTTTTTCTATTCCTGTTTACTTTGCTGTGTAGAAACTCCATTTTCTTTGACGAAGTCTAGAAACTCCAGAACAAACAGGGACTTATTCTGGATAACTTGGAGGTGTAGGTGTGAAACAAAGCAACAACAAATTCGAAATACACCACTTTTAAGGGTCATTTTTAGAGGTTGATTGAATTTTTTCTTGAATTGTATTATTTTTCTCAAAAAGCTCATCTCGAATATGTAAATATGTAAATTTTTTTAATATCTACTTTCGTTCTCGAGATTCTAGATTTCGTTCAGTAAATATAGGTAATTTCCACACGGTAGACCGTTCACGAAGGTCACAGTGAAAAGATAGACATACTTATTCCAAAGTTTGGGATTGGGGTGTCTACTATCCCCCTCGCCTTTTCTCCATTAGTTAACTACGGTTACCTACAAATTATTCCACTTCCGATTTTAAATCCTTGAACTCTAGCCCACACACAATTTTTTCAATAGAACACTTTCAACAATTCGAAACATCTTCATGACTTGCCCACATTCAATCATATTAGGAATACCGTTAGAATTGCACACATTCAAACGATTATGAGCATACTCACCTAATGAACCCATTCAAGTTCAACTAAAAATATCAATTAATATTTTGCTCTAAAAACAAGGTAGGTAGGTAGATTGGAGGAGCAAACAAAAACAAAGCATAAATGGGTATGTTTTCGAAAAAAAGAAAAAACAACTGAGAATGTTTGTAGGCATGTGTGTGCAATCAGTTTCACAATATTGTGTTTGAACTTATCAATTTATTTTAGTACAAGCAATTTTTTTCCATTGAAAACGAGGCGGGCATGAAAAAATCCCCCAACAAATCAAGAAAACTGGTTGGCGTTCTATAACATCACAATTGTCTCAATCGCTGGCTGTAAAGCTTTGTCTCGTGAGAGTTTGCTTGTTAGCAAATAAATTTTACTTTAACAATTTTTAAATTACGCTCAGCTAGCTCGAGCTTTTCTTCTCCAAAGAGTGTCACAGAGTGTAAGTAAGCAACAGGTGACTCGAGTGCCATTGAGCTGCTAACTACATGTGAGAGAGACTGTTAGTCAATAAAAAGTTGTGGTTAAGTAAAAAACATGCGTCAACACGTTTTCAATTTGTTATCAATATTGTCGTGTGTTTGCAGCAGTTGCCGTTTTGTTTTTGTTGTTATTTTGTCTTTTGACACCTGCTACTTGTGCGTTCAAGTATTGAGTAATTTTTAGATAAAGATAGATTTTTTCATGTCAAATCGTCAGGTAGTTAGATTTGTTTGACTCTAGTCGATTTGACTGAATTTTGTGGGAGTCTCGTTTTTTTCATAGAATAAAGCTCTGCCGAAAAAGAATTTTACATTTTTTCAAAAGTTTTTAAATTTAAAATTTACGTAAAATTTTTTCCAATTTTTTTTTAATAATTTTTTTTTTTTAATATTTTGGAACCTGCTGTACTTTAAAAAATCGTTGGCACTTTTTAAGAGGCTACAAAGTAATATATTTTTAAAAAAGCTTTAAAATGGGTACACTATCTAATTTCAGAAAATTTTAAATTTTTCAAAATTGTAATAACTAAATAAATTTTACCTCCGATGCAATTGTATATAATTATATATCAAAAAATATACGGAAATACTGTAAATTTTTGAGACAAATTTTTCGGTGTACGAAATTAAAAAAAAAAAACTCCCTTCTAAGGTAATTCAAAAAAATTTGAGTGCAAAAATATGTGTCGAACTTTAATTTGTATGATTTTTAAAATTTTCTAAAATTAGAAATTTTTAAGTTTTTTTAAATTGGAAATTTTTTAGTATGTATGAACCTCTAAGTATAATCTTTGAAAGTTCCAAGATTTCCCTAATTGCAGTAGATTGCCATAATGGCGATCGAGTCTTTTTGACGATTTGACATAGAATGACTCTACAGAGATTCTTGTTCTTACTTGCTGAACTTTGATCAAATCCAGTGAGGAATTTAATTTGATTCTTTTGTTTCATTTGTTTTATTTAAAAAGTGAAAGTAGATTGCCTCAAATTTCACAAGAATCTTGATATCAATACCATGTGTGCTACTGTGGTATGACGATCCAGATATGATCGCACGTCTCTGTCCCTGACTTGAAAGGGGTCGCCGACAAAAGAGGATCGGTTATCTGTCTGCGGTTGTCCGAATTGCTAAACAATAAACAAAACGTAATAGTGGTTAAGTGTGCTAAGTGCGCCATTATGGCGTTTTAAATGACGACGCCACAATGTCACTGATAAGCCGCCAGAGGCGTGTGTCTGCAGCGTACTTTAGACGTAGTGTAATAAAAGGTTTTCCCTGCCGGAAATGGAACTAGTTGCTTACGTACCTTAAATGCAAATTTTAAAGAAAACTTATTTATTTTTCGCGAACGTTCCTTTTGTCGTTCCTGTTCATAAATGAGTCCATATGTTGCGTTGATGTTTAGAGTTGTAAAATTGAAAAATGCTACCTCAATCGGTTTCAGTATTATCGACCGAAATGAGAACCAAAAAAGATCTTTTGCCGGGACTACAATTTTTTATTCGGGAACATGTAGGGACTTTTTGGGATCCAATTGGGATTGCTTCGTAACTTTTGCCCGATCTTTTCGGGACTGTATTCCGGATCATACCGTGTTAATTTCAGTACCTTTTTAAGACATTTTAACTGCAATCTCGTAATGATTTTCCCATCAGTTCGGGACGATTTATTTCGGGATCGTTTCGCGGCAACTCCATTAATTTTGGGATAGTTTTTGGGATTGTTTTTGGTATTTTTCCTGAACTATTTCGGGACTGATTTCGGGATCAAGCATTAACTTTCGGGAACATTTTGGAATAGTTTTGGAACTATATTGGGATAATTTCGCAACGATTTCGAATTCATTTGGTGATAGTTTTTGGTTCTTTTCGAATTTATTGAGACCTTTTTGGGATCAATTCGGTTTTTTTTTTTGGATTATATAGGGACTTTTTTTGGACAATTTCGGGATAATTTATTTTCGGAACTATTACTGGATCATTTCGCGAAAACTTCGATATCGGGTTGGGATCAACCTGGGCATTTTTTTAAAATTATTTCGAGACTTTTCGGTATAATTTCAGAAACTCTTAGATATAATTTCGGGATCATTTCACCAGCTTTTCGTTCAAGATCAAGATCATCAACAATGTTCGGGAGGATACAAGGCAATCTGTGGGCCCCTATCTGGCCATCAAGCCTAGAACCATAAGGGTTCTCAACCATGTGTGAATTTATATAAAGGTACAACTCATATTTAAACGCAACTTTTTTCGGCTTTTTTTTTGGAATACTTACTTACTTACTTAAAATAGCCTTTAACCGCCTAGGCGATTTTGGCCGTCCGTTTTGGAATACTTAGTTTAATTTATTTTAGAACCTTTGCTTAACATTTTTTTGTTGTTTTTTGCTTCTTTGTGCAAAATTTTATCACATATAACGGTGAAAATTATTTTATGTCAATTAATTTGCAAATCATGCGCATTTCTCAAATTTCGCATTAAAATACCAGTTAAACTGCTTAGTGCGCTTGTAAATTTTCAAGTTGGATTATCCTGACGTAAATTCGGTCAATGCAATATGCGAAGATGCCGTTATATACCGATCTTGTCATACTGCTCGTATTATGAAACAACGGTCGCAAAGTGAGTGCATTGACCATCTGATTAATATCGCAATAAATAACATCAAAATATAAGTAACTTACTAAACTCAATTTTATGAATCAGTATGTGTTAACGCCACCAAGAAATTCATTTAATACACCGTCAGATATTAATTTTTTTTAGTCCAGATGAAATAAGTTCATGTGTTAAATGATGGATGCCTGGGATTTTCCTTTATATAATATGTAGATATAAAACCTGTGAAACGCACCTTATCAAAACGTTTTAATA
Source organism: Campiglossa producta (assembly GCA_964058755.1). Classification (NCBI taxonomy): domain Eukaryota; kingdom Metazoa; phylum Arthropoda; class Insecta; order Diptera; family Tephritidae; genus Campiglossa; species Campiglossa producta. Next base: position 106,315,732 of record CAXKVI010000004.1, on the reverse strand, counting down.
TGTATATACTTGCATTGCTCCCACCTGCTTTCACTCTCAATCACTCAAGGTTAATGCACCTCACACGCTACCTAAAAGTTGTTTTCAACATTTCATAATTTCAAGAACACAACCAATCATCTGGCAAAGATAATACAAAAGCACGTACATAAGTTATGAAGAACTTCAGTAACTCAAATGTGAGACGTTGGCGAATTTCAAGTTCACAAAAAAAATCGTCGAAATTGACGTTGGTGGATGCATTCGTATTTTTGATTACGTAAACACAGGCCTTAGTTTTTTGTTTTGGTGGATTATAATAATTGATAATTATCAATGATTTTCTTAATACATTTGAACGTGGAAAAAATCGTTATTTACCTTGATTGTTTCAATTATGCGATGGCGCCTAGTAGGCGGTGGTGTATAAGGAAGCTTGAAAAAGGGAGCGAACACCCTGCAGGGAAAAAAGTGTTTCAGCCGTTTGTATTCATATTTTTCTTTTCTTATTACAACAAAGATATTTTTATGTGAAGTCGGCACAGCAGGGTTGCCACCTAATTACATTTCATATCGTCCCGTTTCTGCCTGAAGGGTCAAATACATAAAGCTTTGTTAACATCGCCTGACATTTCCTACCTCAAAACTTTGCGTCCAACTTCAGAGGTATGCTACAATGAACGCCTTGACGCTTCTCTTTTATACATTTGTTTTCGTTATTTATTTCCTTGCATTTAGAGTGTTTTGGTTAATTTATTAATTTAATAGAGAAAAAATGAATTAATTATTATTTCCTCCAACTTTTTATTCTTTAATTAAAGCAAAGTCATCAACATCTGATTGTCAAAGCAAGCAAAGCAAGCAAAATTTGAGAGTTTGCCAAATTTTAACCTTGCTTCAACTCTGAGGTCTCCAATTTGCCATGCTTCGATTAAATACGTATACTGAACTTTTCTGTCAAAGTCAAAGTTTGAGGTAAAGTCAAAATAAAGCTTTATGTAACTGACCCTTTAACCTCGTAAGTACACTTTTTTAGAAAACTCGTTTTTGATGTGGAAATGTCCTTAAGACATCGAGAAATCCGAATCGAAAATCAGTTGGGCAAATCTAATATCTTTAAACGAGTTAATCTTGTATATTTGTATGTTCGGACTATCTCGAGAACCGCTTGACCGATTGGGATGAACTTTGGCACAAAGATAGTATGATGGATTCTAAGACTACCCACTTTAGGGTTGCCACTTGGGGCGGTTTACAGGGTTGCCACCTATCCCATTTTTTTTTTAATTATGGAGCAAGATATGCCAATATGGGTATCATATGAAAGGTATTTTCGGCGAGATACCAACTAAAATATTTTCAAGTAGAGTTGCCACCTAGGGTTGCCACCTTACCACAATATATTTGTACATCCGGTACTATCTCGAGAATCGCTTGACCGAATTGGCTGAAATTTGGCATGGTGATAGTATGATCGATTTTAAGACTACCCACTTTAGGGTTGCCACTTGGGGCGGTTTACAGGGTTGCCACCTATCCCTTTTTTTAAATTATGGAGCAAGATATGCCAATATGGGTATCATATGAAAGGTATTTTCGGCGAGATACCAACTAAAATATTTTCAAGTAGGGTTGCCACTTAGGGTTGCCACCTTACCACAATATATTTCTATATCCGTTACTATCTCGAGAATCGCTTGACCGAATTGGCTGAAATTTGGAATGGTGATAGTATGATCGATTTTAAGACTATGCACTTTAGGGTTGCCACTTGAGGCGGTTTACAGGGTTGCCACCTATCCCATTTTTTTTTAATTATGGAGCAAGATATGCCAATATGGGTATCATATGAAAGGTATTTTCGGCGAGATACCAACTAAAATATTTTCAAGTAGGGTTGCCACCTAGGGTTGCCACCTTACCGCAGTACTATCTCGAGAACCGGTTGACCGATTTGGATGAAATTTGGTATGGTGACAGTATGAAGGATTCCAAGGCTATCTACTTTAGGGTTGACATTTCGAGTAGTTTACAGGGTTGCCACCTATCCCATTTTTTTAATTATGGAGCAACATATGACAATATGGGTATCATATGATAGGTATTATCGGCGACATATCAACTAAAATACTTCCAAGTAGGTTTGTCACCTAGGGTTGCCCGCACTATATTTCTATATCCGGTACTATCTCGAGAACCGCTTTACCGATTTGGATGAAATTTGGCACAGTGATAGCATGCCTGATTCTAAGACTATCCACTTAGGTGTTGCCACTTGGAGGGCTTTTAAGGGTGGCAACCTATCTCATTTTTTTTTTTAATATTGAGTAAAATATGCGAATATCGGTATCAAATTAGAGGTATTTCCGGCGACATATCAACTAAAATATTTCTAAGTACAGTTGCCATCTAGGGTTGTCACCTTATCGCAGTATATTTGTATTACAGGGTTGCCACCTATTTAATTTTTTTATGTATGGAGCTAGATATGCCAATATGGGTATCAAATGAAAGGTATTTTTGCTGACATACCAACTAAAATATTTTCAAGTAGGGTTGTCCGCAAAAAGTCCATTACGGCTACGAAAATTACAAAATTTTAATAATTTGCCCACATATAAAGGACAGTGTAACACATCCTCACAAGTTTGGTAAGTAAAGTTAGCACTAAATTGATAGCACCGAGCAAGCTCGGTCACCCAGGTACTATATATATAATACAAACCTTCGTGGTTTTTTTGTACGAACCATCTTATTTTCATTTTTAGTATGCAAAACTTGAGAGTTTCAGTTGGTTCTCTTCGTTTTTTGAAATATTCTTTTTTTTGTAAATACGAGCTTAAGACATATTATTATTTTTTTTTTCATATCAAAAATTCAAAATCATACTAACTGTTTAAATGAGATGCCAAAAAATACCCTCTCGTACTAATAAAATTAAGTTTTTGAACCCTTTTTATAAAAATGGTCATAAATAAGATTTTTCAAACCATGGCCTTTCGCATGACACCTAAACTTAAAAAAACAATCAAAGTAGGTAATAGAAAATTACTGTGTATAAACAGGTGGCAACCCTTAACAAATTTTTTTTCGTACTTCACATCTACACATCGTATCATCGCATTTCCAAAAAAAATGGTTCTAGGTAAGGGTGCCACCTAATCCTATTATAGGAAATATATGAACTTCTGAATACATTTCATTGCTCGACTACTTAACAGGGTTGCCACCTTTCTGTTTATTTTTTTTTTATATGAATTTTATTTGTTTTTCCGCTATTATTTCAAACTCGCCTGAACCACTTAGATACAAAGGTAATATGCTACATTTCCAGCTTTGCTACTAAAGTGTTGCCTGTTGACATATTTTTACAGGGTTGTCATCTTTCTGTTTTTTTTTTTATATTTATTAAAAAATTAAATATGGCAATAGGAGTATCAAACGAAAAGTAAATTACGTTAGATTTTAATAAAAATATTTACGCGCCGAGCTAGCACCTAGGGTTGCCACCTAATCGTATCATATATTTTTTGGATGAACTATTGAAAATAAGTAACATCCTGGGTGTGAAGGTCTCCTTTTTACTGACTGCTTACATATGTCAAAATTTTATTTAAACTAAAATGGTACCAAACGAAAGGCTTTTTTCTTAAACAAAATGTTTAAGTAGGGTTAAGAGGAATAGATAGCCCACGAGCTACGCCAAATCACTAGTCCACCCAGTGATACTTTTTTACCGAAAGTTACCTACGTTTTTCTGCCGTGAGACATGAGAACCAGCTGGCAGTTACGTGTGAATTATAAAAAAAAAAAAGTGCGCCATGGCGTATGCGTAACCTTAAACATTTGAAAAATATCATCACACAGAAAAATTTTCATGTAAAATCAACACTTTTTCAGGTTCTTATTTTTTAACACTATCGATCATGTTATTTTAACATGATGCTCATGTTGAATAACTTCACTTCGTGTTAAATTAACATGACATCCTGTTAAATTAACATGAAGCTCATGTTGAAAAACTTGACTTCGTGTTAAATTAACATGACTTCCTGTTAAATTAACATGAATTCCTGTTAAATTAACATTAATTCCTGTTGAAACAACACTATCTGCCTCATTATCTCATGCAAATTTAACATGGTTCATGTTGGCAAAAAATATTCTGTGTGATGGAATGACCCACTTACCTCGTTTCGAATCCTTATATCTATACAAAGTTTGGTGTACGTTAATGATTCACACTGTAAAATTTTCTAATGAAAAAACTATAAATACTCTCTCTCAAAAAGTGATAATTTCAAAAGTTTTTTTTGAGTTTACAAATTATTTTAATTTGCTTGAAGTTTTATTGACATTTCTTGATAAAATTTTGCATTTTTTTTCTCGATGCAAAATTGTAAATGCTTTCAATTCATAAAAACTAAAAGTGGGAATTTACCAAATTACTTACTACATCACTTTAGTAACTACAAATCCCAAGTAGTAAACAAAGAGAATCAAGGTGTTTCCCATGTCTCAAGTATGCCACAATATTATGAATGAACCCGTATTCATTTGATTAAATTATAAAAAGTGTTGGGAAAATTGTACGCTTACCCAAGAAAGTGCATCGAAAATATAACAATTACGCGCTCTGTATAAAATATTGTAACAAAAGAAAAAAAATAATAATTATAAAAAAATCAAAAGTTAATCAAAAAAAGGTTTAATATTTATTGGGAAAAAAATGCGCAATAAAAATATTAAATCCAAATATAAATGTTCAATAAAAACAATAAAAGTTTACAATGTTGATTTGTGTACGCATTTTTGTTGTTGCTACCTATTAACTCTTATTATTCACGAGTCTTCCTTCAAAGCACGTCAGCAAATAAATAAAAAATATGTTTTTTATTTACATAAAAAGTATTTCCCATGATTTAATGAATCGCAAAACAATCAAAATGCCATCTTGATTTGTCTTTTATTTGTTGAATTGGCGCTCATTCAGATGAAAATAAAAACAAAAGCAAATAGCCACGTCAACGAGACAGGCGAGACAAACGTCACCAATCGCGTGTGCTATTGAAGAGGGGCGTGTGCTGTGACGTTTATTGTCACACGACATTTGAATATTTTTTTTTTTACAAAATCAAAGCAAAGTAAAAACAATTAAGAAGCGCTGGTGGTCCTGCATAGTGTTGGGCAGTATCGAGCACTTTTGAGTATTTACTACTTTGGTGTCGATACTTTCAAACATCGGGCACTTTTAAAATTATCGGGTATTTTGTGTTGAATTCTGCCTGTAGCTCTATAGTAACGGCAAACGTTTTAAAATCTTATATATAAATGCGCAATGTTAAAAAGTTTTTCCCCTTTTTTGCAATAACCACAATTCTAAGGTATACAACATTCTATATGTATCGATAGGTCTCCCCGAGCTGCTAGTGCATCAACAAACCAAAAATTTAAAAAAAAAAATTATTAAAATATGAAAAAATTGATTTGAAAGTCACACCACTACAAATGCTAAACACGTATTCACTTTATAGAGCGGCTGTTGTGTGCATTCCTTGCTGTTGTTGAGAGCCCGAGTGTGAATACAAGAGTTGTTTTGTTGGAAACATTAAGCCAGCTCATAAAGTTCATTGCGTAGTGTTTACAAAAACAAAATCTGTGAGTAGGTATTCAGAGAAGCAAATGCTCGCTCAGATTTACTGTTTTGAAAAAAAAAAAAAAAATATAAAAAAAAATAAGACACATTATGCACAAGCCCCTTTGTGGCTAGACTTTGTTAAATAATATTAAATAGAAGTAAATAAGATAAAATAATATATAAAAAAAAGTAAAATAAAAAATAGAAAGATGATTGAAAGTAAAGAAATTTGCAGGATGAAAAAAATAACGCAAAATAAAATATAAAAAAAGTATTAAGGAATGGAAAGAAATGGAAAGGAGAGGAGTGGAAAAAAGTAGAATAAAAGAGGGAGGGAAAGGACAGGTGAGGAAAGGAAAAATCAACGGCAAGAAAAGAAAGGAAAGGACGGGACAGTAAAGGAAAGAAATATAAAGGAAATTAAGGGAAAGCGCAAATGACAGGAAAGGAAAGGAATTAACAGGAAAAGACAGGAAAGGAAAGGAAGGGAAAGGAAAGGAAATGAAATTAAAAAAAAGGGAAGGAAAGGAAAGGGAAGGAAAAAAAGGAGGGGAAAGTAAAGGAATGGAAAGGAAAGTAAAGTAAAGGAAATGGCAGGAAAGGGAGTTAAGGGTAATTAAAGGAAAAGAAAGGGAAATGAATGGGAGGGAAGGAAAAGTAATGAAAAGGAACTGAAAAACAGATAAATTTAAATTAAATATCATAAACTGTAAAATAAAATGAACTAAAATGAATAAAAATTGAGACTGTATTACTTAATAGTATGGGGAATAAAAGGCAAGAAGAAGAGTAATATGAAGAAAGGGCAAATATAGAAAATAAAGGGGAAAAAAAGATAAAGTCAAAGGAAAGACCTTAAAAAATGTAATAAATTAGAATTTGGTTTTGTGCTTGAATTCTACTCAGTGTACAGAATTCGGAAATTTCGACCAGTAATTTTTACATACCGAGTGCTGTTTCTGTACTGAGTATTGAGTACTTTTTCTGTACTGAGTACATTTCGGGTATTGAGTACTCATTATCGATACTTTTAAGAATCGGGTACTGTCGATACTTTCCAGCATCGAGTACTGATTACTTTTGAAATCGATACTGCCCAACATTAGTCCTGAACGCTATATATACCCAGTTGTATACTTAGTATAGCGGGTGGGTCATTCCATGTCAAATCGCCAGAGAATTGACATCGACCACTTCCGATTTGAATGAAGTTTGGTAGGGAGTTTCTTTCATCAAAAAATATTTTAAAGAAATAATATCAAAACTTCGAATTTTTAAAAATTTGTAGTTTTTAAAAAGTCGTAAAATTTTTTTTGATTATACCTCTGGAATATCTAAAAAAAAACCTGAAATTTTCAAAAGTGTAGTTTTTTAATTTAAATATTAATATTTTAAATAGAAAAACAAAAAACACCCTTCTGAAAATTTCGAGTTATTTTTCATCCATATATCAAAGGTATAATTTTAATCCAAACTTTATTGCCAAACTTTATTTAGGTCACCTGTATTTTTTATGTCTACGGTTATGTCACCACTAATCACAGCTTAACAACCGTTTCTCCAACACAACCCACTCTCCAAGTCAACTAAAAAAGCACTCACGCTCTTTTGTTCAAGTGTCAAGCTTGTTTGATATTCAAATTAATTTAATTCGCCAAATTTACTTCATCAAGATGAAATACGCGAAAAGTCTTCAACTTAAAAAAAAAATGTACACAAGTTTAGTTGCTGACGTCTGTACATCTCAGCCTTGTGGGAATTGACGTTATCATATTTGTTTGTAAACCAATTAATTGTTATTTAATTTTCACACACATATTTTAATCTTATTACTTATTTCCTTTACACTTTCTTTATTGATCTTCAAATTGTATTTTCAAATGCATTTAATAATGTATGAAATTAAAGTAAGTAAATAAACATATGTATGAATATGTGTTTTGCATTTTTAATTGCTGGTTCATAAAACTATATGTCATATTTACCCTAATATGGGTGTTTGAAACGATTGCTCGAATTTGTTTTTGGGCATATTTTTTAAAGAGCCTATGGACAATTTTTTTTTATCTTCATGTAACTTGGAGCATAAGTTACTCTCATGAAATAGTTGAAATCGTCTATTTCTAAGAGTTACCACCCTTGGTCCTATACAAAAAATTTACTCAAAATTTTTCTTGACAACAGGATCCAATTCCATAGACTTTTTGTTAGTCAGAACTTGTCAGCGGTCTATTAATAACATCTGTTTTGCTGGGAAATCTATCAATTTTTCTAGAAAAAAAATAAATCTGTACTTTCTGTAATCATTCTTTGACGCTTCTTCAGCTTCCTTTTAAAGCACTTCAACTGGTAGTATCAATTATTTGTTGCTATGTGTCTACATATCGTCCCCTTTTTGCGTTTTTATCGTAACCACCATTTTTTCGAAATTTACTTTTTGATGCAAATTTGTTCATCATCCCTTAGCGCATCATCTGGAAAAAAATTATAGCTGAAATCCTTACAGTTATGTCAAAAAATGGCTATCTTTTTTATCGTATCCACCAATTCATAAATGATAAAAAATAAAAAAAAAATTTTAAAAATGCTTTCCTGTAAAATTTGGGTTTTGGCGTTTACGATAAAAACGCAAAAAGGGGACGATATTCGTTAACAAAAAAATGTTACGTATACGTCATGTCACTTTTATGAAAATTTGAAGTGACTTTTCGTCATTAAATCAAAGGTGGCTCACATTTAGCCAATATTTTTGTTTAGGGAATCGATAGAAAATATTCCATACCTTGATTTTATTATAGGTATCTAGAAGGTCTAGCACGTGTAAGCAGTTTTATTTGAAATACCTGGGTGACCGAGCTTGCTCGGTATTCCTCGAAGTTGTCACCAAATCTTACTTACCAACAGTTTAAGCTTTCCAAAAGTGATTTTCAAAAAAACCAAATAGGTGGCAACCCCGTAACACACCGCAAGTGGCAACACCCAGGTGGAACAAATTAGAATGAAGCATACTAACCCTGTAATAAAATTTCATCCAAATGGGTCAATAGGCAACTGAAATAGTGGTCGAGATAAGAAAGAATAAATAATCTTAAAATCAATCATACTCATCTTTATGCCAAATTTTATACAAGTCGGTCAGGCGGTTCCCGAGATATAAGAAAAATTTATGAAAAGCGGTCACCTGGCAGCCCCAGGTGGCAACCCTGAAAATACCTTTCATTGATACCCATATGGACATATCTTGCTCAATATTCAAAAAAATTGAGATAGGTGGCAACCCTGTAAACCGTCCCAAGTGGTAACACCCATTTATATAATCTTAAAATCAATTCTTCTATCGTTATGCCAAATTGTATACAAGTGGGTCAAGCGGTTCCCAACATATAAGAAAAATTTATGAAATGCGGTCAGCTGGTAGCCCCAGGGTTGCCAACCCTGCTTGAAATTGTCATATTTGGAATACGGTCGAAAATATCTTTCATTTGATACCCATATTGGCATATCTCTTGGCATAGCTCTATATTTAAAAAACAAATTGGATATGTGGCAACCCTTTAAACCGCCTTAAGTGGCTGTAACTTTTGAAGTACTTTCTGTTTGCCCTTTCAACAAATAAATTCAATATATGTAATTTTTGAAAAAAGGAAAAAAAAATCACTATAGGCCAGTCTAATGGACTTACATTCATGTGTATTTGTTTTTTTTTTTGTGTTTTCATATTAAAGCTTTGTTTTTCACATACAAATTTCACCCAGTTGGCAGTTGTAAATGAGGGGGCTCGTATTCAATGCTAATTAATTTATATATTGTTCAAGATTCACACACACCCCCAATGGGTCATGTGACTTGGCAAATTAGAAAAAATGTTTGACACTATCCTACGAAATACTTTAAATATGCGATGCAATGATACCCAAGTACATTTCCCTTTATTTTGTTTGCGATGTGCTAAAAGTTTTACTGCCCAGTGTTAAGGACAGATTTTTGCGTTCGCATGTACCCACGATGTTCTGCTAGTATATACAGATTTCGCTTGTAATCAAAAACACAGCGATTCAAATGCATGAAAATTTCCTCCACACAAAAAAAAATACCTTGAATTAAAATTTACACATCTAGCTTTAAAACTAAAACAAATACAGCTTGCTTTGCGTGACATTTACAACTTTGGCAAAAACGAGCAAGCCCGAAATAGTATCCCACAATGAACGCGAAAATATACGAGGAAAAATCAGCTGATTATGTTATCGCACGCAAAAAGTCAGAACTTGGTCAAGTCTCTGTGTTAACGCGCTTTCAAAAGCGATTATGAAACATATTGCTTTGAACTACGTACATTTTATCTCAGCTGTCAAAAATTAAATGTCACGCAACGCGACGCTAAAGTTTAAAATTTTAAACTTGAAAATTTTTGTTACCCAAAAATTCTAAAAATAATCTTAATGTCTCGCCAAATTGCAATCAAAAACAAACATTGGCCGATCTAAAAGACTCTACTTTTAAGTACCTATGCAATTACCTACTTGATAACTAAGTTGGAACGATCAATTTAAAGAAAAAAAATGATAAGAATATCTACCATATAAACGACGTGAAAACAATATTTGCTTAATATTGATGAACTACTTTGGCCAATATTTCGTCTAAGTGTCAAAGTACTTCAACTTTCACTTGCACGAGTTGTAATTAAAAGTCATGAGGTGCAGTCGAATGATCATAGTAGACAGTGTCGAAAAAAAATGCAAAGTTTCAATATGAAGTATATTTTCGATGGTAATGGGGCTAAGGGTCTAGAATGGAATTCGAAAATTAAATGGAGTAGCACCCAAATTACTTACAGTGTACTCACTCGATCTGGAAGGGCACCGGGTAGCAGCAGCATCGGCTCTACGTCTAAGGGAAACGTCCAGCTGGGGCGCAAGCACTACTGGACACGCCAGTATTTTGGGATCCTATAGCTTTCTTTCGCTGAGCACAGATCGTTGTGCGACCACAAAAGTCGGAGATAGCTGTTTTAAAACAAACATTCCCAGCAGGGAAGAATGGGAGAGCACGGATCGGAGTCCCGCCACTCATGGCGGCACTTCCATTTATACTGATGGCTCGAAGTTAGACGGCAGAGTTGGAGGAGGGGTTTATTCAAAGGATCTCAACCTTTAGCTACCTGATTACTGCAGTGTCTTCCAGGCTGAAGTTTCAGCAATCATGGACGCCGTGGCTTGGATAGGCCAACACACTATCAGACAGGATATTTTTATTTTCAACGACAGCCAAGCGGCCATCAAATCCCTTGGCTCTTACTCGTTCAACTCTGAACTGACGCTCAGCTGTCGTCGATCTCTACAAGAGATGGCCCAACAGAACCACGTGAACCTCACATGAGTCCCGGGGCATAGGGACATTGAGGGAAATTGTAGGGCAGACGAACTTGCGAGGCAGGGCACGATCAAGCAGGTTCTTCGGGGTAAAGAGCGCTTAGGTATGCCGTTTGCCACATGCAAGCTAATGCTGAAGGAGTACACACTCCGCCAAGCCAACGAAAGATGGCTGCAATCTCCAGGATGCCGGATATCCAAAGAAACCTGGCCGAAATGGGATCATAAAAGATCAAGACAAATTTATGCCCTAAGGAGAAGAGAAATCTCCATACTAATAGGCGTATTAACTGGGCACAGCCTCATTGGTAGGCACGCAGAAAGACTAGGCGTGCCCTACCGGCGATGCTGTAGGAGTTGTAAGGATGATGAGGAGGAGGAGGAAACGGTGGAGCACCTCATCTGCAACTGCCCGGCTTTAAATGGCGCGAGAATGCGATTTTTTGGAGTTCCCTTCCTGGTTAGCCTACGCCAGGTCACGGAGCTGGACATAAAGGACCTGATGGCCTTCATCAAGTCAACTAAATGGTTCGAGGAGGAGTAACGGTGTCGGTTTAGGAACGTCAGTCCCGGGATTCTGCTATGTGGAGAATCCCGATAATACCGGGATTTTCCATATGGCAGGGTCCCGGAACTGACTTTCCTAGTGTTGGTGGTATCACAACGGGCCTTTTAATATTGGCCTAGGTAGCCACCTTACCGAGGTATATTTGTATACTACTACGGTACTATCTCGGGAACAGCTTGGCCGATTTGCATGAAATTTGGCATATAGATAGTATCATTGGTTGTAAGACTATCCACTTGGGGGTTGCCACTTGGGTTGTACAGGGTTGCCACCTATCTCAACTTTTTTTTAAATAATGGACCGAGATATGCCAATATGGGTATCAAATGAAAGGTATTCTCGCCGACATACCCACTAAAATATTTCCAAGTAGGGTTGCCGCCCAGGGTTACCATTTCACCATATTGTATTTGTATTGTATATTTTTGCGATCATATTTGGATTATTTTAGGATCATTTTGGGGTCAGTTAGGGGTCACTTTGGGATTATTTTGGGGCTATTTTTGAGATTATTTTGGGTTCAATTTTGGATTAATTTGGGACAATTTTTGTTTTTGGGGTCATTTTCGGATAATTTTGGAGTAATTTGGCGATCATTTTGGGATAATTTTTGGATCTTTTTTTTTTTTTGATAATTTTGGGGTCATTTTCGGATCAATTTGAGTACATTTAAGGGTGTTTTTGGGGTCATTTGGGAATCATTTTTGGATCTTTTTATGGTAATTTTTGGGTTTTTTTGGGTTCAATTTCGGATTATTTTGAGAACATTTAAAGGTTTTTTTGAGGTCGGTTTGGGATAAATTTAGGATTATTTTGGGATCATTTTTGGTAAGTAAAGTTAGCGCTAAATTGATAGCACCGAGCAAACTCGGTCATGTATTTAGCTTATGGAATCAAAAACTACTCGGCCGATTTTCTTAAAATTTTCGGGATGGCTTAGTAGTATCCTGGAGAGTGTTTCTGTAAAGTTATTTTTAGGGAAGTGGACCCGGGATAATAATTATCGGTTAGAAGAAGTATTTTCAATTAGGTATTTAGAATTTGCACACCCATAAAAACAGCAAACTTTCACACATTGTCAGACAGTTATCATCATTTCCACGAAAGCTCAATGGGGGCGTTTATTAAACCATGATAAAATTATTTGAATTTATAATTTAAAGAATTCGATGGGGAACCACCACAATGTGATTGCTCTGCCAAACAAAAAGTTTAAACATTAAACGCTTTTCATGATAAAATTACGCTACGAAATTTCTAAATATTTCAATTTTGTTATTGGATAAACATGAAAAAACAAACTCGTAGTAAAGTCAAAAGTCTGCTAGTTGTTTATATTGGGTTTGTGTATTTTTAGCCAATTTATTTCAACATACCTAAATAGCTCAACCAAATAAAAAACATTTGAGTTAGGATGGGTCAGCATAACAGTGCTGAAAAAGGTAAATAGGACCATTTTTATATGATAACTACTTTTAAAGATCCGTTGAGAACTTTGGTGGTCCCAATTTAAGATACAGAGCAGATGAAGCCGCCGGTGAAATTATATTGAACTTAATATTAAAGGTGGGATGAGAAAACGGATCTTAGACTTCCACAGCTCATCTATGAACCGCTTGAAACACAATACAAATTTCTTTTTCTTTACAGTGAAAGTTTTTACTTGGTAAGATGATGTGGCCACGCCTATTTTGCAGCACTGCCATTCTCCCAATTCAAAGAAATCTTACACATTTGTGTGTGACGCAACGAAAACGTCACACTGGACATCACGCGCCTCGCCAAGCAAATGGGTAAGTAGTTTTACGAAAATATTATTTGCAAATTTTAGAATACATAAACAACTTTTACTCATTCATCTGTAGACAGACACAAAATATATAGAAATAAGTAAGATTTCATGAAAATTGATGCAATTTCACTTTTACTGATTGTTTCATCGTTTATTCGAAAGTTGCTGTCTATAAATAGAAGCTGTGTAAAAAAAAAAAAAAACAATTGAACTTATCCAGGAAAATTATACCATGGCATTGTTATGGAAATATGATTTCAGCCCATTCTTATATACTTCCAACTCAGTGACGAGCTTAAGTCAGTTGACGATAGAAACATCATCATTAAAGTTCACCTCAGGAAGCTTGGCAGAGTTTTGCTATTATCAATCAGCAATGACATATATGGTTATCACCACTGTCATTGACTTTGCCAACGATCAGTCTAGAGTCTAGACATTCAGAGTGTATGTACCTATGTAAAAAGGTGGTAATGAATATCTTAATTGACATATATTAATGTCAAACACAACTGATTTATTAATATTCTTTGCTGACCTAATAAATAGCCCATTTTCATAAGCCCTAACTGAGCCAACTGTGTTGGTGAATTCTGTACAAATTCAGATGGAAATTTACATCAGCCATTTAATGACACAAAGGGCGTTAACTTATAATTGTTTTGGAAATATTACCAATTAATGTAATACAGAAATCAAAATCTAATGTTATAGTACATTTACACCGCACCAAGTTTCGCAAATTTGGCGAAAAATTGCAAATTTGGAATTCCATCACATTTGACCTCATTCGCCGAACAATACAATCCACAGTTCCCCAAAATAGCAACTCTGCCTGTGTTCCCCATTTAGAATTGCCCAGCAAGAACCTTAATGTGTAATTAACGTGTGATAACTAGTTTTTTTTAAGGAAATCGGCCAATTTTACCAGGAAAAGACAAAAGCCTTCTTGACTCTTCTTTTATTATTACTCTGCAGGTGTGTAAATCATAACGGAAATACATTTTCTTTCGGTGGCTTTTTGTCCTGGTAGAAGATTCTTGCAGGGAAGGTGAAGCCAAATGCAAATTTGTCACTGTAAAGGGTGTCGAATGGCTCATTTGAATTTGCCAAATTTGTGTGGTGTAAATGTACTATTAAAGTAATAAAATTCAATTTGCAGCGCAATTATCGGATAGTAACTACTGATAAGCAATATAAACCAAAAAAAATTATGTAAATAAGAGATTAGACGCATACGCCATTTGGAGGCATGTCAAGAGAATGTGTGTGTGTGTATTAGGAATGCTACGTAGCCTCAGTTCCGCACAGTGGTTCAGCCGGGGAAAAATTAATTTTTATGAATAAGTATCTAGTTTTCATATTTTAGTGATGCAGTCTTATAAAGAAATGTTTAGATATGAACAATTCAATATTACTTTGAATGTAGCCCAAATTATACTTCATAAATGCTACCTTTTCGACTTTGAATAAACAAAAAGTATGTAGCGTCCTACTCCTTCCAACTATTATAAAATAAAAGTTTGAAATAGTTTCTTTGGATTCCTGAAAAAATTGCTTGCCCATATTTGCCCCCTTTACGTTAAATTTATTTAATGAGAAAATTTCAGTTCAAATTTTCATACAAAATTGTTACGTATACGTAACGACGTTGAAATTGATTTTGAACGGTGATTCAGACTTGGGTTTCAATTATGTGGAAGGATAGAGAAAAATCATGCCGGACTACGAGCGAATTTTGGCAGTAATGGAGAGCTGACAACCGTTCTACGAAGCGTACGAAAATTTTGAAGCTAAGATCCCTTCTCCCTGCCGAGCCGCAATGATTACTTATGATGAAAATAATACTATGAGAAAATTTTCAAAATACTATGACGTAGTGAAAACGGCAACAAAGCCGCCCAAGAACAATGAAACGCCATGAAATGGGAAGGATCTCTCTGAGGTTATCAAAGCCAAAAGAGGCTTCAGAGATGAACCATCATTATCGTGGAATTGGGAAGTAAAGCTCTCTCTCGGCGAACAAAGATCAAGCTTCATAATGTATGATCCGGTCCTATTGTATGATCTTTTGAAAGAAAAGTTCTTTGGAAAATGAAGATGCCAACGGTGAATATTGAAAGTTTTACTTCTAAAACGAACAGGTTTTTAACTGCAGTATCACTACCAACACAACATAATTTGTGGCGCCATCTTTTTTTTTCAATTAAATATTTGTAAATTACTCTTTTCATGTAAATATCTATCGCAATTTCTTCGGAAATACCAAAGTGCAAAATAACTTGACAAGACAAATACACTAATTAGAAGTGACACTATCTTGTCATATGCTAAGATACTTGAAGCAGGAGTGAAAACTTGAAGTATGTATCTTTTAAATGTTTATTTATAGCTTCAGGTTGTTGTTTATCTAGTGAGTAATACGTATTTCTTTACATAATTTAATGTGAATATTCCACAAACATATTTATAATGCGGCAAAGATGAATCATTAAGAAAAAATCGCAAAGAATTTGAGCTTAAAGGTGACCAAAAACGGATAGGGACAGGGATAGGGAAAGGGATAGGGATAGGGATAGGGATAGGGATAGGGATAGGGATAGGGATAGGGATAGGGATAGGGATAGGGATAGGGATAGGGATAGGGATAGGGATAGGGATAGAGATAGAGATAGAGATAGAGATAGAGATAGAGATAGAGATAGAGATAGAGATAGAGATAGAGATAGAGATAGAGATAGAGATAGAGATAGAGATAGAGATAGAGATAGAGATAGAGATAGAGATAGAGATAGAGATAGAGATAGAGATAGAGATAGAGATAGAGATAGAGATAGAGATAGAGATAGAGATAGAGATAGAGATAGAGATAGAGATAGAGATAGAGATAGAGATAGAGATAGAGATAGAGATAGAGATAGAGATAGAGATAGAGATAGAGATAGAGATAGAG
This sequence comes from Campiglossa producta, assembly GCA_964058755.1. NCBI lineage: Eukaryota > Metazoa > Arthropoda > Insecta > Diptera > Tephritidae > Campiglossa > Campiglossa producta. Next base: position 106,299,427 of record CAXKVI010000004.1, on the reverse strand, counting down.
ATAGAGATAGAGATACAGATACAGATACAGATACAGATACAGATACAGATACAGATACAGATACAGATACAGATACAGATACAGATACAGATACAGATACAGATACAGATACAGATACAGATACAGATACAGATACAGATACAGATAGAGATACATATTGCGATAGGGATAGGGATAGGGATTGGTTATGTTCAACAGAAAAAAAATGTACAATAATCATATTGATAACAACTAATACTCAAACAACCTCGCGAATTTTGATCAATTAAAATCAGTACATATTATCTACTCTGGAGTTTAACTCAAATGCTATTTCATTCGTACTTTTACTATCTAATCGTAATGTTAATTTACGCTAATTTATACGTAACAGTAGTCATTAAGCAAGTAAATATCGTTGAAACATTTTTTTCGATAAGAACTAGGGCGCATGGAAACGGTTGAGCAGCTGATGAAATTGACTTGAGGTAGGTCCGATACTACTTACAAAAAAAAAAAAAAAAAAAAAAAATTAAAAGGAAAGCACATGGTAACAAAAGTAGTGGGTGCTGTTGTTGTTGTTGTGACAAACGTAATAGTGAAAGAATTTCAAAAGATCTAGAAAAATGCTAATTTCACCTCAACGAAAAGGCAATAGTTGAAAAAAGTAAAATGAACATGGCAACAGCAGTGAAATGAATTCCCTACGCATAATAACCAGAGGTATGTTATTATGTATACAATAGATATACCCGCCTACATATGTGAATATGCAGTGTAAATATGTATGACGTATTTGATTATCGATGATCGGCGTCTAGATAAGTATGTATGTGACTCAAAGGATAGGCGACATCGCAACAGCAGCAAGTGTCAATCATTTGACAACCAACCTGTCGCAAGCACTTTCCATTTTTTCCAATTTTTTTTTTTTTTTGCAAAAACTGTACTTCAGTTTTACAGTTATAACCTAAAACCCTCTATTATGCTACTTGCTTACTCCATTTCCATATCAATTTTGATTTCGGCGCATGGTTTCATTGTAAAGTCTTTGAGCTCTGCCAAACGCCGCTCAACTCACATGCTCTATGCTAATAAATAACGGTCCAGCCGTGATCTAGTCATATGAAGGCTCATTGTTAAAATATTGTAATAGCGTTGCTCAGGTGCTTTTCAATTATTTGCTCACACTTTGTTAATTTGAATTTCAACATCTCAACGAACTATTTTGATATTCCAATAACAAATTTGCATTTTCTTTTCATTTTATACGCCTTTGTTGCATTTTATTTGTCGCTCAAATAAAAGAATTTAAAAGTAGGATAACTGTAAAATTGAAAAATTTTCATGGACACCTGTATTTGAATTTGTTTTGGAATATAGAATTACCGCTATTTGACCGACACAAACAACGCAGGTTTTATTTTGTTTTGTATTTTTCATATTTCCTTACATACTTTTATGCAAATAAAGAACTTTTTAACGGATATTTACAATATCTGAGAGATAACTGTAAATATTCAAGAATCGTATACATTCATATTTATAAGAGTGTTCGTACACGGTTAGAAATTTGAAACTAAGACTTATTTGCATTTTGTGGCTTTGGTCATATTAAAAATGGGTAAAGAGTTAAAGGAGATAAATCTCTAACTCAAGAAAGCAGGAAAGAATTTAGAAATGGGCGTGGCAGGATAGAGATAGGGATAAGGACAGGGATAGGGATAGGGATAGGGATAGGGATAGGGATAGGGATAGGGATAGGGATAGGGATAGGGATAGGGATAGGGATAGGGATAGGGATAGGGATAGGGATAGGGATAGGGATAGGGATAGGGATAGGGATAGGGATAGGGATAGGGATAGGGATAGGGATAGGGATAGGGATAGGGATAGGGATAGGGATAGGGATAGGGATAGGGATAGGGATAGGGATAGGGATAGGGATAGGGATAGGGATAGGGATAGGGATAGGGATAGGGATAGGGATAGGGATAGGGATAGGGATAGGGATAGGGATAGGGATAGGGATAGGGATAGGGATAGGGATAGGGATAGGGATAGGGATAGGGATAGGGATAGGGATAGGGATAGGGATAGGGATAGGGATAGGGATAGGGATAGGGATAGGGATAGGGATAGGGATAGGGATAGGGATAGGGATAGGGATAGGGATAGGGATAGGGATAGGGATAGGGATAGGGATAGGGATAGGGATAGGGATAGGGATAGGGATAGGGATAGGGATAGGGATAGGGATAGGGATAGGGATAGGGATAGGGATAGGGATAGGGATAGGGATAGGGATAGGGATAGGGATAGGGATAGGGATAGGGATAGGGATAGGGATAGGGATAGGGATAGGGATAGGGATAGGGATAGGGATAGGGATAGGGATAGGGATAGGGATAGGGATAGGGATAGGGATAGGGATAGGGATAGGGATAGGGATAGGGATAGGGATAGGGATAGGGATAGGGATAGGGATAGGCATAGGGATAGGGATAGAGATAGAGATAGAGATAGAGATAGAGATAGAGATAGAGATAGAGATAGAGATAGAGATAGAGATAGAGATAGAGATAGAGATAGAGATAGAGATAGAGATAGAGATAGAGATAGAGATAGAGATAGAGATAGAGATAGAGATAGAGATAGAGATAGAGATAGAGATAGAGATAGAGATGGAGATATAAAGATAGAGATAGATATAGGGATAGAGATAGAGATAAGGATATGGATAGGGATAGGTTAGGTTAGGTTCAAGTGGCTGCCGCAGAGGCACATTTAGGCCAGTTTTGAAAGGCCCGTTGTGATACCACCAACACAACGAAAGTCAGTCTCGGGACCCGGCCATATGGAAAATCCCTGAGTTGTTGGGATTTTCCACATAGCAGAATCCCGGGACTGACACTCCTAAACCGACACCGTTACTCCTCCTCGAACCACTTAGATGACTTTATGAAGGCCATCAAGTCCTTTATGTCCAGTTCAGCGGTCCTGCTTATGGATAGGGATAGGGATGTCAAAGGGAAACTAGAGAACAAGAGAAATTCGATATAAAAACAAGTAAGGAAGTCTAAGTTCGGGTGAACCGAACATTAAATAATGAAATATGCCCTAGGAAGATTCACCTACCAATTTATACTATTTTAGCTATTTACCTTACCGAATTATGCCAATTTGTGTGATTTTCGAAATTTTCCATATCGAAAGTGGGCGTGGTCGGAAAGCCATTTCGTCCAATTTCATCAGTTTAACTCCTTACAATGCTAGTATACCTTGTGCAAATTTCATGATTCTACCGTAATCAGTTTAAAAGTTATGACCAGTCGAATTTTCAAAAATGCCCCCCTTAAAGTGGGTGATGCCACGCTCACTTAAAACAATTTATCAAAAAATTATAATATAATGACCAGGGGGATTCACCTATAAAACTATATCATTTTAGACATTTCACCTACCGAGATATGAAAATTTACGAGATTTTCGAAATTTTTGATTTCGAAAAAAGGGGCGTGGTTATCATCCGATTTCGCTCATTTTCAATAGCAACCTAGCTTGGCCAAAAAGTAACCTGAATGCAAAACTTCATGCAAATATCTCAATTTTTACACAAGTTATCGTGTACACGGACAGACGGACGGACGGACATGCCTTAATGAACTTTCATATATGGAACCCTATTTCTATCTCGATTATTTTGTGCCGTTACGTAGTACCGTTATGTGGACAAAATTAGAATACCCCTGAACTAGTACTAGTACGCTGGGTATAATGAGAAGGAGGATAAAAGTAAAATGGAGCTGCGAACGGCATCTGACCACTGGGACAGCGTTTTAAAAAACATTTTGATATTCCCTACCTCGGATCTTGAGCCCGAGACCTTCGGTGTGGCAGGCCAGCATATTACCACTACACAACGGAGACGGTGTATGGCTATCAATATCCCGATTAAACAAAAAACCCGCGGGGTCATCGCCGGCGAATTCATTAAGCGCATACATATACTGGTCGGAGATATGGCAAACATCACTGCCCAGCAAACCATAAGAGCTCTAAATGAGCGCATATGGGACTCTTTCATCTGAGCGCTCACATTCATAATGAGTTCATAAAACAATCATAAACAGTCATAAAATGCTCGTATTTGAGTGGCTTTTCCTATAAACTGGTCATTCATAAATGAGCTCTCAGTCTTATGCATAAAAGACTCTTTTTCGAATGTTTTTATGAGCTCTGAAAAGAGCGCATGAAAGAGTCTTTTTCGAATGATTTTTTGTACGAATTAAGAGCTTCCTTTTCTTCTTTATTTTTATTAATTTCTTTCCAATTTTAATTTTTCCTTTCCTTTCTCATGACTTCTCCCATTCCCTTTTCCTGTCCCTTGCACTTCAAATTTTCCTTTTAAATATGTAGAAACAAATAGGTAAACATTCATTGCATATCTAACATTCAAATATTGTTCATTATTTATTTTCTTACAAAAACTTATTTCAAAAAGAAAAATCATAACGTACTTGAATCCAAATAATGAAAGTAAAAGGTATTTATAGGGGCACACTCAGAAAAACTCGTAAAACAATCATATTTATGTACACGCTCATAAAAGCTCACATAACGATCATAATTATGGGCATGTTCTGAAAAAACTCATAAAAAGGCTCATATTAGAGCTCAGATTTAAGAGC
>CAXKVI010000004.1:106197214-106294557 GCA_964058755.1 Campiglossa producta | reverse complement strand
CATGTCAAGAGAATGTGTGTGTGTGTATTAGGAATGCTACGTAGCCTCAGTTCCGCACAGTGGTTCAGCCGGGGAAAAATTAATTTTTATGAATAAGTATCTAGTTTTCATATTTTAGTGATGCAGTCTTATAAAGAAATGTTTAGATATGAACAATTCAATATTACTTTGAATGTAGCCCAAATTATACTTCATAAATGCTACCTTTTCGACTTTGAATAAACAAAAAGTATGTAGCGTCCTACTCCTTCCAACTATTATAAAATAAAAGTTTGAAATAGTTTCTTTGGATTCCTGAAAAAATTGCTTGCCCATATTTGCCCCCTTTACGTTAAATTTATTTAATGAGAAAATTTCAGTTCAAATTTTCATACAAAATTGTTACGTATACGTAACGACGTTGAAATTGATTTTGAACGGTGATTCAGACTTGGGTTTCAATTATGTGGAAGGATAGAGAAAAATCATGCCGGACTACGAGCGAATTTTGGCAGTAATGGAGAGCTGACAACCGTTCTACGAAGCGTACGAAAATTTTGAAGCTAAGATCCCTTCTCCCTGCCGAGCCGCAATGATTACTTATGATGAAAATAATACTATGAGAAAATTTTCAAAATACTATGACGTAGTGAAAACGGCAACAAAGCCGCCCAAGAACAATGAAACGCCATGAAATGGGAAGGATCTCTCTGAGGTTATCAAAGCCAAAAGAGGCTTCAGAGATGAACCATCATTATCGTGGAATTGGGAAGTAAAGCTCTCTCTCGGCGAACAAAGATCAAGCTTCATAATGTATGATCCGGTCCTATTGTATGATCTTTTGAAAGAAAAGTTCTTTGGAAAATGAAGATGCCAACGGTGAATATTGAAAGTTTTACTTCTAAAACGAACAGGTTTTTAACTGCAGTATCACTACCAACACAACATAATTTGTGGCGCCATCTTTTTTTTTCAATTAAATATTTGTAAATTACTCTTTTCATGTAAATATCTATCGCAATTTCTTCGGAAATACCAAAGTGCAAAATAACTTGACAAGACAAATACACTAATTAGAAGTGACACTATCTTGTCATATGCTAAGATACTTGAAGCAGGAGTGAAAACTTGAAGTATGTATCTTTTAAATGTTTATTTATAGCTTCAGGTTGTTGTTTATCTAGTGAGTAATACGTATTTCTTTACATAATTTAATGTGAATATTCCACAAACATATTTATAATGCGGCAAAGATGAATCATTAAGAAAAAATCGCAAAGAATTTGAGCTTAAAGGTGACCAAAAACGGATAGGGACAGGGATAGGGAAAGGGATAGGGATAGGGATAGGGATAGGGATAGGGATAGGGATAGGGATAGGGATAGGGATAGGGATAGGGATAGGGATAGGGATAGGGATAGGGATAGGGATAGAGATAGAGATAGAGATAGAGATAGAGATAGAGATAGAGATAGAGATAGAGATAGAGATAGAGATAGAGATAGAGATAGAGATAGAGATAGAGATAGAGATAGAGATAGAGATAGAGATAGAGATAGAGATAGAGATAGAGATAGAGATAGAGATAGAGATAGAGATAGAGATAGAGATAGAGATAGAGATAGAGATAGAGATAGAGATAGAGATAGAGATAGAGATAGAGATAGAGATAGAGATAGAGATAGAGATAGAGATAGAGATAGAGATAGAGATAGAGATAGAGATAGAGATAGAGATAGAGATACAGATACAGATACAGATACAGATACAGATACAGATACAGATACAGATACAGATACAGATACAGATACAGATACAGATACAGATACAGATACAGATACAGATACAGATACAGATACAGATACAGATACAGATAGAGATACATATTGCGATAGGGATAGGGATAGGGATTGGTTATGTTCAACAGAAAAAAAATGTACAATAATCATATTGATAACAACTAATACTCAAACAACCTCGCGAATTTTGATCAATTAAAATCAGTACATATTATCTACTCTGGAGTTTAACTCAAATGCTATTTCATTCGTACTTTTACTATCTAATCGTAATGTTAATTTACGCTAATTTATACGTAACAGTAGTCATTAAGCAAGTAAATATCGTTGAAACATTTTTTTCGATAAGAACTAGGGCGCATGGAAACGGTTGAGCAGCTGATGAAATTGACTTGAGGTAGGTCCGATACTACTTACAAAAAAAAAAAAAAAAAAAAAAAATTAAAAGGAAAGCACATGGTAACAAAAGTAGTGGGTGCTGTTGTTGTTGTTGTGACAAACGTAATAGTGAAAGAATTTCAAAAGATCTAGAAAAATGCTAATTTCACCTCAACGAAAAGGCAATAGTTGAAAAAAGTAAAATGAACATGGCAACAGCAGTGAAATGAATTCCCTACGCATAATAACCAGAGGTATGTTATTATGTATACAATAGATATACCCGCCTACATATGTGAATATGCAGTGTAAATATGTATGACGTATTTGATTATCGATGATCGGCGTCTAGATAAGTATGTATGTGACTCAAAGGATAGGCGACATCGCAACAGCAGCAAGTGTCAATCATTTGACAACCAACCTGTCGCAAGCACTTTCCATTTTTTCCAATTTTTTTTTTTTTTTGCAAAAACTGTACTTCAGTTTTACAGTTATAACCTAAAACCCTCTATTATGCTACTTGCTTACTCCATTTCCATATCAATTTTGATTTCGGCGCATGGTTTCATTGTAAAGTCTTTGAGCTCTGCCAAACGCCGCTCAACTCACATGCTCTATGCTAATAAATAACGGTCCAGCCGTGATCTAGTCATATGAAGGCTCATTGTTAAAATATTGTAATAGCGTTGCTCAGGTGCTTTTCAATTATTTGCTCACACTTTGTTAATTTGAATTTCAACATCTCAACGAACTATTTTGATATTCCAATAACAAATTTGCATTTTCTTTTCATTTTATACGCCTTTGTTGCATTTTATTTGTCGCTCAAATAAAAGAATTTAAAAGTAGGATAACTGTAAAATTGAAAAATTTTCATGGACACCTGTATTTGAATTTGTTTTGGAATATAGAATTACCGCTATTTGACCGACACAAACAACGCAGGTTTTATTTTGTTTTGTATTTTTCATATTTCCTTACATACTTTTATGCAAATAAAGAACTTTTTAACGGATATTTACAATATCTGAGAGATAACTGTAAATATTCAAGAATCGTATACATTCATATTTATAAGAGTGTTCGTAGAATCGTATACATTCATATTTATAAGAGTGTTCGTACACGGTTAGAAATTTGAAACTAAGACTTATTTGCATTTTGTGGCTTTGGTCATATTAAAAATGGGTAAAGAGTTAAAGGAGATAAATCTCTAACTCAAGAAAGCAGGAAAGAATTTAGAAATGGGCGTGGCAGGATAGAGATAGGGATAAGGACAGGGATAGGGATAGGGATAGGGATAGGGATAGGGATAGGGATAGGGATAGGGATAGGGATAGGGATAGGGATAGGGATAGGGATAGGGATAGGGATAGGGATAGGGATAGGGATAGGGATAGGGATAGGGATAGGGATAGGGATAGGGATAGGGATAGGGATAGGGATAGGGATAGGGATAGGGATAGGGATAGGGATAGGGATAGGGATAGGGATAGGGATAGGGATAGGGATAGGGATAGGGATAGGGATAGGGATAGGGATAGGGATAGGGATAGGGATAGGGATAGGGATAGGGATAGGGATAGGGATAGGGATAGGGATAGGGATAGGGATAGGGATAGGGATAGGGATAGGGATAGGGATAGGGATAGGGATAGGGATAGGGATAGGGATAGGGATAGGGATAGGGATAGGGATAGGGATAGGGATAGGGATAGGGATAGGGATAGGGATAGGGATAGGGATAGGGATAGGGATAGGGATAGGGATAGGGATAGGGATAGGGATAGGGATAGGGATAGGGATAGGGATAGGGATAGGGATAGGGATAGGGATAGGGATAGGGATAGGGATAGGGATAGGGATAGGGATAGGGATAGGGATAGGGATAGGGATAGGGATAGGGATAGGGATAGGGATAGGGATAGGGATAGGGATAGGGATAGGGATAGGGATAGGGATAGGGATAGGGATAGGGATAGGGATAGGGATAGGGATAGGGATAGGGATAGGGATAGGCATAGGGATAGGGATAGAGATAGAGATAGAGATAGAGATAGAGATAGAGATAGAGATAGAGATAGAGATAGAGATAGAGATAGAGATAGAGATAGAGATAGAGATAGAGATAGAGATAGAGATAGAGATAGAGATAGAGATAGAGATAGAGATAGAGATAGAGATAGAGATAGAGATAGAGATAGAGATAGAGATGGAGATATAAAGATAGAGATAGATATAGGGATAGAGATAGAGATAAGGATATGGATAGGGATAGGTTAGGTTAGGTTCAAGTGGCTGCCGCAGAGGCACATTTAGGCCAGTTTTGAAAGGCCCGTTGTGATACCACCAACACAACGAAAGTCAGTCTCGGGACCCGGCCATATGGAAAATCCCTGAGTTGTTGGGATTTTCCACATAGCAGAATCCCGGGACTGACACTCCTAAACCGACACCGTTACTCCTCCTCGAACCACTTAGATGACTTTATGAAGGCCATCAAGTCCTTTATGTCCAGTTCAGCGGTCCTGCTTATGGATAGGGATAGGGATGTCAAAGGGAAACTAGAGAACAAGAGAAATTCGATATAAAAACAAGTAAGGAAGTCTAAGTTCGGGTGAACCGAACATTAAATAATGAAATATGCCCTAGGAAGATTCACCTACCAATTTATACTATTTTAGCTATTTACCTTACCGAATTATGCCAATTTGTGTGATTTTCGAAATTTTCCATATCGAAAGTGGGCGTGGTCGGAAAGCCATTTCGTCCAATTTCATCAGTTTAACTCCTTACAATGCTAGTATACCTTGTGCAAATTTCATGATTCTACCGTAATCAGTTTAAAAGTTATGACCAGTCGAATTTTCAAAAATGCCCCCCTTAAAGTGGGTGATGCCACGCTCACTTAAAACAATTTATCAAAAAATTATAATATAATGACCAGGGGGATTCACCTATAAAACTATATCATTTTAGACATTTCACCTACCGAGATATGAAAATTTACGAGATTTTCGAAATTTTTGATTTCGAAAAAAGGGGCGTGGTTATCATCCGATTTCGCTCATTTTCAATAGCAACCTAGCTTGGCCAAAAAGTAACCTGAATGCAAAACTTCATGCAAATATCTCAATTTTTACACAAGTTATCGTGTACACGGACAGACGGACGGACGGACATGCCTTAATGAACTTTCATATATGGAACCCTATTTCTATCTCGATTATTTTGTGCCGTTACGTAGTACCGTTATGTGGACAAAATTAGAATACCCCTGAACTAGTACTAGTACGCTGGGTATAATGAGAAGGAGGATAAAAGTAAAATGGAGCTGCGAACGGCATCTGACCACTGGGACAGCGTTTTAAAAAACATTTTGATATTCCCTACCTCGGATCTTGAGCCCGAGACCTTCGGTGTGGCAGGCCAGCATATTACCACTACACAACGGAGACGGTGTATGGCTATCAATATCCCGATTAAACAAAAAACCCGCGGGGTCATCGCCGGCGAATTCATTAAGCGCATACATATACTGGTCGGAGATATGGCAAACATCACTGCCCAGCAAACCATAAGAGCTCTAAATGAGCGCATATGGGACTCTTTCATCTGAGCGCTCACATTCATAATGAGTTCATAAAACAATCATAAACAGTCATAAAATGCTCGTATTTGAGTGGCTTTTCCTATAAACTGGTCATTCATAAATGAGCTCTCAGTCTTATGCATAAAAGACTCTTTTTCGAATGTTTTTATGAGCTCTGAAAAGAGCGCATGAAAGAGTCTTTTTCGAATGATTTTTTGTACGAATTAAGAGCTTCCTTTTCTTCTTTATTTTTATTAATTTCTTTCCAATTTTAATTTTTCCTTTCCTTTCTCATGACTTCTCCCATTCCCTTTTCCTGTCCCTTGCACTTCAAATTTTCCTTTTAAATATGTAGAAACAAATAGGTAAACATTCATTGCATATCTAACATTCAAATATTGTTCATTATTTATTTTCTTACAAAAACTTATTTCAAAAAGAAAAATCATAACGTACTTGAATCCAAATAATGAAAGTAAAAGGTATTTATAGGGGCACACTCAGAAAAACTCGTAAAACAATCATATTTATGTACACGCTCATAAAAGCTCACATAACGATCATAATTATGGGCATGTTCTGAAAAAACTCATAAAAAGGCTCATATTAGAGCTCAGATTTAAGAGCGCTCCGAAGCTGGTTTGCTGGGTGAATATACATATGACCCTATGTCGAAATCGGATCAAACAAAACCATGAGCGCTGTCAGGCCCTATCCGAGCTATTCGACAGGGTGAACAACTTTCATTTCGTAATGGAAAGATGACGAAATCAGCATAAAATAGATGGCATAAGCGAGAGTTTCGGGATATGGAGAGGTTTGCCACGGAGTTTCACTACAATTCGATGCGGGTGTACGTCGCAGGTTGAAGCAGGGTCGTGGGTAGAACCAACTGCAAAGTTAAAACACGCTTTATCTTTAGCAAAGCTATGGACTGAGCAGATCGCGCCCGGAATAAGAAAGTGAGAAACGCTTGTCCTCTACGGAGCTATTACAAATATCACATTTTACCCCATGTCAACCCCCGACTACATTTTTAATACCAGAGCTCGCTTACGTCGATACGAAAGCTCCTTCCACAGGGAAAATTGCGATGCATCGAATTTGGATCTTTAATCTAACATCCATGAACTACAAGGTGGATTAGTAAGACTACCTAATCTGAGGGTTAGACAATTGAAGTCAGCCATGGCTAATAGTTCATATCTCGTCCTGAAGCGGTTAAAAAATGGAAATAAGGAGCTTTGAAACTGTTCGAGCGGAAACGGATAGTGAATGATCTCGCTGCGTAAGCTTGAACTAGTGCAGTCGCCATATGGTTTAGTTCTGTACTAGTTCTCAGCTAGTCGAATATTCTTCTAAAAAGATAACTACAATACAGAGTGGTCAATTGATAGAACATATCAAGTACTTTTTTATTGTTTTTCAATATTTGCATCTCTAGTAAATAAAATCTACAACTAATTTTACAACTCAGTTCATCCATCATATACCAACTTCTTAAAACAGGTAAATATATATTTTTTCCGTAATCAATCAATCAAAAGAGCCTTTTAATAGCAGTCCTTTAGCGTTGGTTGTTTCTGATTAAGACGTAATTGTTCCAAAGCGATTTCATGAGCACGGAAATGTTCACGCGTTGCTTTCTCAAGAGCAGCCAAGCCTGGATCACTGCCATAGCTGATTTTCATAGCATCGGAGGAGCCAGGTGCAAATGAGGCAATTGCGGGTAACGGCGCTGATGGAGCAATCGCTGCGAATGAAGTTATTGGAGCAGCAATCGAAGTGCGCGCAGGAAACAAAACTGGTCCGGCTGTTATTGGTGCGCTAGCCGAAGCAAAAGCAGTAGCGGCAGGTTGAGCCAACGAAGGAGAGGCAGGTAAAAATGGGTTACCAGCTGGCATTATGGGCTTCTCAAAACGTTTCTCATAAGCTGGTATCTGATTTAAAGCAGCTAGCGCGGATGAGAGTGGTACAACATCAGTGGGGGCGTATGCGTCCTTGCTACCCAACTGCTGCTGCTGCTGCTGCTGTTGATTAGGAATGTATTGCAATAAGTAAGGTTTGTCCACGTTAAGATAACCATTAGTGACGTCACGCAAATAATATAAACCAGGTTGAGCTGCGTTATTTTGTAGCTGTGCTGCGGTCTGCTGTTGCTGCGCTATAGGCTGCTGAGCGCCACCAATGAAGTAGGCTGTGGTGGGAATAGCAGCGCCAACTTGATTACCGCCAAAACGCAACATTTGAGGAGCTACACCAGCGCGTTCACTCCCATCCGTTTGTAATTGCGCTGCTTGACTCAATTGTTGAAGCGCTTGCGTTGATTGAACGAGAAGCTGCGTTGTTTGAGGGAGCGCTTGTTTTGGTAGTTCCCCTGCAGCGGGCACTTGAGGACGCTCTGCATAGTGTTCATCATCTTTACGCTTCTCAGCTGTCTGCTCTAAGCGCGCCTGATCTAAACGATCTTGCTCTTGACGCCTTTGTTCCTCCAATTGTAGACGCTTTAGCTCTTCGGCTTGCAAGCGCGCCTCTTCTTTCAAGCGCGCCTCTTCTACCAAACGTTCAGCTTCGCGCTGTTTTGCTTCCTCGATGCGCAAACGCGCCTCTTCTGCACTTTCGTTGTTGTTAAGTGGCTCAGGTAGTGTATCAGTTGCGGGCGCTGCATAGTTTGTAGATTCTTTTGTGTGCGCGCTTGCTTGCGCTGCGTTTGCGGACTGCTGCTCATTTGCCTTAGAGAAAGCTTCTTTAAGCAACTTCAAATGTTCTTCACGCGCGCGTTGCACTTCAATTGTGTCTTGCACCGCCGCCACCGCGGCTTGTGATTGATGTAAAGCATCGACTGCTGCGTGCTGTTGATGTCCAACGCTGGTGGTTAGGGTTTTGGTAGCGCCCTGCTGCTGGCTTACCGCTGTTGGCGTATAGTGCTGGGGGTGTATTTGTGCCACATCTGACGCGCTTTTACCGCCAATCGCGCTCAGTTTTTCTGCATTGAATTCTGCTTGCTTTTGCAGTTCTTCCAAAATTCTTAAATGCTCTGAGCGTGCGCGTTGCACTTCAGGTGTGTCTTGCACAGGTGAGGGTAGTTGCGCGATGCTACTTGTGTGCAATTTGTGTTCAATAGGTTTGCCGAACGCTTGCTGCTGCTGCTGTCCATAAAGCTTCTCTTGATATTTCTCGCCTGAGTTGTGCGCGTCTGCGTAAATAGTGACTGTGTCGCTTCGGTCTGTTAATGCCGCGAGCCGGTTTTGTTCTGCTGTATATTTGGTGCTGCTCTCGTGCTGTACAAAGTTGAAGCCGCCTTGATGCTGTGGCTGCTGCTGTTGGGTCGCGAAACTGGTTGAGTCTGATGTATAAGCAATATTCTTAGTATCATAGTGTCCCATTGATTGTTGCTGGTGTGTGGCGCCCTCATTAGTATGCACTTTATTCTCATTTTCCGCTTCTTTCTCAGCGCGCTGCTTAGCTTCATGCCATAAACGTAAATGTTCCGCTTTGGCGCGTTGCACCTCAGGTGTTTCTTGTATGAAACTCAAATTCTCTACAACATGCATTGCCTGTCCGTGTTGCGCCTGTTGCTGTGCGACTGCGTGCGCTTCGTACTGCGCCTTCGCTTGTTGCACATCCCCGCTGCTGCTCTCTTCCACTTTCTTTGCCGCTTCGGTAGCTTTGGCTGCTTCTGCATGCGCTTGTTGTAGGCGCTGTAATTCCTCCTGATATAGACGCAAGTGTTCTTCGCGCGCGTGCTTTTGCTCAGCTGTTTCGCCAATAATTATTGCTTGCGCTGTAGTCGGCACCGCTGGGCTCTTCAAATCAGCTTGCGCACTTTGGAAACGTAAATGAATTGCGCCCGGTGCTGCGGCTTCATTTGGCGCGCCAATTTCGTGCTGTTGTTCCAACATTTGACCACTTCTCAGGCGTGCAGCTTGCTCATTCCATAAACGTAAATGCTCATCACGTACTTGTTGCATTTGTGTTGTTGCCGCGGCATCCGCGCTCGCTTCACCGCGTCTCGAAGCAATGATAATATCCTCGAATGTTTTGACTTTAGCTAACAAATCAGCAGTGGGCTCTTGTCCAGCTGCTTTTAGACGTTCCGTCTCTTGTCTATATTGATCATACTGATTCATAGACCACAAACGAAAATGTTCATCGCGCGCTTTGCTGCGTTCTGCCTCATCCTTGTTAAGCGATCCTTTTATCAATTGTGTCAGATATTCATCGGTGGTAATTCTTCGACTTTGTTGTTGCACTGCGTTGGGTACGTTATAACCAATTATATGTTGTACACCTTGCGTATCGAGATAACGTACATAGCCATGCGACGAGTGTGGCAATGAGTTACCCACCGCATTCGCAAATCCACCATGTACTTGACTATGGGCACGCATGTCGGCGCCATAGGGATAACCAGCGACTGCAGCAGCCGCACGCGCATACCTGCTCAAGCCAAGCAAGCTGAGCAACGTTGCGACTATAAATAATCGCATTTTTAACGGTGATTCGTAGAAGCAAAACTTCACTGACTTGTCTTCTATCAAAGTCAAGCCCAAAGTCCTTAGTCCTTTAATATATATTCTCCTCTGTAATTTGTGTGCCGCACAACTGCTACGTCCACCCTAGTATTCTAGTGCGCTGCTTCCTGGATGTAGCCTAGTACGTACTCCAACGTTCTTTGCTCGAAATTAAACTGTTGACTTTGATCGCGTATACGCGTCTATTTATACACAAAATTTTGCTAGCCCTATGCCTTTGTAGCGCTGCTGTCCTGCCACTCACAACTTCTTGTTACTTATTTTCATCTCTTGTACGTTCTTAATGCATTCTAGAATAAAATTTTTGTTTCATTTGAAACAGGAAATGTTGTGAACTTTAATACAACAGTACGGTTGAATTCACCGTTGCCGGTTGTGGTGACCATTGACTCGTCTCGCATTGCGGTTATCCCCTCGCTTGAACCAGTCGCATGTCTTGTGTGTCCTTGAGCTTCACTTTTTGTGCTTCCTTTTTCAATTGTATTTTTCCTTTAAACCGCTTATCAGCACGCTATTTTTAGTTTAGGCTGAGCTTGACATCAGGAAAAAGTGGCTGTTTCGCACATTATACAGTGGGCTAAAATTTATGAATTTTTTTTTTGTTTATTTTTTTTTTTTTTTTTGTTTTTTTGTTATTTTATTTTATTAACATTTTTCAGTTCTCGGTTTTTAATTATATTTTATTTTATTCGTCTTTTTTAATTTTTGTTTTTTTTTGTTCATTTTTTTTTATTTTTTTAATTTAAGGAAATTTATTTTATTTTATTTTTTTTTTATACTTTATTTTTTATTTTATGTCATTTTATTTTATTTTACTTTATTTAATTTTATTTTTTCGAAACTAGATATTTTTTTTATTTTTTTTATAACATTTTTTCAAGCCTATTTTTATTTTTATTTTTTATTATATTTTTTATGTTTTGTTCTTTTTAATTATTTTCATTTATTTTTTAATTTTTTATTTTTTTTTTAATTTCTGTCAACTTTTTTTATTTTATGGTCCACTGTGCAAGAACGAATCCCTTTGCAATGTTTTGATACTCATAAATTTCAACATTGCCCCAGGATATCGATATTATTTTCAGTGTACACTTTACACTTGTTCCTTTTTTACAGATCAACAGCTTACTGTTTTTTTTCAGTATTTTTTTTCGCTCAAATTTTTATAGCCAGTTGCGCTTGCAAGTATTGCCATAGCTTTACTAACTTATTTTCATAAAAATATCTTGATAAAATTACTAGCTAAATCTTATTGATATAACTTGCACTCATTTTTTATAACTTTATAAAAAAGTGGGCGTGGCATCCAATCGTCTTTGTCCATTTTCACAATAAACGGTTACCTGTATACAGTCGACAATTTTGCCTAATTTTTTTCGGCGAAAAAATATTAGTTTTATAGTTATGAAATACAAAACTTTGTGGAATAATCAAGTATAAAAGGGACGAGGCCACGCCCATTTAAGAAAATTTATTTTTTTAGCTTTCTTCTTAAATGAAATAAGGCGAGTCTTCAGTTATGAAGGAAATTCGACCCAAAAATTAAACAACCACGCCTACTTTCTTATATGTAGGGTATTAGTTTTTTGTATGTACCAAGAATATTTCCTAGGTCCCCGAAGATGATTAGCTTTACTGTCACCTGTCAAAATCCTGACCATAGTTTTCTGACCGTTTATTTTTTCTCGCCAACAATGAAAAATATCGCTTAAGATAACTTTTTTGTTGGCGCGAAAAAATAAAAATAAAAAATAATATAAGCCAAAATTATTCGGTCGGTCAAATATTCCATGTAATTTTCTACAAAAAATATTACTTGCAGAAAACCATTAAATTAACCCTATATTTCCTAGAATGCCTTGATAGATCGCAACTTGGTATACACTTTTTCAGTTTATTCCATCTTTGACATCTCTACTTGAAGATTCTTGATTTTTACATGCCATTGCACGCTTATGTATAGCTTGGTCATGTGTACATATGTCTATACATAATTGGCTTGATTATACTTCAACTGTAAAGAGCAGTTAATTTCCGTTCTCCGGTTCACATATCGTCCTCATGTCCACATTTATCCTCCCTTTATTTGTCAAGTTACTATTATTTAATTTTTTTATTGATAAACGTTGGCATTCTGGGTTGGTGTGAAAAGGAGGAGCTGATATTTATCATGTTGTTCGGTTCAAAAGAGTCCGCAATTTATTGATTTTTTTATTACTTCAAGGACATTTGTGGCACTTAAGATTAATCGGTTCCTATACTGTTTTGGACAGGTTTAACTGTTAAAAACATAATTTATTGCAAACATAGTTGAAACTGAAGTTTTTTGATTTCCTACATATGTAATTTCTAGAAATCTTAAAACTAGTTTGTATGGATTATGGTGCTGTTATTTTATAAATTTTATATTTTTGCAACTGCCTGAATTTAGTAGATTACTGCTTCGAATTGGAAGACGAAGACGCTGAATCTCTTCTGGTATGGTAATCACTATTGAATCTTTTTCGACAACGCTCAGGTGCTCATTTATCATGCATCCAAGACTAACTCCGTCTGTATAGTATAAATGTTGAGAACTTGGGCAACCACCGTGTAGACACATAGATACATACGTAATGTTTCCCAAAGGTTAAGCGTATTTTTTATATCCACTCGTAATGCATGTGGCAATAACATTCTCCAACAAGGGTCGCACCAATATGTAGGTACATGCATATAAGCAAATATGCAACAACGTATCGATTGCGCCAACGCATTATCGCTTTCAACGTCCGGTCAACTCTAAATTCAATTATTTAAATTCCATTTACGGTGACATCGAGGCGCGTATACCTTGCGCAAATGTAACGTACAGACATACATATACATATGTAGATTGGATAGTACTTTCCAAGTCATGAAAATGCCAAGAACAATCAGTTGATCTGTTTGTTATTGTCCCCACCTCAAAAAAGGGTTACGTGTTCCGGCGGCTTGCTGTCGTTTGCGGTGTTGCAATGTTGATGGTGGTGTCGAAACAGGAATTGTGCAAACCGGTTACGATCGCAATTTCGTTATTTTTCTGGTATTAAGAAATACCTAAATTGAATTACATTCAATACATGTTAAGTAAATTGTTTGAGCCGCCAATATGTCGCCAGACGCCAGTGCGCATGCGTATGAGTGGGCTTTGCGCAATGCAATGTTCTTTCGCAAAGCTATGTTGATGAGAATTACGTCAAAGCAAAGTTTGTGGAAAGTTTTTTTTTTTTTTTAAATACGACTTTTTTGCATTTTATTTATTTTTTGAGTTGCTGAAATTTAGCGCAAATACATTCATTAGTCTTGGGGGGTCTGCTATTGCAATTTTATTGTATGTAAGGAGTAGGTACTTTTGTACTTTATATGAAGGTTAACGCACATAATTCCAAGCTTGCATAGAGTTTGGTCAACTCAACGTGTAAAATGATAAATTCTTTTTTTTTTTACCTTTTGTACGTCTTTTTTGATTTTTTACCTTCTTTTTAGTTTTAGAAGATAAAACTTGTTTTTTCTTTGTTAGAGTACCGACAGCAACATTTCCCTGAAAGTCTTGGGAGTTTTACACATACATATGTACCTATTGATTTGGCTTTTTTTTCTTCATTAAAATCGAGTAAGTTTTGAGCTTGATACGGTTATCTACTCGGATTATAAATTTTTCTGACCGTAGTGCAACCGAAAAAGTAAAAAAGTAAGGTGCACCGACTGACATCTTTTGCACTCTAATCTTTTCCTTTTAGTCTATATTTTATTCCTTCTTCCCACTTTTTTAACTATTTCTTCTTCTTTTTTTCTTTTCCCGTTTCTTTACTTTTATTTTTTACTTTTGCTTTTCCTTTGTCTTTTTTTCTTCCTTCTTCCTATAATTCCACTGGAATGATCATACTCCTTCTCTTTCTAACTTCCACTAACCTACTTTTCTCCGTCTCCTTGTTTTCTCCATTAGCTTTTGTTTCTCCTTTATCTTCTCTTCGCCCTCTACATTATTTTTCTTTTTTAATTTTCTTTCTCCTTATTTTTCTTATTGCTTTTTACTTCTTTTCTTCTGTTTCTTCTTTTTCTTCTTCTCTTCATTAGCTTTTATTTCTTCTCTTCAACATTCCGTTTTTCGTTGTCTTTGCACCGCCTTATTTTCTTAGCTGCCCCTTGGTAGTTTTTCTTTCCAAAGATTCCTTTTCATCTCTTGTTCTTCTTTTTTTGCTACATTTTTGTTATGGTACTCCTCTTATTTTATTTTCCTTTGATATGTCCTCGTACTCCTTCTCTTTGGAATTCTTCTTCTTTCTCCCATTTTGCTTTTGCTTCTTCATCCCTCTATACTTTCGTTGATCTTCTCTCTCTCCTTCTTCCTGTTCCTCTCCATTTTCCGTTAATTCCTATTTTCTCCGCCTTTTTTCTTATTTCCTTTCTCATTTTCTTACTGGTTATCCTTTCTGTTCTACTGTTCTATCTTTTCTTCATAATCTTTTATTTCTTCCCTTTCTACACTTTTTTCTTATCTTTTTCCCCTTCTTCTCATAACTTTCCTTTACGTAATTTCATCCACCTTGTAATGATTTCCCTTGCGTATTATTCAGTTTTCTTCTTTTTTCTTCTGTTTTCATTTCCACATAGTCGCCTTCTCTTTCTGCTTCAATTCCAAAAAACGCAATTAATTCCGGATTT
Source organism: Campiglossa producta (assembly GCA_964058755.1). NCBI lineage: Eukaryota > Metazoa > Arthropoda > Insecta > Diptera > Tephritidae > Campiglossa > Campiglossa producta. The sequence continues at coordinate 106,279,585 of CAXKVI010000004.1, read as the reverse complement.
GCGCTAATGTATCCGCCCTATTACTTTAAATTTTTCATTCTCCATTTTCTTTTCCTTTGGTCCTTTACCTCTTTTCTTTTTTCTTTTTCTTTCCTGTTCTAATTGTTTTCCTTTTTTCTTTATCTGTTCATATTTTCTTAATTAACACTCATTCTCTTCAAATCTAATCTAATCTTGGCTTGCGTCATTTATTGACGCTTAACCGCCTATGCGATTTTGACCGTTTCTTATCATCCCCCACTTTTTGTTTCCATCTCATTCGAGGCCTCCCCCTTCCTATGCTGTCGAATTCGGGTGTCGATAGGAAAACCTTCTGTGCTGGAGCTTCTTTGTCCATTCGGATGACATGACCCAGCCAGCGGAGCCTTTGGGCTTAAATTCGCTGGACTATGTTCAGATCTGCCTAAAGCTCGTACAGCTTCATCGTTAAATTCCCTTCTATACTCGCGTTGGCATCACGTGAAGGACCATAAATCTCTTCTTTTCTCTCAAATACTCCAAGGGCCATTTCATCTTCTCTTGACACTGTCCATGATTCTGAGCCGTACATCAGGACTAGTATGATGAGAGACTTATAGAGCTTGATCTTTGTTTATCGAGAGTCCAAAGTAACGCTTGTTGGCAAGAGTGATTATCCGTTGGATTTCTAGACTGATATTATTTTCGGTGTTCATGCTGGTTCCCAAATAGACGAAGTCCCTCACCATTTCAAATTTGTAGCTATCAACGGTCTCCTCAAATCTGTCATTTTGAAATAGTGATATATTATAAGTATTTCCGCTTGGAAATTTTCTAACAAATTTACCAAAACATTTTAAAAATTTAGTGCTCATCATATAAGCCGTTAACATTCCAAGCCCTGATTCATTGGAGTTAGTTGATAAGCAGTAAACTGGTTTTTAAAAGTTTTTTTGTGCGTATCACTGTGACATTGTTAATTTAATTATCACTGTCGCCACCCGTTAATTTGCATACTTCACCGTCATTCGCGCTCTTCAAGCGCTCACGCATTCATTCATGACAGCTTCGAGTGCGTCGGGTGCAAAGTATGCAAAGTACGCTAACGGTGCTGTATCCAACTGACTTTAGCACGTTATGTATGTATGTGGTTAAAATGGAATTCAAATTTAAATTTTATGTTCAAGCTTTTTCTCTTCATAAATTTGTACGTTGGTGTAGACGAATAAGTTCACGTAGGTATTTTTCAGCTGACATTCAACTGGATCGTATTTTTGGTGATCATGCATCGAATGGTTAAAGTGAATCATGTTAACAAGAAAGATCCTGTTAAATTAACCAGAACGTTGCTATTAAGTTAACAAGAAAGGTTCTGACAAATTTACAGAAAATAAAGATCCAGTTGATTTAACGAGAAAGATCTTGTTAAATTAAAAAGAAAGAGGCTGCGGTCAAGTTTGGGCAGGTCCACCCTTGTGTCTACTAGTCCACGAATAAGATCTCATTTGCAAAATGTTTGCTTATCATGATTTTTTATATGCATAAATATTTGTTTTAATTTATCTCTGAAATATTCGAATGTCACAGTAACAGACTTCGAAATTACCTATATACAGGAATTCCGAAAATTGGTTTTTTAATATTGAAATATTTAAATGAATCATCAATATTCACTTGCACAACCAATCACATACACACATTTGTACAATTTTTTGGTTTAGCTGTTTGAAGATTTTCGTATCGCCGGAATACTCGTACCAATAACAACCAGCTTTAAAGAAGTTGACCACAAAAACGTGAACGCACTTGAACTTGCTAAGGAGATATACCTACATACATATGCGCAAGTATACTCGGCCTTTACTATGCGAAAAGGTGCGCTTAAAAGAGGAAAGAAAATCAATATCAAAAGTAAGATTAACGAAATTCGGGTTATGCTCAGTACAATATACCTGCATAGCTATTTGTTGGCTTGGAATGTAGTGGACCATTAACCTGGCGAGAAGACAAATCGAAGTATGGGTCGTAGGTACCTCTCAGCACTGGCCTACACTCTTCTGAATGTTTGCCTAAATTGTAAGCTTCTTGGATTAGGTACATAGATATGTACATATGACCACAACAAAGTGGGTCTAAAATTTAAAACCAGAAATGGTTTACAATTGGCAGAACCCGAGGACGAGGCTCTCCGCATCAGACTCGACGGCTTTGCCTACTGAGCCACGGCGCACACAAAAATTGTTTGGGAAAATTTCAACTAATTGAAAAATCTGTTAAAAATAAATTAAATATGTAAAACAAAAAAAATTTCGGCCCAAAAGTTTTAAATTTTACATCAGAAACGTCTCAAGAAAAAAAATAAATAAAAATTGTGTCGGTAGGCAGGATTTGAACCGATCCACTCCACATTGAGGTTCGTTGAAATACGGGGCTCACAAAAATGATGTGTGCAAAATTCAATAACTAGAAAAAAGTTTCAAAAATAATCAAAAAATGATTTATTTATTGTTATTATTATTCTATGAAAAATTTCTAAGCAAGAATACAAAGCGGTTTGGCAAGATCCTTCAACAAGATCGATATTTCAATCATCGTAGTTGGTATTGTTTGTAGCATTTTTCAACTTGTTTTCGCCAAAAACTCAAAAAGAATAATTTGATAAAAATTATTCGACTGGTTAAAAGTCCACAAAATTTTCAAGTTTCATAAAAAAAATAATAATTTCAGACAGCTTTTTTTCAGTTGGGTTTTGAATCCTAGCCGAAAAAATTAGAAATCTTTCCTGGTTTGCATTTTACTGCGTAAAGTTTTAAAAAGCTTAACCCGCCATGTACTTTTGGACCAGTTTTCTAATACCGAACTACAAGTTAACCCATTACAGGGTTTTGAACCATTTTTTACGAAAAAGATAATCTTCTCATGATGATGATGAGAAAATACTAAATAGATCAGAATAGACTGTAAAAAATTGTAACCTAAATCTTAAACTTCCAAAATGAATAAAAATAATATATGTATAACTTCTCCTTCTAAATCAGGCCTCGGTAGTTAGCTGTACAATGGTCCGAAAATTTGAGAACCAAATTCACTCTTTGCTTGGCCTCTCGAACAATGAAATTGTTGCTGCGCTTGTGAGATCTACATATGTACACTCAGAAAAAAGTTTCCTTATTTTGGCTCTAAAGACATGGCTTCCTTAAACTAAGAAAAATATTCCTTAATTTGAAGTTTTTCCTCAATTCAAAGCCATTTTTCCTTAAATTGAGGAAAAAAGTCTTTAAATTAAGGAAGCCATGTCTTTGGAGCCAAATAAGGAAAAATTTTTCCTTGAAATAAGGAAACTTTTTTTTGAGTGTATATATTTCAAATCTTTCATGTTATTATACATAGCTTACCACAGTGTGGTATAAAAATATTATTGCGGTAGTCGTAACTTTATTTGACGCTAAACGCGCGCGTGATTCGATAAACGTCAACACCAAATTACCTTAAGCGCGGTTTTAGCCAGCATAGCAACATACAAAGTCTAAGTTATTTGTAGGTATTTCAATGGAAAAGCTCTTGAATGGCGTTTCGTGCTTATGCAAACGTATAAAATTTGTATGAAACAAGTTGGGTGTGGGTTTTTATATCAGAGGTATTAATATAGTTTTTTGAATAGACTCGAACAAGCTTTAAGTTAAGCTGACTCGGCACACAGAGTACTCCGAGGCACATTGCCTGCAAAATAATTGTCTATAATAGTTACATTCTATCATTCCAAAAAAGGGTCAGCACTAAAATTTAGCACTATATCTTTTGGTTGGAATTCAAATAAAACCACTGAAGAGCCTGTTTTCGTAACACCTGTAAAATTATGAATTTGTAAAGATGTCGTTAAAGCTATCACCAACTAATATGTGTCAAATAAAATATATTTTGATTTTTTTATTTTGCTTACGTGGCAAACTAGTTTTGTTTGGACTTTGAAATTTTGAGTAGCATGTCTTCAATGGGGCTTTTTCATACTTTACCGAATCACGAAGCAAGTGAGTAGCCTGTAATAAAGTATGCACATCCGACATACATAAAAACACATAAAAGATGCCACCCAACAAGCCAAAACACATATAAAAAATGAGCCTAAGTTTTAAACCCGTTGTTGTTGTTGTTGTAGCCATACTTTGCCCTGCCTAGTCGGAAGATCCACTTATAAAAAGTTAGGTGACAGACCAGACAGGGGTTGTACGGCTGTTGACAGTACTTTAACAGTTTAAAAAGAATTTCAATTTCTTTTGGTTTCGATTTAAAATCTAAATAAATGAAAAAGCAGTCAACAAATTTTTTTTTTGTTTGTTTGAATGTAATTGAATTTTGCCCACAAAAACTTTATGTGCGGCATAGCTTAAAGGTAGAGCAATCGGCTGTGACTCCTGAGCGCTTCCGTTCGAATCCTGCGAAGTGCCACATTTTTTAAATTTTATTTTATTCTTAAAACTTTTCGGTTTAAAATTAACATTTTTTTTAGTTATTGTTATATTTACGAACTTTGAAAATTTTGTAAACTTTTGACCAGTCGAATAATTTTTACCAAATTATTCTATTTGGGTTTTGGCGAAAACAAGTTGAAAAATGCTACAAACAACACCAACTACGATAATTGCCATTTCGATCTTGTTGAAGGATCTTGTTTTCGACAAAACTCGAAAAGAATAATTTGATATAATTTATTCGACTGGTCAAAAGTCCATAAAAGTTTTTGGTTTGAAAATTAAAACTTTTCGGTTTAAAATTAAAAGTTTTTGGTTTGAAAATCAAAACTTTTCGGTTTCAAATTAAAACTTTTTGGTTTAAAAATTACAACTTTTCGGTTTAAAATTAAAACCATTTCGGTCTACAATTTTTGTTTTGTTTTCATTTATTTTTGAAAACTTATTCAAGATTGAATTTTGCCAACAACATTTATATGTGCGATGTATGTAGCTCAGTGGTAGAGCAGACAGGCATGATGCGGGGAGTCTTGTTACGAGTCTCAGCCAGAAAATTGTTAAAAAATTTGTGGTTTAAAATTGAAAACCGTTTCATTTAACCAATTTTTTTCAAAACTGGTGTTATGGAACCCTTTGAAAAGCATACTTACTTTGGGTTGACAATTGTTACGCAGTTGTACCATGTTTACCTGGTGGCACGAAGAAGCTGGTCGGCGTCTGCCCGTGTGCGTCTAGCTGTCCCGGAGCTTCAGCCACTTATGTGGATTCGTTGACCAAACGGCCGACCAAACCACCAGTTGAGACAAACCCAAGGCCTAACAAGAAAAAATTTACGCACACGTAAGGGTTAAGGGAATTTCTTACCTCATCACATACTATGATCAATGACTAACCTTTTGAGAAAGCGACACAACACTTTGTCTTTTGCCTAGCGGTTCTTCTTCCTATTACTTACCGCTCTTAACCCACCCTACCATGACTTCTCTGATGTAAGCGAGAAGTCCCAATATAAAAAGCAACAACAACAACGAATTTCAGACCATTATTACAAACTTTACAACTTCATATTTATTTAATAAAACAAACTAATCAACTAATAAAAATGTAGTATTTTAGTTTCATACTAATTTTAGTTCGGACAATGCAAAAAGTACTATTTTTACTATCAATCTGAAGTCCGAACACTTGTAGGAACGGTATGGAATCGGAACAATTTTTGAATAACAAGCCTACTATGTGTATGAAATTCAAATTATTAACCTACAAATTAACTAAACTGCGGTAGTAGAAAAGTGAAAAGCATTTGAGATTGAAAATAATTTTAATTTGATTGAACTTTAATTCAAAACCTCGCAATAAAAAGCATATTAACTTTAATATTTAATTAGACGGAAATACTGGGTTTTTACTAATTTCTCTCTATCCGCTCTTACATCCCACAAATGATCGTGAGAGCGGGATAGCACTATAAATTACTAAAACATGTATGGATACATACGAAACCCAAAAAAAAAAGAAACAAAATGGAAATAATAGAAAAATATGTTAATGAAATTTGGCAAAACTTACATGGTTGATGCTGGAACTCGATGAAGGCCTCCGACGATTCCGCTGCTTTGCTGAAAGTTAAAGCTTAGGGCATACACATTTTTTATGTCGATTTTGTTTCATTTCCTTTCGTTTCTATATTATTATTTTGTCAAACATATTTAATTTAGTGTATTAGGACACTAACATTATCATAAAATGATCTCCAATTTCCACTTTTCACTCTCCCAATACCACTTACATTTGTCTCTTTCTGACAATTCTTTTATATATTTTTTTGGGAATATAATTTTAAAATTTTAGAATTTTTGCTATTTTTTTTTTTTTGTATTTTCTTTTTTTTACATAATTTAAACTCAATTTATTTTTTTCTATTTTTGGCGGAACTTATATATGTATATATCTATATATAAGTATATTCTTATCGTTTAAAATTGACGCATATTCGTATGTGTCGTTCACTTTTGGACACTATGGTTAGCTCACTCTCATGGTCCTCATTTTTATGAGTAAAGATTATTCAAGTTATTTTTAGTTTAAATAAAAAAAGGCGATTTTTAAATTTTTTTCTATATAACTCAAAAAAATTGAAGTTGGAGTGCTTGACAATTTTTCAAGTTTTTAGAAAAACTTGCAGATCTCATTTTAGAGCAAACCAACTATATATTTGGACAGCCGAACTTGTAGCTGAAGTTTAGAGCAGATTTTTTTTCTCTTTTCAACAAGCAATTAAATAAATTTTTAAGAAAATTTAATAAAAATGTGCATAAGCATTCGAAAATGAAATTATGACAAATGACATTGAAAAACTTCGAGAAATTTAGGGTAAATCACATTTTCTTTGAAGAATTTAAGTCTTTTTGCACAGAAAAAAAAAACACAGCTCAGGAAATAAAAGGGTCACAGGATCTGGATGCCGCACATCCTCATCTTCACTAGCACCAACTGAAACACCTCAGGAGCTCAGCAACCAGCAACACAGGAACTCAGGAACACTGCAACCAGGAACATGATTATGTATTTTTTTGTTTAGGTAGCTCGAAACGATTTACGCGTTTAACTTTTTGTATTTTTTTCCGGGAAATAAATTGACAAAACTATTTACTTTATTTTAAATTTAATTTCCGACTTAGAAAAAAAAACTTTCGATCGCGAAAAAAAATCTTACCGAGAGTATACCTTTTACTTAAAACTTTATCCAGGAGAAGCGACCGATATGCCTAAGTTCGAGGCTTTTATAGGCACGGAAAAACAAGTAAAAAAAAGTGGCGTGATGTGGAACGAAGATAATTAAGTAGGGTTGAAGAGAAATATATATATACCGCTGTCCTTTTTTAGTTGTTTTATAGGACATTATCTGACGGTAACTTGTTATTAACCCTTGCATTCCTTAATATCTTTTGCGTGGTACCACCCTATCTTACCATGTATATCTCGCAGTTGATACATGGAATTTCCCTTTGTAGCAAGAACGGTAGCTTTAACAAAAACGGGTGCTAGCTTGGCGTTAAATTTATTCGCTTTGTCGCTCAAAACGAAATTTCGTCGATATACATTTTGACCTATACTAAAGGGCTTTGCTCTGCTACGGAGATTGTAGCGTTGAGCTGATTTCTCAAAAGCGCTTTGTATATTATTGGCCAACTCAGTACGCACGAGTCGGAGTTTGTCTATGCGGTCTATTACAACATCCCCTCCCAAAGACTCGAGCGTACGTAGCAAATTATAGTCATCTGCATGACTTAACATCTGCTGACCGAACATGGCATAATATGGCGTGCAGCCAATAGTTTGGTGGAATGACGACCGAAGTGCTTCAGCTATCATCTGAAGGTTTTTGTCCCAGTTGGTTTGATCAGATTGGAGATATGATCTAATACCAGCAATAACGGAGCGATTGACCCTCTCACTCGCGTTAGCTTGGGGACTATATAGGGCAGTAAAAGAATGTTTAATACCCCTGGCAGATAAACAATTTTTAAATTGGGCGGACTTGAACTGGCTGCCATTGTCAGATACAATGCATTCTGGTGCACCGAAAATAGGAAAAATATGTTCTTCTAAGAAGTTACAAATTGGAGTAGCAGTGAACTTTTTGACAGCTTTGAGAAATGGAAATTTCGTCAAATGGTCGAGACCTATAAAAATGCCGATGTTACCTTGCTTAGAGCGCGGATAGGGACCTAGAAGATCTATATACAACCTTTGGCATGGACGTACAGAATTTAAGTTTGCTGTCATAGGTGGTCGAAGAACAATGTTTGTTGACTTACTTTGTTGACAGATGTCACAACGCGAAATAAAGGTTTTTACGTCGTTTACCATCGATGGCCAGTAAAAATTTAAACGAAGGCGTTCTAACGTTTTTGCCATACCACCATGGCATTTGTTTGGAGGACAATGGGCCTTTTCGATAGTGTCCTGGACTAATTCATTTGGAATCCAAAGTTTCCAACATAAAACTTCTCTTTCCTCGTTTCCATGAGCGTATTCCGTTCGCTTATACACCTTATCGTCTTTCACCTGCAGGTCCGGCAACCTACTCTGAGCTTCTTGAATTTTCTGCTTCAACTTGTTATATTCATCGGAGTTGAAAGCTTCCGAATCTAAATTGACTGCTGGACAAACAGAAATTTCTCCTAGCTCGTCAAAGTTTTGCCTCGACAACGCATCCGGAACGATGTTTTGGGAACCACGTCGGTGTTCAATTTTAAACCGATAGCCCTGTAGTTTGAGTGACCAGCGTGCTAATCTACCACTTAAATCTTTTTGCTTCATTAGCCACTGCAAACTGGCATGGTCAGTCACTATCGTGAAATCTTGGCCTTCGACGTAAGCACGGAATTTCTTTAGGCTAAGAATAGCAGCTAGGCACTCAAGCTCGGTTACGCTATAGTTGCTTTGAGCGCGATTTAATTTTTGTGAAAAATACGCGACGGGAACTTCTACACCGTCGTCGTTAACTTGAGCTAAAACTGCTCCTACGCCTAGTTTGCTCGCGTCACATTGAATGAGAAAAGGTTTACTATAATTTGCATTGGCCAAAATTGGGGCTGACGACAACAGGGTTTTAAGCAACTCGAATGCGGTTTGGGCATCTTCTGTCCATCTAAAAACTTTGGCCTTTTTCAGCAAATTTGTCATTGGCGCAGTAACTGCAGCGAAGTTCGGTACAAAGCGTCTATACCAACCAGCCATGCCAAGAAATCTTCGTAACTGCTTGACAGTGGTTGGTTGGGGATATCGTGTGACCGCGGATATCTTATCCGGGTCAGTACGGAGAGTACCATTCCCTACAATATACCCTAAGTACTTCACTTCTTGCAGACAAAATTTGCTTTTCTCAATATTAATGGTTAAGCCTGCGTTTCTCAAGTGATATGCAACTTCCGACATCGTCTTCATGTGAGCATCAAAACTTTCCGATATGATGAGTAAATCATCGAGATATACAAAAACACTTTCTCTTAAATTCGATGGAATCACGCGATCCATTAATCTACATAAGGCCTGAGGGGCATTGCATAAGCCAAAAGGCATTACGCGATATCTATACAAAGGACGGTTTGGTACCGTGAAACAAGTCAGATCTCTGCATTTTTCCGCTAATGGAATTTGCCAAAATGCTCGCCTTAAATCGAGCGAAGAAATAAACTCAGCTTTGGGTAAGCGACTGAGTATCCCATCTATGTGAGGTAAGGGATAAGCGTCTTTAATAGTTACGCTGTTTACTTTGCGTGAATCTAAACACAGACGGACTTTTTCACCTTTACGGACTAAAACAACCGGACTCGACCACGAACTGTTGGGTGACTCCTCAATTATACCCAACTCCAGCATTTCATCTATTTCCCTGTGGACTAACTTTTCTATGGCAGGAGAAATAGGAAAGTATCGTTGTTTCAACGGACGGACATTTGGTTCTAACTCAATGACGTGTTCAATAAGGTTGGTTTTGCCTAGACCTTCCTTAGCGTACGACGGAAATAAATCTTTGGTAATTTGCAACCGTTTTTGTTGCTCAGTTGTCAGGGTGTGCATATTATTTAAAACATCGGTATTATTAGTATCGGTGCTTACACAATCGATTTGGCTAATCAGATGGGGAGCTATTTGGAACGCGATCCAGAAATCTACTCCTAAAATCAAATTTTGTTTCAAACTCGGAACGATATAAAAGAGTAATTTTTTTGTTTTGCCTTTATAGCAAATATCAAATAGAAAGGTACCAAATACAAATTGGTCATTGCCATCAGCAGTTCGTATCGACGAACAATGCTTGGTTTTGATGTTTTTATCAGCGCATATCTTTTTAGCCAAGTTGTTGCCTACGCAAGAAACTTGCGCTCCACTATCGAGCAAGGCTAAATGCGTTTCATTAAAAATCTCAATTTTAGCATATGGACGAAGGTCAGATGAATGCTTTCCCAAAGAACATATTAAATTGTTAAGCCCTTTTCTACCTGCCTTAATTTTTTTCCAGAATTTATTCGATCGAATTGCTGAACGTGATCTACGCGGCCTAAGCTTTTCGGTATTATTAAAAATTTCTTTTCGTTTTTCTTCGTAATATTTCAATCGATCTTGGTAAGGTACTAAATGTCTAAATTCGGGTTTATAGGAATTATCGGTATTTTTAAGCTGATTTTCAAATATAGGTTTGTTTACTTCTTGCGAGGAACCGTTTTCGAGTCCTCGCTCGCTTGCAAGTTTCCCGAACTGCATTTTACACACGTTGGTTTGTACACGCCTATACTACCACAACCATAACAAAATATTGTTCGCTCTTCCAAGCAGTCAAAGTACCGATGCCCTTCTTTGCGACAATTCCAGCACATCAGCTTATTGTTGCTTATACGCCGTGTCACCTCGTCAACTTCAATTGCCTCATCGACGCTATCTTCTTCTACTTCGTCTGCAAGGTCAACTTCGTTTACCTGCTTACGACCGGAAGTATTTCGATAAGGGGTGGGCAAAGCAGTATTGCTTGAAGAGGACTGTCTAGCAATCTCTTGTAATAAACTTTCGTGTTTGATACATAACTCGCGCAATTTAGCTACAGCAGGGATCGAAACATACAAAAGTTGTTGCCTCAAGCGAGGTCTTAACCCTCTCTGCAATATTTCCACTAGTTCTGATTCGGGAATGGGATTATTCAAATTTTCAGCAATCTTAAAAATGGCATTGCGGTATTCATCGAATGTCTCAGACATACCTTGCTTGCGCATACGTATCGCCTCTTTAATATCCGTATCGGTACGGTGTGCGGCGAAATGGGTACGGAGAGCTTGACAAAGGTTTGGCCAAACAACACGGTCTACTGAGCGTCTGTACCGCCAGTACCAATCTTTGGCCTCCTTAGTAAACACGCTTTGCACATGTTCACAGAACAAAGTAAAATTTCCTCCGAGGGTATCGATCACTTGTGACTCCACTCTATATATAAAATTTTCAACTGATAAACTATTGGAGCCATCAAATTTGATGTCCCAGTTGGAAATGAGGCTGGCAATTTTGCCAGAATTAGTGACGTGCGATATGTCACTACTGCGCGGAAAACCTATGTTGGAGTGCCTGTAACTGTTGCCGTGTGTTGGCATATGGACAGGTGCGCCACCATGTTGAATAGGGCCGTTCACAAAATCCGGTGGATCTTGCGGCCAATCAACCAATGGAGGTAAATCATTATTTTGTGGAGGTTGCAAGTTAACATTTTGCAATCTGGTGACGATATTATTAACCGATTGATCTAAACGTTGCTCTAACTGAGCAAATCGTGATTTGAAATCTTGAAATAAGTTTGCCTGTCGCGCGGAGATAACGGCGCTGACAATATTTTGGATCCTACTATCTTCCGCTGGCGTATTAGATGCATTGTTGCTGTTATTGGGTTCCATGGTTCTTGTCGGTGATTGTCGAGATTGTTGAAGCTCAGAATTTCCTGCGGCTGCTTCGGTTTCAGCTTGCGTTTCAACCTGTGTTTCAACCGGTTGCTGCTGCTGTTGTGTGGCCTGTGAGGTGGACTGTCTCTCTTGATCAGAGGGATTAGTTACCGAACTAGTTTGCGAACGAAGAGGATATGGCTTAGGCCGAAAATTATTGGGATTGACTTGTGCTCTACACTGAGGGCAAGACGAATTGTTTCCAAGCCAATTCAAAAGACACGACCGATGGAATTTGTGATTACATGCTGTACGAACAGCATCAGAGTTCAAAGTAAAATTTTCGCGGCAAATTGTGCATAACCGGTTTGGGGTTGGAATCAGTGGCGGGGGTGCATACTCATCACTATGACGTAGTGGCATTATGCGTATATTTAAAAAAAATTGCAAAAAGTATATAGATATATATATATATTTGTAAAGAAAAAAAAAATTATGTGATTGTGTATTTGTTCAAAATACAGAAAAAAATTCGCAAACAAAATTTAAGTAAACCAGACTCAAATCAAATATGGTCTTACTCTTCAATTGTTGTTGTTTCTTTTGTTGTTATAAGGCAAAATACATTTGTGTGCTATTTCACTTTCATGTGGTGTGAGAATTTTTGTTGTTGCGGTACGTGCAACACACGCATTCCAACTTGCAACAAAAATCCGATGGAACTATATCATGATCATTTAAACATTTTCTAACGATATTCTACATTCAAGTGGTATTTAAAATGTGCATATAGCCAAATTTAAAATAAATCCAAAATGAAAAAAGAAATAACGAAAAATACGTCAGTTTTATTTGCAATTATGTGATCAAAGCTACTGGTATGGTTAGTACGACGTGAATATATCTCATCGTTTAAAACTAAGTTCCAAATACCAATGGCTATGAAAACGGGATTACAAAAATAAAAATTAATAAAGAAAAGAAAATTCCGTTAGGACAAATTTGTTTGTGAAACCCCTAACTAAAGTTTAAAAAAAATATTTTTGGCTTTCTTCTACGTTGGGGCCCCACGTTGGGCGCCATTCTTCTGTTATGGAACCCTTTGAAAAGCATACTTACTTTGGGTTGACAATTGTTACGCAGTTGTACCATGTTTACCTGGTGGCACGAAGAAGCTGGTCGGCGTCTGCCCGTGTGCGTCTAGCTGTCCCGGAGCTTCAGCCACTTATGTGGATTCGTTGACCAAACGGCCGACCAAACCACCAGTTGAGACAAACCCAAGGCCTAACAAGAAAAAATTTACGCACACGTAAGGGTTAAGGGAATTTCTTACCTCATCACATACTATGATCAATGACTAACCTTTTGAGAAAGCGACACAACACTTTGTCTTTTGCCTAGCGGTTCTTCTTCCTATTACTTACCGCTCTTAACCCACCCTACCATGACTTCTCTGATGTAAGCGAGAAGTCCCAATATAAAAAGCAACAACAACAACGAATTTCAGACCATTATTACAAACTTTACAACTTCATATTTATTTAATAAAACAAACTAATCAACTAATAAAAATGTAGTATTTTAGTTTCATACTAATTTTAGTACGGACAATGCAAAAAGTACTATTTTTACTATCAATCTGAAGTCCGAACACTTGTAGGAACGGTATGGAATCGGAACAATTTTTGAATAACAAGCCTACTATGTGTATGAAATTCAAATTATTAACCTACAAATTAACTAAACTGCGGTAGTAGAAAAGTGAAAAGCATTTGAGATTGAAAATAATTTTAATTTGATTGAACTTTAATTCAAAACCTCGCAATAAAAAGCATATTAACTTTAATATTTAATTAGACGGAAATACTGGGTTTTTACTAATTTCTCTCTATCCGCTCTTACATCCCACAAATGATCGTGAGAGCGGGATAGCACTATAAATTACTAAAACATGTATGGATACATACGAAACCCAAAAAAAAAAGAAACAAAATGGAAATAATAGAAAAATATGTTAATGAAATTTGGCAAAACTTACATGGTTGATGCTGGAACTCGATGAAGGCCTCCGACGATTCCGCTGCTTTGCTGAAAGTTAAAGCTTAGGGCATACACATTTTTTATGTCGATTTTGTTTCATTTCCTTTCGTTTCTATATTATTATTTTGTCAAACATATTTAATTTAGTGTATTAGGACACTAACATTATCATAAAATGATCTCCAATTTCCACTTTTCACTCTCCCAATACCACTTACATTTGTCTCTTTCTGACAATTCTTTTATATATTTTTTTGGGAATATAATTTTAAAATTTTAGAATTTTTGCTATTTTTTTTTTTTTGTATTTTCTTTTTTTTACATAATTTAAACTCAATTTATTTTTTTCTATTTTTGGCGGAACTTATATATGTATATATCTATATATAAGTATATTCTTATCGTTTAAAATTGACGCATATTCGTATGTGTCGTTCACTTTTGGACACTATGGTTAGCTCACTCTCATGGTCCTCATTTTTATGAGTAAAGATTATTCAAGTTATTTTTAGTTTAAATAAAAAAAGGCGATTTTTAAATTTTTTTCTATATAACTCAAAAAAATTGAAGTTGGAGTGCTTGACAATTTTTCAAGTTTTTAGAAAAACTTGCAGATCTCATTTTAGAGCAAACCAACTATATATTTGGACAGCCGAACTTGTAGCTGAAGTTTAGAGCAGATTTTTTTTCTCTTTTCAACAAGCAATTAAATAAATTTTTAAGAAAATTTAATAAAAATGTGCATAAGCATTCGAAAATGAAATTATGACAAATGACATTGAAAAACTTCGAGAAATTTAGGGTAAATCACATTTTCTTTGAAGAATTTAAGTCTTTTTGCACAGAAAAAAAAAACACAGCTCAGGAAATAAAAGGGTCACAGGATCTGGATGCCGCACATCCTCATCTTCACTAGCACCAACTGAAACACCTCAGGAGCTCAGCAACCAGCAACACAGGAACTCAGGAACACTGCAACCAGGAACATGATTATGTATTTTTTTGTTTAGGTAGCTCGAAACGATTTACGCGTTTAACTTTTTGTATTTTTTTCCGGGAAATAAATTGACAAAACTATTTACTTTATTTTAAATTTAATTTCCGACTTAGAAAAAAAAAACTTTCGATCGCGAAAAAAAATCTTACCGAGAGTATACCTTTTACTTAAAACTTTATCCAGGAGAAGCGACCGATATGCCTAAGTTCGAGGCTTTTATAGGCACGGAAAAACAAGTAAAAAAAGTGGCGTGATGTGGAACGAAGATAATTAAGTAGGGTTGAAGAGAAATATATATATACCGCTGTCCTTTTTTAGTTGTTTTATAGGACATTATCTGACGGTAACTTGTTATTAACCCTTGCATTCCTTAATATCTTTTGCGTGGTACCACCCTATCTTACCATGTATATCTCGCAGATGATACATGGAATTTCCCTTTGTAGCAAGAACGGTAGCTTTAACAAAAACGGGTGCTAGCTTGGCGTTAAATTTATTCGCTTTGTCGCTCAAAACGAAATTTCGTCGATATACATTTTGACCTATACTAAAGGGCTTTGCTCTGCTACGGAGATTGTAGCGTTGAGCTGATTTCTCAAAAGCGCTTTGTATATTATTGGCCAACTCAGTACGCACGAGTCGGAGTTTGTCTATGCGGTCTATTACACTGGTCTAGTTTAAATTTGAAACCAAATTTGGTTTGGTTATATATGTAGTCCAAAAAAGTTTAAAATTTATGTTAAAATTTTTAACCGCGTACCTACTTTTTCTTGTGATATATGCTTCTTGTGATTATGCCTAACTGTCATCGATTTTATATTAGGACTTCCATGCTTATTCTTGCAGATTGTTAAGCTTGAGTTGTGTACTATGTTCAGGTGGTTCGGTTTGCTGGGATATCCACATTTTCTCATCAGCTCAGCTTGAAAAATGTGGAAAAAATCCAGTAAATAGTCAACTGTTAACATTTTTCAAACATTTTCCAACTTCATTTCTGTTCCCCCCCCCCCCCCCCCCTCCCCTCCCCCTCACCCTTCTGAAGTCCGATTTGCTTTAATCACTTCGAGCCTATTCCGTTTACGTCAATAAATCAAAGCAACTAGTTTTTTTCCAACAATTCAACTGCTTTGTCATGCGTTTTTTTATTCGTGCTCAAATTATTGTGCAATAAAGTCGTATGGTTATTTGTGCGCTGGCGCATAGTTCACAGACGGGTTTCCCCAAAGACCTTAATTGGTATTCAATTGTTTTGGTAGTTTGACTTTTGTGCTAAAAATAGATTTATGTTGAGTTATTTTTAAAACGTGCTTGATTTGAGGCAGACTTTTAAGCATAAGCAGGTCATTCATCATTTTTCAAATTTACATACAAACATATAGACGAAGACGCGAGCTGCGTAATGTACTTTTGTTATTTATTTTATAATTTTTTTATACCCACATAACTGTTGTGATCAGTTCAAGTCGTTTTAGAGATTAGTATTATAAGGCCTTATTACACCGCGCCCATTTAGACGATCTATTGTGTGACCTTTCAGCTTATTGCTGTATGCGGAGGCTCTTTCTAAATTTGAGCACCTCCTCAGGTTTTTTATTCCATATCACGAACGGATTGAGAGCGACACCACCAAGTTAGAGTATATGAACCGGCGTTTCATCGTCCAGTTCGCAAAACCGACAAATTGTTGTATCTGATAGATTCAGCTTACTCAGGTGATAACGCAGACCGCAATGTCCCGTATAATACCCAGTGAGGTTTCTTAGAGTTTAAAGGGTTTTAAGAGTTTGGCCTGCCTCTCTCCTAGGCTGCTAAGCCAATGCTGCCTAAACTGTTTCTTGTCCCAATTGCTTATGGTCTCATTTACGTGGGCCACAAAAGGGTCCCTGACCATAAAATGCGGTTAGCGCACCCTTCATGCCCTGGGACCCAACCTAACAAAACTTTCGTTTTTGGCTCCCAGATCATTAAGGACTGCGACGCATTCATCGACAAGCCTCGAAGTTGTAGTGTAAGACTGCAAGGCACGTAGGGCGGCCTGACTGTCCGACACAATGTAGATTCGCCTTGCGGATAGTCTTCTTCGGAGGCATTCTCTTCCACATAGTTCTATTGCATGGATTTCCGCTTGAAAGATAGTGGGGTAGTTACACTGAAAAAAGAGTTTCCTTATTTCAAGGAAAATTTCCTTTATTTGGCTCCAAAGACATGGCTTGTTTAACATAAGTAACATTTAAATTAAGGAAAATGTTACTTATGTTATGTCTTTGGAGCCAAATAAAAGAAATTTTCCTTGAAATGAGGAAACTCTTTTTTTAATGTACCCATCGGTACCGATTTTTTGTAATTTGGCCCATAGATACCAGCTTCCAGCTTCGATCCATCTGTATAGCAAATCTCCGAATCTGATTCAGTACAAGGGTTCCCTGTGTCCCAGAGCACTCGATCTACAATGGAAACTTCAAAGTTTCGCATTATCCTGAGCGTAGGATATATAGCAATATAGGACTATTTATGAAATTCTTGACTATCTTCATCTGTCCTGTCATATTTCTGATTTTTAGATCGGAAATGATTTGAAGTCTTAATGCAGCAAGTGTGGCCTCCTTCTCTATCAGAATAGGGAAAGGGGGTATTCCCACAAGGGTACTTAAAGCATCAGCAGGGCACGTTCTCATTGCACCTGTTAAAGCGACACATACTTGCCGATGCAGCTTACTTAACTTAGTTGCCGCTGTTCTTTGAGCAGTCTTAGGCCACTACACTAGAGATAATAGCTGATATGTAAAAAAAAAAAATATATATTGGGAGTAGGTGGCAACCCTAATAACCCCATATACAAGTATTTTTGTAAAGTTACGAAGTTAAATTCCTTCGGTTTTTGATACCTAAATCGGCAACGTTACTCAATTTTTGAAAATCTCGAAGAGCTGGCAACCCTGTAAAACCCTCCAGCCGTCAGCACTTACATGGAATAGCTTGTAATGTGTCATATTTTAAACACCTTTCGTTTTATACCAATATTGGCATATCTTATTTCATTACAAATGAGTGGCAAACCAATACAACATCGCGAATAGCCGCATCTAGGTATAAATAGCTACCTTTTCTTCTTTCGACTTTGAACATGATGCCGAGTCCAACATCCAGAATAAGGGGCATAAAAACCATTTCTATATTCTTCGAGAAAGAACTTTGCGCACCCCTTCTACAACTACTTAGCCACTGTAGAAGCTTGGACGTTGACTACATTTGATGAGACGACTCTTGGAATATTCGAGAAAAAAAAAAGCGTTGGCGACAGAAATCGACATAGCTCAATAAATCAAATCCCAACGGTAAATGAAGATGCTTCGCACCAGGAGGTAATCTTATCGGACAAAGTGAGGGGAAAATAGGGGCGAAAACAAAACTACCAATTGGAACATGATTTGAGATTCCTTGATGGCGGATCAAAAAACTTTAGACAGTCAAATGCCAATATGCAGTAAACAACTAATTGAATCAATTAAGTGCGTGTAAACAAAAACTATTCCCACAACACATCTTTAGATGTTTACTTAGCTGTAGATAAAATTATTATCAATATTATTTATCTAAAATGTTATGGAAGGCCTTTAGGTCTATCACTTGACGACGACAATCACTCATCAAACACATTTGAGGTTTTAACGCGGAAATCGATGACTTTTGGGAAGGAACGAAAAATTAGCAATCCCCTGCGATGTTGTATTTTTATTGATTTGTAAATTTTGTTTTGGTTTTCTATACATTTTTTTTTAAGGAAAATATTTGCACATCTTATGACGATCTATCTAACAGTAAACAATATGGAGATTCCAAACAAATATTGCAGTAAACATAGTAATCGTAACGGCAAAAATCTACATATAAACATTAGGGTGGGTTAAAAAAATGGCTTTTGGTTTTTGCGAAAACCCCTAATATGGGTTCATACTTTTTCGCATTATCCTCACATTTTAGCATTTATTTCTGCATTTACCATACTAATTTTGAAAGCTAACTGCCACTAAATGCTACTTTATTTCTGCATTAGCACTATAAATGCTAATGTGGGGTTCATTCTAGGCCTGCATTTCGCATTATCCTCACATTTTAGCATTTATTTCTGCATTTGCCATACAAATTTTTACATCGAAATGCTACTTAATGCAACTTTATTTCTGCATTTAGCATTATAAATGCAGAATCAACCCTGCAATCTTCGAGAGAAAAAAGGGGATTCGAACTCAAAAAGTTCAGTAGGCAGTACTGAAATATTTTTAAATGAGTTTAAGATATTTATCTAGAAAATGTAACGCTCTAGAAAATAGTTTTAAATTTTTATCTCATTCATCTAACCGTTTAAAAGATATTCACGTTCAAAGATGGAATATTTAAAAAATGGCAGTAAAACTGTAGAAGTGATTTCCTGATTGCAAAACTATCTTTTTCTCTTCCAGCTCCTATCTCAAAGATGCCGAACGTTTAATACTTCAAGAAACCAAGATTTCACGTGATCATTTAACACCCGAAATAGCGCTTCATCTCATAACACCTGACTGCCGACTCTTTAACGAACCTGCGCCCGCTTTTGATAGTAGTAAAATTTTTAAATGTGATCCGTTTTGGGCTTTCTATTGGCCCGGTGGGCAGGCAATTACACGGTAATTTTTTGATCTAACGCTAACTATAGTATTCCACTTGGGTCTTTCCATGTCAAATCGTCAGATACTTTGTTAGAATCGACTTCTTTCGATTTTAATGAATTTTTGATGGAAAGTTTTCTTTTGTTATAAAACGAAGTTTTGCCAAAAAAAATTGTTAGAGTTTTTTAAGGTGTTCTTATTTTCTGGTTTTGTAAAATTTATTTTTTAAATATTTCGAAAATACTTCGAGGTATGAAAAATATTAAAAAAAAATTTGTTAATTTTGTGTTTAACTGAAAGTTGAAAAATAATATAAAAAAAAACAAATTTTTAGAAACAATTCAAAAATTTCTATCAACAACAAAAAACAATAAAAATTTAAAGCTGAAAAAAAAATTTAGTTTTTTGAAGAAAATACAAAAATTTCTCTTTAAAAAAAAAAAAAAAAAAAAAAAAATTACGAGGTATAATACGAAAAAACTTGAGTCCAGAATTTAAGACGAAAAAAATTTTCAAACTTTTAAAACCGTAAAAATTAGAACCCTTTTAATTTTTTAATTTTTTTTACATTTTTTTATATTTTTTCAACTTTATATAAATTAATTTGAAATCAATTTCTTGGTCTTTAAATTCCACTATACCAGAAAATATTCGGTGCTCGAAATTGAGAAATTTTGTGTTTAACTAATTGAGAGTTGGAAAAAAAAAATTAGAATGTTTAAAAATGTCCCATTAAAAAAAAAAAAAAACAAATTGGAAGTTAGAAAAACAAAAATTAAATTTTTTGAAAAAATTTAAAGTTTTTGAGGAAAAGAACAACTTTCCCAAAATTTCAGGATATTTATGTATATGTATTAAAGGTAAAATACGAACAAATCGAGAATTTGAGACAAAAAAAATCTGAAAAATTTTATTTTTTTTTTTCATTTTTAATTTTTTTAACTTCACCTAAATTAATTTTACATAAATTTTTTGGTCTTTAAATTCCACTACCATAAGAAAATATTTCGGCGTTCAAAATTGAGTAATTTTGTGTTTAACTACATACATAGAAAGTGGAAAAAAATATTTAAAAAATTCGTGTTACAAAAAAATTCAAAAACTTCCATTTAAAAAAAAAAACTAAAAAATAGAAAGTTAGAAAAAATAACAAATTAATTTTTTTGAAAAAATCAAAAAATTTATATTTTTGAAAAAAAAAATTTTAAATTTAACATTTTTGAAAAAAAAAATTTTAAATTTAACATTTTTGAAAAAAAAAATTTTAAATTTTATATTTTTGAAAAGAAACGTCTTCTCGAAAATTTCAGAATAATTTGAAAATTTTTCGCCCTTGAATTTTGAACTCAATTTTTTTTTTATTATACCTCCGTTATACATTACTGAAGTTTTCTGAAGTGTTTTTTTTTTTTTTAATAAATTTATTTTTGTCTAACATTTCTTCAACTAAATTAAATTTAATTCAATGCAATTAGTTAAACACAAAATTACCTACTCAATTTTAAGCACCGAAATATTCTTTATGCCAATGAAATTTAAGTTTATTCACCGAAAGTTGAAAAAAATAAAGACAAATTTTTGAAAAAATTAAAATTTTATATTTTTGAAAAAAAAAACAACCTTCAGAAAATTTCCGGATATTTGTTTTTACATTCCACTAGCATAAGAAATATCTCCGATATATCTAAATATATCCAGAAATTTTCTGAAGGGTGTTTTTTTTTCTTTTTTTTTTCAAAAATATAAAATTTGAATTTTTTTCAAAAATTTTTCTTTATTTTTTTCAACTTTCGGGGAATAAACTTAAATTTCATTAGCATAAAAAATATTTCGGTGATCAAAATTGAGTAATTTTGTATTTAACTAATTGAAAGATAAAACAAAAAAATTTTAGAAGAGATTAAAACAAAATTTATTTTTGAAAACCCAAAAAAGTTTAAAGTTAAAAAAATTAATAAAAAAATACACACTTTTAAAAAAAATTAAAATATCTAACCATGAAAAAAAAACAAAAAAACACCTTTCCGAAAATTCAAGATGAGCTTCAATTAAATTTTTATTTAAGAATTTTTTTATACTCCTAAAGGCTGATTTACGCTGGTCGATTTTTTGTTGTTCCACCGTGTAAATAGCAATTCGATCGATTTACACCTTGTATTTGAAGGTTGAATGAAAAGTCGATCAGAAAATCGACTAGGAAATTGACCCGTGTAAATAAGCCCTAAGGGACGTTTACTCAACTTCTGAATATGCTTAGCGACAGCTTAATTGACAAAAAGTGTTCGGTTATATGAAATTTGTATTTAAGATTTTTTTTGCAGAACTTTGTTAAATAATCCTATGAAACTTCCCCAAAAGATTTATTCAAATTTTATTTAATTTTTTTACATACATACCTAGCTACCTACTCGACAATCCCTCATTGGTGACAGACAAAGCAATACTAGATGTCGGCAGTGGTTGCGGGGCCAGTTCTATTGCAGCTCTACTGCACAAGGCAAAATATGTTGTGGCAAATGATATTGATGCAGGTAAATAAACCAAAAGAAAAAAAATAAAACCAACAAAAAATTCGACTTGGAGATGCCGGGGATCGAACCCGGGGCCTTTCACATGCAAAGCGAACGCTCTACCACTGAGCTACATCCCCTCACAAAATTCTGCTGTCAAAGTACACATTTAAGCGCTATCTACAATATTTGCTCTCTAACAGTTTTTTGCTCATGCGCTCTCATTTGTACATATGTTTGTGTTTTTTTTTCTCAGTTGCCGGTTGTGCTGCCACTTTGAATGCTCAATTGAATGGCGTTGACTTGGCGCGCTTACACATTTGCACGAACAATTTAATCGTGACGTCAACGTCGACTGCGACACAGCAAGTAATAAAAGAAGACTTGATTCTGTTGGGTGATGTTTTTTATGATGAAGAATTTGCGACCATATTACAGCCTTGGATAAAATGTTTACGTGCAGCGGGGAAACGTGTACTTGTGGGTGATCCAGGACGTCATGGATTGACAGCGGACCGGAGACAGGATATGAAACTATTGGCTAAATATGAATTAACGGAAAGTGGTTGTATTGAAAATAATGGTTTCCGGTTTGTTAATGTTTGGGAATTGAAGTGAAAATTGTATGTAGTTTTTAATTTAAGAACTTAGTTATAAAAAAAATAAAAATGTGTCATGTTAGAAAAATTGGTTAATTACCTAGGTAGGACTAATATATTTTTTTTAAATTAAATTAAATATTGTATTGAGGAGAATAGAATTTACATTAGAATAAAGAGGTATTGCAACTATTTACGACAAAATAATGATTAATAAGAAAATGGTTAAGTAAAAAAAAACTTGGAGATGCCGGGGATCGAACCCGGGGCCTTTCACATGCAAAGCGAACGCTCTACCACTGAGCTACATCCCCTCATGATATGACGCTGTCAAATGACCATTTTGATATTTCGCTCTGCTTCTGCAAAGAAACTGTTAAGAACATAGTTAGGGGTAGTGCACTGAAGGAGGGAGTGCATTGAACGTTTCATTAGCATTTTATTATATTGGAAAAACCCAGCCAGCAGAGCAACGTACGTTTTACCGATCGTATAGTTTTCCATCGTTTTTTGTGTCCGAAAACGGTACGGAAACTTTACTGTTAGGCTGATTTACTGTTTAGTTAGTTTTTTCACAATTTTTCGTATGCGTAAACGGTACGGAAACTATATAGATATAGAATGCGTCGGTCTTAGGAACGTTTTTTGCACTTTTACAAATCTTACTTATGTACTTTTTGTTCGCACACTTTTATGGGAAAAGGGATCGGGAAAAGCACTTCAAATAGAGCATGAAAACGGAAAAATATACAGTTTTTGCCAGATTTTTTTTCCATTTTCAGATACGTTTACGGAAATTTTGCTGGCTGGGAAGTTTGAGTGCGCACTCTATTTTAAAAACATAAGGACACCCTGCAATTACTCTGTATAGTATTCTATTACCGGAGTACTCCAATAGTTGTCTATTTTCATACAAAAAAACTATATACAGGTAGTACTCTCCCGCTTTGCTTTGTCCTCCAACTGCAGTAATGTAGTTGGACTTTTTTTGTGAAATACTCTTGAATGGGTTTTTCATGGGCAGTATTGGTATTGGCTCCCAGCGCATCCGCTAAAAAGTTTAGTAAAACATCCTACATAGAAGATCTCAGCTTACCAAACGTAGGGAAAGGACTCCATTCGAAGCTACAAAACGCATATTTTTCAGAGTATTTCCCTCAGAAATTAGCTCTTTTCGGAGCCCGAAATGAGCAAAAAAATGATTCTATGGGGCTTACCTAAAAGAAGTATTAAAAAAAATTTTAAATGACTCTGAAGTTAAATTGTTTTGTGACTCGTTTTAAGTGAACTTCGTAGTCTTTTTCGACTCAAATTGGAACTTTTTATTGATGTTTTGTTTTGAGACGTTTTGTACTTTTTGTGGGCACATTTTGTCCTCCATTTTGATTATATTTGGATCCTTTTTTCAAGATTTTTTTTCGTGGAAGGTGTTGAGTAATTTCTTCCATACAAAATAAAAAAGTATAATATGTAGTTTTATATGGAAGAAATTACTCAACACCCTCGATGAAAAAAAATCTTAAAAATCAGGCGAAATTTTGAGCTACTTCTAACTTGCACATTGTTAGAGTGAATTTATTGGCCTACAAAACTGCGTACAAATTCTGCCAAAAATGTTGAAAATTTTGATGGCCGTTTTTTTTGCAAATTTTGAAAAATTTTTAACTTTGGGCAAATTTTTAAGGAAATTTTTTAATGGTTTCTGTTATATAATTGGCTATATTTTAATAAAAAAAAAAAATGTAGAAATACTATCGAAATTCTATACTAACGAAATTCAAAAAAATTAAATGGGCCGAATTCACTGTGAGTCACTGTAAAAATGTAGAGGTTGTTTTTAAACGATCTGGCCCAAAAACTAGGGAACGGATTTTTGCCAAATATATTCTATGGGTAAATCCTCTAAACATAAGCTATTTTTTACCCCGCTGCCATGTAGCGATATATTTCCAAAATCCGTATTTGTGTTCCGATTCTGTTCGTTTTTCGTTTGGTTACGAAACCCGACAGGTGTCGCTGGAGTCGAGATATGCCAAAAGGCAGTATTTATGATAGTTTCGCAGGCAATAAGAGTAGGTCGCCTCCACGTTGGTGCACCCAGGGTAATGCTAAGTCTGTTTAACGAGGTAAAAAAACTCCGCGAGAATATTTAGAATTGGGCTGATAGTTAAGAAAACAGTTTAATTACCCACGAGTAAAATTGGAAATGCTTTAGTTCGACATTCCAGTTTCAAACCGCGACCCGTATCGGATTCGTAATGGAATACATATCGTCGCTCGCTAGCCAGAAGCGTGAATGTGCCAAAATTAAAATTTTGGGAAATCGTATTTGAAAGTTTATTGCTCTCGCAAAATTTGGCATTTTAGTTTTTTGCAAGTTATATTCTCATTATACTCTTTCCACTGATATATCTTTTACGTTAATATTCCTAGAGCACATTCATTTTTTTTTAATTTTCGTTGAGCCAGAAGCATGAATCTTTAGCACATTCATGTTTTTGGCGCAACGAAAATGTTTAAAGATTGATTGACTTTCTAAATTTTTGAAAATTTTTGATTTGCCAGAAACACGAATGTGTAGCAGACACCATGGTGTCTGTTATCGACATTCATGCTTCTTGCATAACGAAAATTTAAAAAATTTCGAAATTTGAATTTTTAGACATTTTTGTTGTGCCAGAAACATGAATCTGTAGCACATTCGTTTTGCTGGCACAATTTTCAGAGATTGAACTACACATTCATGGAAATGGCATGGCAAATTTCCGGGGGTTCCTTGTAGTACTTAGGAAACTCAGGATTTTCGTGAATCGTAGAAAAGCGAGAGGTTAATCACGTGAGCCTATTAACTCAAATCTGGAAAATTTGCGAACACTCATGCCTCTGGCAAACGGACGAGGTGTAATATCCTTAAAAAACTTCAAACGACGTTTTTTTAATATTTTTTTTTTTAACATTTATTTATTTTGTTATATGTATGATTTGTATATTTTTTGTATGTGTATTGTTTTCGTGTTGCATACATAAATTTACTGTTTATTTATTTTTATTTTTTCCATTATCAATGTGAAAAATTAAACAATTATTAACTTTTTAATGCTCTTTTACATACAATAACTATTTTTATTTATTGTTTTTACTTTTTCGCGTTTGTATGTGTTCATGTGTTGTAAGTTTTTTTTTTGTGATTGTATGTGTATTTTTTTACTGCAAAAAAAAAAAAAAACGATTGTACATACAAAAATCTTAGATCAATCGAAATTTTTATTTTATTATTACTATATCAATTAAATATAGACAAACAAATACATGATAAGTAAAAATTTTAAACAAAATTCTACTTAACGCATATACGTGACTCAGTTTTTTAAGTTTTCGTTTTTAATTTTTTTTTTTTTATTTTGTATTTTTTTTTTTTTTTTGTTTACTTGTTTTTTTTTTATTTTTTACATTTTCAAGCACTTAAAACTATTTAATGTACGCTAATAATTAAAACTTAACTTAGTTTTTAATTATAATTATGTATTTATATTTATATCAACGCATTTAACCACACACACTTTGCCATTTTTATTTGCTTTTCAATGTGAAAGATAAAAAGGGCAAAATTGATCTTTCAAACAAATCATCAATCATAGCGAAAAATTACAATACAAAATTAAATATTCAAAGTTACACTATAAAGCAACATTTTTTATGTTGTTTTACTTAAGAATTAGTAATTTTTTATATGATTAAATTTTATTATTTTATTTCATTGTTTTAAGGTTTTTTTCTCAAATTTTTTTTTTTTTATTTTTAATAGTTTTTTGTATTAATTTATTTTACAGTTGCTTTATTTTTGATTTTGTTTTTTGTAAAGTCATACTTGTTCAAAGTATAATTGTATTTAATATTTATGTTTTCAATTTGCAACACTTTCACGAAAAATTATTATGATGATATTTTGTGTTATTTCGGGATAAATTGAGAATCAATGAGTTGATTCAACTCACGACTAGTTCGCCATCATTGCAGGACGAAATAGAGATTATTTCGGGGTACTTGGTTATACATATTCGGACCTTTGTGGAATCACTTCATAACCTTATCGGGATCTTTTCGGGATTTTTCAGCATCATTTTACCACTTTCGAGATTTTGGTATCATTTTCGAGATCATTTCGTTACTTTTTTTGTTAGTTTCGGAATTGTTTTCGAAACAATTTCTTGACTTTTTTACGTATTTTCGGTATCATTTTGAGATTGGAAAATCATTTCTTGACTTTTTTGGCAACATATCGGCATTGTTTTGTAATTTGCCATAATTTTATTTTTAGTTTTCGTGTTTCTGAAATATACCGTGAATGATCTGGAATATTCGCAAAATTCAAATTAGACGCCAAACTTTAAGCCCGATTCCGCATACTCAATAAAAAATACAGGGGCATTTTTCGCCTTCTTAAATATCTTAAACAAAATTAAAATTTCACAATTACAAAACAGCTGATTTCCAATATTTGAAATTCGTGTTGCCCAATTGTTTTTCTCCATAGAAAAAAGAAATAAGAGGATTTTTTTCCGCGTAAATGAAAAAAATCGGGAGAAATAATTCCGGAGATTCTCCGAATATGAACTTGAATTCAGCCTGAGAATGATCCTAAAATAGCCACGAATTCTTCTTAACTTTTGAAATGGTGTCGAAAAGCACATAAAATTATTTTTTAATGTCCCGAAATTGTTTAAAATATTTCAAAAATAAATACGAAACTAGCACTGAAATTGTAGAACATTTTCCGCATGTATAAAAAAAAATCCGGGGAAAAATTCTGCGCGAATGTTTACAAAGGGGCTGATTGTACAAAATCCCTGTATTATCCTAAGATACTCAAATTATTAACTCTAATTCAGCCTGAAAATAATTCTGGAATAGCCACGAAAGTACTTTAGAAAATATCTTAGAAATGGTCTTGAAGTTTTTCTAAACCCGAAATATTTCTGAAATGGTCCCGAAGATCGCACAAAAAGGAAAATCTATAGCATGAGACTAACTTTTATGGAATTATGTATGTAGTTAAGCTTTTTTAAAGCAGTTCTTTGGTTGATCATTCAAATAATTTAGATAAAAAGTTGGTCAGAAATTTAGCAAAAATAGCTCGAAACCAACATCTGCTTAAAATCTGATGCCATATTCATATTTGGCGCATAGAAATTATCTATAAAAAAAAAAACACAGACTTAGTTAATACCCTTGAAAATTACTCGACGGATATTCCGAAAAAGTCGAGAAATTACTCTAGAAATATTTAATCACGAAAATATTTGAAAAAAGGTTAAGAAGATGTAGCCGAAATGTTACGATCTTGATTCGAGACAAAATCCCATTTTTGCCCTCTTCTGCATTAAAAAATGCATTTTCGAAAAATTGTGGGCGTGGGAATTTATCGAAATATTCAAAAAATTACCATAATAGGTACTTTTAAAGTGTGATTACCACGGAATGGCTTTACCGATTTGAAAGATCTTCATACCATTAGAAAGGTATTGAGATTTGCTTTCAAAAATATACACTGTAAAAAGTTTTTTGTACACGGAAAAAAAAATGTTTTCCAAAAAAAAATTTGAAACTGAAAAAATACTTCAAAGATCAAGCGATTTTGAAAAAAAGATTTTTTTTAGATATAACATATCTGAAAACTAAAATGGCATTTTTTTTCTTTTTTTTTTTTTTAAATTTATTAATTTATTTAAGTAAATGCATCTCTGGGTTACTTTCTTATATTTTGATATCACGCGTAAACTAATCAACTGATTTAAAAAAATTGTATACCCTTTTCAAAAGGTGATTTTAAAAAAACATTTTTTTTTTCAGTGTACTAAAAAAATTTTAGTGCATTTTTTGAAAGCAAGTTTCAATACCTTTCTAATAGTATGAAGATCTTTGAAATCGGTAAAGCCATACCGTAGTAATCACACTTTAAAAGTACGTAGTATCATAGTTTTTTGATTATTTCGATACCTTGCCACGCCCACAATTTTTCGAAAATGAGATTTCCAGAAATGAGGTTGTGTTTGGGTAGGTAAGATGTATCTCTATGCAAAATTTCATCAAATTCTAATATAAAAAGGCCCTAACTCATTTTTCATTTTCAATCAAGTAGCTCGTGGATTTTTATTAATAACTTCTGAATGAAACTTCACTAAAATCGTAGTTAAGTATTACAGGCTTGATATTTGCGTTTTCGAACAAGCCATCGTTGCTATAGTTTACTTTACATTCAGTTTTTTCGAGTAATTTTTCGAGCTAAGAAAATATGAGTTAGGGCCTTTCTATAGAGATCTCCCTGTTTGAAAATATTTTTCAAAACTCTCAATTTCGGAATTGGATTCAAAAAACGACCTATCTTAGCTTTTTTCAACTACGCTCTATCTGAATGTTTTATTCAAAAACGCCATATCTCAGCTGAATATGTATGTATTGAATTTTATTTCGGGCGTTTTTAAAACTCATTCTGAGATAGGGTGTTCTTAAAGCAAATTTTGAAATAGGTCGCTACTAAAAATTACATTTTTAAATAAAGCATTCTTCACACAATTTTGAGATAGGCCTTTTTTTAAATTTGTGAATCAAATAACAATTTGAAATGTTTTTAAAAAGCGGCCTATGTAATCATGAAAATCATGCAAATGAAAACACAATTACTAAATACTTGTTTACTTATACACAAACGCTTACATATCAAGTTAATAGTTTTATTATTATTATTTTTAATAAACTAATCTAATAAATATATTAATGCAAATTGCAATAAAGGCAAAATTTTCAAGACTTAACTTAAAAACCAAAAATATTTAATATATAAAATTATGTTTGTTTGCAATACTTGTATACAAATGCATAACTAAACAAAAAAATTAAAATACAAATTAGCAACTAAGAAACGAGTGTATATGTAAATTAAACTGCGCCAAATGACATTTTTATATTTGTAAGAATGGCTCTAAGGCCCACTCGGACGAGAGCGAGTTATATTTTTAACTCGAGAGTTATCGGCACATGAGGGGTTAAAATCATACTTTTTTGACAAGTTATCAAAATAACTCTGAGTTAAAAAGTCGTCAAAAATCATTATAGTTTTCAACTAAAAGTTTGTTGTTAGGCTGGCTTGAGGTCAATTGCCGTAAAAAAAAAAAACCCAAGTGTTTTTCTTTTTAACCAATATATTTCGGGTTACTCCACGGTAACCGTCGTCAGGATAAAACTGTTAATAAAAACATAAATAAAACACAAATTAACAAACTTCTAAACATAAATCATAATAAAAATTAAAAAAATAAATACTAAATTTTTTTTGTATTATTTTCCAACATACATTATTATTCACGTCTGCCCTGTATGACGCGGAGGTTGGTACTGTTTATTGTTTAACAAATGCTTATATATATGCGCGCAGTCGGAGCTATCACCCTTAAAGTTCAGTCGTATATCCGACGGTGTGTTTACTATATGTAACATCTCCAATGTAAATCTCTTATTGTAATTTTGTTCTTGTTGGAGAATTTGCGCGTCATCGAAATTTGGCGAATGGCCACTAGGTGAACAGTTTTACCCTGAAGACGGTTACCGTGGAGTAACCGAAATATATTGGTTAAAAAGAAAAACACTTGTGTTTTATTTTTACGGAAATTGACCTAAAGCCAGCCTAACAAAAAAGTTTAGATAAATAAAGGTCGCCATATACTTTCATTTCAACTAAAGGAAGTAGGGGGATTCATGGAGCCATACAAGTTTACGAAATGCGTAAATGTGTACATTTATCAGCTCAGTAAGATATGTGTACTTGATGTCAAGCAAAATGTTTTTATTTCAAAATTCTCATTAAAAAAGTAATTCTCGACCCATTTTTAGCATATTCTTTTATTTTTGTCCAGTGTGCATTGAATAAATTAAAAAAATTGCATGTCGAACTGCCTCATTGATTTGGATAAATGTACGCACTTTTTTACACACCAAAATCCCACCAAATGTTGACAGTTGATTTACACACTTGATAAAGTTAAACGTTTACACACACGCTTTATAAGGTGTTTATAAGGTTTGCTAAATCCCCCTAGTGTTTTTCATTTGGCCCAATCTAATATTTATTATACAAGTGCCGTTGCACGATTGACGCCATCAAGATCGGACTTATCATGAACTACTCTCATAATCATCATCATAATATTCTTGCTCATCACTCACTCACTCTTTACTCTCTATTTATGTCGCATTTTCTTCCAAAGGCCAACTGTCATTGCACCACCACATTTTCACATAATCGGATCTGGTCCTTGACCCTCTAAATCGGACACCTGACTCTGGTAGTGCAATGCATCTTGGTATGCTTTTTTCACCGCTTTTCGTTCAGTCGGTTTACGTGACTCTACCAATTTTTGTTGATCCACACGCTTATCGATGCCCAATATTTCGAGCTTGTTAGCAGGCAACCATTGCCATGTGCGTTTCACATCAAAGAATAACACCAAAAATACCAGATCTTCAGTGTAGTTTTTACGCAATGCCAAAACATCGGGTGGTGGAGCAGGCAAAGGGACGCCATTGTAAACAAAACCTTTTGGTGTCTTGGGATCGAGTATGAGGGCTGGATACCAAGGATAGCCACGACATTTAGCCCACACTAGTTGTAAAGGTTCAAGCGGTGGTTTTAGCAGCGTTTTTCCTTCGTTATCCGCTTCCGTTTCTGTTGCTATGGCATCCATGTCTTCGTCATCGTCATTAGCGCTCTCTTCATCGCCAGCTTCCTCAATTTCTGCATGCGTTGTTGTCGCTGCTGCAGCACCGCGCGTGTTATGCGTATTGTTGTTGTACTTTGATTTGTTATTAAGGCTCGCTGATTTACGTCCCCCTTTTGCATTATTTGCTATGGTTGGCGGCGGCGTATTCGTTGCAATCACACTTTCATTCGCGCTCGTTGTTGGTGTTGCTGAGCGTGTCACCCTGGCTTGTTGGTTAATCGCGCGTGTTGCTGTTGTAGATTTAGCAGCTGACGTTTTTTGCACTGCATTAGCGTTTGCGTTTTTTGTTACATTCGTCGTTTTTGTATGCGTTTCATTTGTTTTTTTTTGTTTTTGCTTCGTTCGCGTAGCATTTCGTGGCCGCTTCTCTGAGGGTGTTGGTGTACGCGCCGCTACGCTTTTCGTGACCTCATCTACCTTATCACGGATCACACAATCGTTGCTCTCTTGATCTAGCGTCACGCCCTCATCACTATTCGCCATGACACTATCGGCGTGCGCGCTGATTGTTTCGCCATTGTTGCCGCGTGCCGTATCACGGCTTTCGCCATCAACATCTGCACCAGTACTTGTAGTGTCATGCATATCCACATCACCACCACCAGCACCCTCGCCCCGCCGCCCGTCAACTTCTTCGTCTTCACTTTCCTGATCGGCATCGACTTCGCCATCTCCGCCCTCGCCTTCATCTTCATTTTCATCATCCTCATCGTCATCATCATCATCATCGCTGCTATCATATTCGGTACCAGATCCACTAACACTAAAGCCTGAACAACTGCTGCACGGGCTTCCCGACATGTCACTCATATCATCATCATCACTTTCGCTAACGTCGCGTTCATTATTTGCTCGGTATACCCGAAAACTATCGGGTATACGATCATAATTCGGGGTAGACGTTAGTGCACCAACGTTAGCTGGCACATTCGCCGTTGACGGTGTGCATGGGTGTGTCAATGTGCCGCTGTTGGCAGCTGCGGCAGCATTTGGTGACTTTTTTGGTGACATCGAAGCACTTTGTCGCACATCAGATAGTCTTTTATGGCGCGCATTGCGTTTTGGCGACTTTCCCGAAACTGTACCCAAAACTACACCCGATTGGAGGCCTCCCAAGCCCCCGCTGAGCGTTGGCAAATGACTACCACTTAGTTTATTGCTTATTGTCATTGCGGAGGAGGCAAGTGTTGCGGCTGCTGCTGCTCCAGCAGCGCTTGCCACGCCGCTAGACGTGTTGTT
Source organism: Campiglossa producta (assembly GCA_964058755.1). Taxonomy (NCBI): domain Eukaryota; kingdom Metazoa; phylum Arthropoda; class Insecta; order Diptera; family Tephritidae; genus Campiglossa; species Campiglossa producta. Next base: position 106,246,923 of record CAXKVI010000004.1, on the reverse strand, counting down.
GTTATTGGGGGTGGACGTTACGGCGTTGCTAGCAGTCTCATCCTTCACGGGGGTTGTGATTTCCGAAGGCCGCTTTAGGGCCGCTTGGGCTTTACGTGTAAATAATACCGCAGTTCTTGATGGGAGTAATATGAAAAAGAAAGTGGATACAAATGTTAGATAAATTTAATATAAGTGTACTAAATTTTGTAAGTAGGATAAAAAGTTTCTACATAATTTCATAATAACACTAGCTTTTGATAGTTAGTCGGATATGATTAACAAAAAAGGAATCAATTTGATAACTACATATATTTTATAGCTTGGCCTATCCCTATCCTTCGTCCATTTTCAGAAAAAAGGTTAACGAAAGAAAGCTTTGAAAAACGAGTTGGAAATACCTTCGATTAACGCCCACTGGCGAGGCACTATTATTTAGGCTCTTTATGGGGCTGCATGGCGGTGTTTGTACTATAGTAGTAGCAGTTTCTTTAGACTCCTCACCCATGGTATCATCATCATCCACGATCGATAACAAATGTGCTGGCACTTTACGTATTCGTTTAGATAAATTATTTTGCAATGGTTGTTGCTGTTGTTGTTGTAGGGCGGCCTTTGATTGCTTCGTCTTATCTGCCTTATGATGTCTAATTTCATTAATCGGTTCATCTTCATCATCTTCTTCATCATCGCTTTGTGAAATTGCGCTGATATTAGAATAACGCTGTAAAATAAAGGTTTGAAATGGGCATTAAAAACAATTTTTAAAAAGTAGTCGGAGAGCTAACAAAGGGAGGACCTCCCCCTGATGTTCAGTGAATGAAACTTTAATAAAATTCAATTAAAAAAAAAAAAAATTTAATGTAATAAAAATATTAAAAAAAAAAAAATAAATAATTAAAATAAGTTACTAAATAAAATCAAAGAGAAAAAAATTAAGTAAAATAAAACAAATTAAAAATAATAAAATAATTTAAAATAAAGTAAAATAAAAAATTAAATAAAACAAAAAGAAATGAAATAAAATGAAACTAAATAATATAAATAAAATAAAACAAAATATGTAATCTAAAAATAATAAAAAAGTAAAATCGAATACTAATAAAAAATTAAAAAAAAAAGAATTAAAAGAATAATATGACATGAAACAAAAAAAGCAAACCAAAATAAAAAACGTATCTAATACAAAATTAAAAAAAATTAGATCAAAAATTAATGTAAAATATTCTTACAGGATTTTTTCCAGCGAATCCCTATGCAAAGTCACATATAATAAAGGTGAAGGTCGTCCATTTCTCGGATCTTAAGTCTACAATACCTAAACTAAATATAAAAAAATGCCACTTACAGCCGCAACTTTCGCTTTTTGCATAGCTTTACGCATGCGCGTTATTTCCAAACGTATTTGTTTAATCTTCTTCGTACGATAAACAGGATTCTTAAGCACCTGTGATTTATCAGCAAGTATGAGCAATTTTTGTACAATCTCCTCGCACGGTTTGGCTTCCAATAATATTTTTAATTCATCTTCCACCTCTTGTTCAACATGATCATGTTGTTCCGCACGTGTCTTGTCCAACAATCCTTCACGTTGCAACTCTTTGCGTACTTGTTGAAATAGTGGTGCCGCTTGATCACGCATACGTATACCAGCACGATAGAATACCGTATCCTTATTATTATATGCCAAACAATTTTGTATCATTAAATCAAAATCAATTTCTAATTGTTCGAGTGATGTATATTGACCCTCTTTCAATTTTGTACGCATTGTACCCAAATCCATTGGTTGTTTAACAATATCCAAATAGTCAGGCACTTCAACGGTATCAACTGGTTCACGGAAAATTTCACTGGTATCTTTAGCTTCGAGTGTGTCTAATAGTTTTGTCATGGCTGCATCGAGTGGATTTACTTGCAACATAACAACTTGTTCGCATATTTTTACGAAAGCTGCTTTAAGTTTTTCACGTTTGCGTACCAATTCACAAAGCAAACGGGCACGCTCTAAATCCTGACGTAGACATTGCCAATATTTCAATTGTTTGTATAATTCTTTAGTATCGGGAGAGCCTAGGAATTAGAGAAAAAATATATTAGTTTTACTTAAAGATACTGTAAGGATATACATACTTAAAATATTAAAAAAAAGGTAATTATTGAAGGGAGCGGGACTTTGTTAAAATGAAAATCTGGGAGTGAAAAGGAGACTTATTTTGAATGCAAGTAAACTTATAAAAAATTCAAAAAAAGATGGTTAAAAAATTATTCAGTCAAAGGTGAACAAATCATTTTTCTCGATTTCTTTTTCTTTAGAAAAAATACAGACAAAACGGGGTTTCACTTAAAAGCGAGAAGACCAGTTAGTTACTATGACGTATATACAATTAGTTATTTGTTTTAAGTGCAAACCTTCAATACCATTTCGATGTATTACACCATGATTGTTGCCTTGACTCTGTAAGCGTCGCAATAACGGTACACCATTACGATATTGACGCTTTAACGTCCAATAAGCTATAAGCCTATCTAAAAATTCTTTTTTCTTTTGCATATGTACCATGCCCGAGATCTCTTGTACACGATTCGGTGGTATTGTTGGTATAAGAACAACAGGTGCGGTTGAACGTTTTTTAGCTAACGCTTTGCGTGCCTCCTTCATTTTCAGACGCGTATCTTCAACCTCTTTTTGATTGGTTTTCAATTTAGCATCGGGTGGTGTATGCGCATGACAATAAGCATACTTTTGTACATGCACCGATGAATCGTTATGGCCATCTTTGACTGTGTCCATTGTCATATAGAGGCCAGCTTGTTGTGCGCATGTGACATGGAATGCAGCATAACAGCTATTGCGCTGACACTGTATGCACGCGCCCAAACCTTTTTCTTTACAAACATAACATGTGAGTCGCCAACGCGCTGCCGGAATGGTTTCAATTGAATCTGAAAGATAAAAAAATACGAAAAAAACATTTAGATTATTATTTTAATTTAAGTATAGATATACTAGGTATATGTATGTACATTAAAGTGCCTCGCCCTTCATAAATTAGGTAGATTGTCTTTTCTAGTATCAAAATCAAAGGATTAATTTTTAAATCAAACAAGCCATTCGGAAACTTTTAATTTTTAACAGGTGGCAGCGTTTTTCAAAAACGTTGGACCTTCCTTCAGGGACAGAGAAAAGGATAGGGATATGAATAGGGATGGGAAAGGGATAGATATATGCATAGAGATATGAAAATGGTTAGGGATAGACTTTGGGAGAGTGATATATATTGATATAAGTATGTATATGCCAAAACAGCGTTTCCAGAGTCATTTAGTCTATATATGCGGCTGATTTCAAGATCTGATCTACTGTTAAAAATTTTTAGCGACAAAAACACCAATAGTCGAAACAAGTTCACCTCCAATTTTGGACGTAATTTTGAATGGAATATTTGTAAAGAATGCCCTCACTATGCTTAGATAGATACGCCCCTATCACGACCATTGGTTTGGGCGACTTTTTTTATTTTCTTTTCCTTCTCCTTTTCAGGTGAGGCACCATAGTTTCGTAATTTTTTTTTAGAATAACTCACCAATTGGTTCCAAAAATACCGTATTAGCAAAACGTACTTCGGGTATCCATAATGCACATACCACATGTGCCCATTGACCACGATCCGTTTGTTTGAAAGCACCTCCGGCATTTGGGCACAATACGCAACTCACAGGGGTACTGGGCGATTGCAAACAGCGTCGGCACAACCACTGTCCTTCCGGAATGTACGGCACACCGTAACAATCCTGATGCACTGCCAGATTGCACATATCGCAAAAGAGTATAACATTCGTATTCTGACATTCGCCATCCATGCAAATGCAACAAACAGCATCGTCATCAACCTCCACACCGGTGGGTGTACCATTTGCAGCAGCTTGAAAGTATGATTCCTTTTCTAAACGATCCATCAACAATTCCATTGTATCAATGCTAACCACATTGATACCGGCTTTTTCACGTTGCTCATTCATACATTCTAGCCATGTTGAATCCTCTTCATCTACATCATATTCAATTTCACCATCCAATTCTTCGGCAGATTTTTCAATGAAGCGATAATAAGCGAGTGGGCGGGGCGGTGCATCGGGCACATGATAGTCTTCGATTTCATTATAATGCGCCTCTGGCACTTTGACACGTGCCCATGATGCATTCTCTTCGAGCGGTGGTGCATTGGCATTTAATATGCAACCACGCGCAACTAAATCAGCATATTCATTATCTTCAATAAATGGTAATGGTTCATCAATAGCCAAACGTACACTCTTTCCATCAATATTAAATTGTACTGTTTGCTCGACTTCATTAAAACTAACCAATGATTCGGGATTTGTCACTTGTATTGGACCACCGCCACCACCACCATTGGTGCCGTTGTCGTCGCCGCCGCCTGTCCCTTTGGGTGTTTTCGGTGTTGAATGATGTGATTTACGGGCTTTCTTTCTATTTGCTGGTATAATTGGTGTTATTGGCTGTGGATTGTCGTGATCATAGTTTAGTAAATGATATTGGAGTCCCACTACAGTTTTATAACTGCGATCGCATTTGGCCACTGGACACGCGTACGGCGGTTGCGCTTGCTGCAACTTTACATTCTTGCAATACTCAATTGCATCAAAATCAAGTCCCATTGTAGGTGTAGTAGGAAAATTCGTTAGTGCTATTGCAAATATATTTTGTTACTTTTGCATTTTATTTGCAAAATAATTAATTTTTGTAGGATTTTCACTCAATTTACGCTTCTTTTTGTATTTCTCAAATTTACACGCAAATTCGCTGTCATACAAATGGCGCAAAGTGACAGCTGTTGTCAAACGGGAATACGAAAGCCAAGCGCAAAAGAAGAAACGAAAACGATTGATTGATGAAAACGTGATTATCTTATTTTAATAGTTTTTCTGAAGTTACGGTTCTTTAAATCACATTGTAGTCTTTTAAACTTGATAAATTAATAAGTTTGGACCAGTATTTAATACTTTTTATATAAATAAAACAAAATGAACCATAAATATGCCGCACAAGTAGTGGCGGCTTTAAAAATGAAACAGTGCTGCCGTACTTGAATTTAAATTGTGTTAATACGAGGGTGTGTAGAAACGAAAGTGTTCAATCAAAAGGCTTCAATCATTTCGTCGTGCAATACGAAAACTAACACTTTTATTTTGTGTCTGACGAAAAGTAACACTTTCATGTTTTCTCTGAAGAAAATGTACTAGCCAAAAGTGTTAGTTTTCGTCAGACACAACTTGAAAGTGTTAGTTTTCGTCAGACACAAAATAAAAGTGTTAGTCTTCTTACAGAATTTAAAAAGTGTTAGTTTTCGTAAGAAATTTGAAAAGTGTTAGTTTTCGTATGGCACGTCGATTTGTAGAAGTTTCGTTCCTTTATGCCCAAAATACTTGTGCAGCGATTTGGCCTGCAGCTCTGCTGGTTTTACTGCTGATTGAACTAGCTATGAACACACGAGCAGGGAAATTTACCTGGCAGTTCTATGCAGTCACACTTGATCCACATTTTTCAAACACACTTATAATACACATAAAATAGATAATATATGTTTCAAGCACTTCATTTAAATAAAAATTACATTTTTTTATAAATTTTATAATTATTAATTAAAATATTTGTTTTTTTGGCATTTTGTTTTTGGCTTGTTCGTGCTTGTTGGGTTTTTTGATACGCAACCCTGGCGGAATGCGTAGAAATTTGATTTGAACACGTCGTGCAGCTACTGCACACCATGCAGGGATACATGTGTCTGCTCTAGTACAAATTATTGTGTTTACATTTTCACTGCGCAGGGTTACTGCGATACCTTTATGCCTGGAATACTGTGCAGTGATATTGCCTGTAGCTCTTCTATTTTCACTGCTGCTTGAATGATTTGTAAACACACTGAATTTAAAATCAAAATTACATTTTTTATACAAATTTTTCATTCAAAAAAACAAAATAAATGCAAATCACGGAATAAAATATTTTTTTTTTGGCATTTTGTTTTTGGCTTGTTGGGTTTTTCGACACCCAACACGTAGAAATTTGATTTGAACACGTCGTGCAGCTACTGCACACTATGCAGGGATACATGTGTCTGCTCTGCTTGTTTTTAATTTTGACTTTGACTGCGGGCCAACACTGTTGGCCAACGAGTCTCCATACCCTGCAAAAATCGTTTGATTATGTGTTCCAATTTTTTTATATTGGAGTGCTCCAATAGTAATCCTTTGTATACCTCATCGGACCACCTTCAGCTTTTTGAAAGCCGATCAATGCTCGTGCCTTATCGAAATTCACGACACTATCGCTCTGACAGCGTATAAACTGCTGCTGGTTAGCGTATAAACCCTTGGAAAGTTACTGGGTCGCGTTAACCAAAAAAAAAAAATGATAAAAAAATTGGCAATTTTGAATTTTGTTCAGCGAGGTTCATTTTCTACCCTTGTTGAAGTTGATAATTCGTATCGAAAATTAGCGAATTATCGAGTTATATCCTTTTTCGTTGTCTACTTTTACAGTCATTTTTGGTACGCACAGCACTATTTTTTTATTTTGTTTTTTACCATCGCTATAGCCCTGGTTGGTAGGATACATGTGCCGTTGCCTTACATATTTTTTTTTGGATTTCGGACTCAGCACTAGCACGCATTTTCGAACACGAGCAAATGGGCACACCCCATGCTAGTTACGTGTCACGGTCAAAAACACGCAGGCACCCATCTCTACACTGTACACAAACGACTCTCCCGGTGCGCCTAAAATCAGGCAACTTTTATCTATAACCAAATAAATGCTTTCATTTAGACTCGACTGATAATCGTTTTATTGCCGACTATGAATATATGTATTTAGAATAATTTATTTACAATCAGCACAATAACTATGCGCTTCTTACCACAATTTATCGTTAAATACAATTTCTTTAAATATACAATCCTGCTTAGCAATACTAACCATTGCCTTCTTGGATTTTGCAGCATCTTGAACCTTTTCTCTTACTTCACTAGCTTTTACATCGTTTCGCAAATAGAATAAACGTACAATATGATCTTCACTTAACGAAGGATAATTGCCCAATAGTGTATGTAGATCTAACACCAATAACTCAATATCGCCAGATAATAACGCCGATAGAGTTGGTATCAAATCTAATGGCGAATCACTCATTACTGTTGGAAATGGTGCAATTTTCTCGAAACATTGTTTAAAACGTTTAGCTTCCTGATTAATTTTTGTTGTTATTGCTTCACATTCAGTGCGCGATTTTGATAAACGTTTCGATAGTAAGGCGCGTATATAACGTTTAGCAAGTATTTTTTGTGCTTCACTTATGACCATTTCGAAATTAGCGGGACGTAAGTGTTTATAATCCTGTTGAGAAAAAAAAGGTAATTATATTTTGAGAACAATCTAACTTTTGAGGTCAGAATGATTACAAATCGTGACTTATTCACCCGTTTTCAAAATATTTTAAAAAATTACCTATCTAAGACATTTTTTTTCTTGATCCTATCTCGGGACTTTTTTCAACAACGCCTAATTTTTAAAACTGTTTCAAAAACGCCCTATCCCAGATAAAAATGTATTTAATTTTCGTACAGGGGGGGGGGGGCGTTTTTTAAACTCATTCTGAGATAGAACGTTCTAGAATCAAATTTTGAAATAGGGCGTTGTTGAGAAACTATGAGCTAGGGCGTTTAAAAAAATCTGTGATATGACTTTTTTTGAAATATATGGAAGTTTCGATTTTGAAATAACATATATGAAATATATATAATACTCTTCTCAGATGTCAAAACAATTTTGATTTTTTTAATGTTAAAACAAAATTTAAGATGAACAGAATTTTATTCAAAAACACTTCATCTCTGATCTTTTTTGTTAACAAGGCACATGATTTTTAAATTTAATTCAAAATCGCCACATCTCAGCTGAAAATGTATAAATTTGTCGTACAGATATGTAGGTCTTTTTTGAAAGTCATCCTGAGATATTGCGTACTTTAAAAAAAAAAATTGACTTTGTTAAAAAAAAAAACGTTGTCGTTTTTCAAATAAAAATCTGCGGTAGGACGTTTTTGAAAGATGGAAGTTTCATAAATTATTCAATATTACATTCAATACAGAGTTTGAATCATTTCGCCCCCAAAACAATGACACAATTAATTTATTGCAGCTCCACATACCTGAAAATAGTCCAACAAAGTTACACATATAGTATCAACTGATATTGTTGAATTCAACCATTTTACTGTGAACAAATCATTAAAATGGCACTCCATATCGAGGAAAGCTTCTTCAAGTAAATAACTTGTAGCATGTGCACGTATACGTTGGAATGTGTGCTGGAGTTTTTCGAAATCTTCATAGTGCTCAGTACGTGATTTTGGCCAATACAACTGTTTCATTTGTTGTGCCAATTCCACCATTTGTTGACTATTATTAACAATAGTTATAATATAGTGTGTAAAATATTTGATTTGATCACGATTACGAAAATGATGTTCTTTCAATTCAATTACATTTTTCAAATAAGATTGTCCGAAAATCTCCACTTGCTGTATACTCATCACCAATGCTTTAAATGTCAACTCAGAATGTATAGTATTGGTTACTTGTAAATGTTGGTCTATCATTTGAAAGATAATAACCGGCGCTGATGTGTGATAGTATTGCTCTTGTTCGGGCGGTTGATCCGAAAACCATTCTTGTTTTTCTGTATCAGCTGTTTTAGTCATCCATTCTTGATAATTTCGTTGCATATTACGTAAATATTCATCTTCTAGTGATTTTAAATGTTCCGGCCTTAGTAATGGTCCAACAACCTGTTGTATATCGACTCGGAGGTCGGGATGTGACATTAATTCTACACCCGGATATGTATTCATAACCCAAGATAGCATTGATACATATTCATTACCCTCGAGACCAGATTTTGCAATATTGTCGACCTAGAATACAATAGATACAAAATAAGGTGCAAATACAATATTTCCGTCCATAGGAAGAAGGTAGTAAACTCAATTGCCGTCATCAGTAAGCAGTAAGGCAGTAAAATCATTCTACTGCTTAGTGATTTTACTGCCTTCTTGCTGTTGACGGGATCTGCGTTAACTGCCTTCTTGCTATGGACGGCAGAATAAGAGAGAATAAAATTAGTCAGGAAGTCTAACAATATATTCAAGACTAGCAGTAAAAAGGGAACGTATCTTTCCTGAAAAAGACATACTTTAAAATATTTATGGAGTTTGTTTTCTATTAAAAAATTGTATACCCGACAAAGTAAGCGAAAAATCGAACAGACTCGAATACTCAGATATTCGACAATGTACTATTTTCCAATATTGGTATACGAATTTTAATATTAAAATGCCACCTTCTGCGATTAGTTCTGATAACTATTCGAATATCAAAAGCTCTATTGTTAAGCATTACTACTACTTATAAAAATTAAATTTAAGCCACTTACATATGATGATAGGCCCTCATGATACATTTTAACATATTCGTGGAAAATGTTATAATGCGGTGGAAAGCATGGTACACACAACGACTTAACAACTCTTAAATCTTCCAATATAATTTGACGTAAAATCTCCAAATCACGCACAAGCCACATTTTGTTATCGGCACGTTCTTCAAGCTTCGATCCCTCTATACGTGTTACAACTGCCTCTTCCAACATTTTAAACGCCAGCGCACGCCATTCTTTTGGACGTCCAGGTGGAAGAAATCCAGTTACTTTTTGTTGTTGCAAAGCAAATTGATCATTCTTCTCTTCGCGCTCAATTATACGCAAGGCTGTTACTATGACAGTCGGTTCTTTACGTACAGTATTCAATGTACGACTTAAGATGAGTCGCAATTTCTTTTCTAAAGCTTGTGATACAGTGTCTACTTTCTTGAAATGTGTTTTCAATGTAATTTTATCGGATGCATGTTGCTTTGGTTGTTTATGCAATTCGTATAACAAATCATCACGTGAATTTTCCAAATCAGCCAAGCATTGATGAGCATTCAATAGCTTATCCTCGTCTATTAGTGTCATAGTTTTTTGTACGCTAGCTTCTACATTATATATATGTTTGAGATTTTCCATTGCTGTGGCGTATTGTGAATGTTTTGTATTCTCTTCGCGCACCACCTCCAATGCATCATAGATTTCGGGTACACCTTGCAATAGGTGATCTACTTCCTGCATACGTGTACGAACTTCTCGTACATCTTGTAAACATGTTTCCAATTGCTTCAAACCAACACGTACTCCATCCAATTGATTTTGCATACCAGTTTTGAGTAACGCCTCCACTGATGCTTTTTTTCGTGCAACACGGTGACGAAATTGGTCTACTTTCTCTAGCTGGCCTGGCCGCTGCAACATATTTTTAATATCCTTCAGCGCTGCTTGTCGCGCCTCTTCTTCCAACTCTTGTAAGTCCATTATTTAAGCACTGCTTTAATATCTTAAATTAGAACAAGTGGATAATTTTTGCTGTAAAAATGTAAACACTAGACACTAGAGATTTTACTGTACCGATAATACCGATAGATCTAGATCTGTACTATCGATATGTACGTAATTTCATTCGGACTTCACCCAATAAACATTTTCGTGTGCGCGTCAATTTTAGAGAAAATTCTACTTTGACCTATCTGGCGTTATGCATACAAGCACCCGCAGTCTACTTTGCTGTCAGTTGTTTCAACGTACTGACGTACTGATTCTGCTGCACGCTTAACGCAAAACAGCGGCACAATCATAACGCAAGATTTTGCATAAGCAGCTGATTTTTATTTATATTGGGGCCTATTATGAATTCCGTCGGAACTCGTAACTCGATAGAAATCATAAAACTTATCGGAATTTAGTAGATAATTTTGATAAATGTCGTGATTTCTATCGACTTTCCCGTACCGACGGAATTGATAATACATATGATTATATAGACTGTCCTCATACGAGGTAAGGAGTTGCTAGAAACAGCTTGCTTTTTGTGAATTGTGAGAGAGAGAACGATGACGGAAGGGTACCGAGATGCCATTATTCGCAATTTCGTTATATTGGCTGCAATTTTAAATAACGTAGTTTTTTCTCAAAGTCGGTATAAAATATTAATAAGCAGCAGAAATCAGCTAAGGGCCACTTGTATAAAAGCCGATAACGACTAATCGGTGATTAACTTGACAGCTAACCATATAAAATACGTCAATTAAACTCCGATTAGTCGTTATCGGCTTTTATGTAAGCGGCCCTAAATAGCACAATAATTTCTAAAAATTTGTGATAAAAACACAGATTTTCATTAAAAAAAACTGCAACTCTTTGCCTGTGTATGAAGAGCATCAGGTATACTTGAGCAACACCAAAAGAGAATTGCCTATAAAATCAAAACGAGTTGCTCTTGTTTGAATGCAGTAATGTCAAATGCTTCTTCTTATGCTTTTCATGCATCAAAAGTGGTTGTGAGATGTATTCGTTAGTGTTTTCGGATAAAACATGAGGTTTTTGGTGACATTTTTATATGGCAAAAACATCGGTTTTCAGCATGTTTTTCCTCGAAAACAAGAATGCGCTTCAAAGCACGCTAATGTGTACATGGTATAAAATGCAAAATGCTGGCTCAGCATGAACAGGCTATACTCTTGAACTACCCCGTTCAAAGTTAGCGTGTCAATCCTTTATTATTTGCTGAGAGGAGGGTTAAAAAAAAAAGAACTGCGGGGAGGTCCCGAAAAAAGTGCATAGAAAATTTATGCGGGTGGAACTCATCGATCAATCTGAGTGCTACAAAAAAAAAATTGAATACACTTTTAAAGCGACCTAGTAGAGATTGTTCATCTGGTCGAGTTATACCCGGAACACCCTTCAAATCATTTGTAACACCCCCAAAATCTGGTTTTAAGGTCAAAAAACCGTTTTTCATAGTTTTCGTTGAAAAAAAATCATTAAAGATCAAATTTTTCCACCGATTTTTAAATTCTCAAGAGTTTTGGGTAGAGAATTGTTGACACTTTCGAAATATATACAGCTTTTTGTTCATTAGAAAAGGGTATGACACGTTTTTCACGCGAGAAGTTGAATTTTTTGAAAATTTGTTCGGGTTTCCCGGTTTCGACCTCATTTTTTGCCACTAATTGGACATGCGTCATAGAGAGGCATTCACTACTTAATTATACCAGTTTTACTCCAATGTTATTACTCCTTGGAGTATATACTGTCAGAGCGATAGTGTCGTGATTTTCGTCGATAAGGTACGAGCAATGATCGGCTTTCAAAAAGCTGAAGGTGGTCCGATGAGGTATACAAAGGATTACTATTGGAGTACTCCAATATCAAAAAATTGGAAACCATAATCGAACGATTTTTGCAGGGATGGAGTACGGAGAGTACTCGCTACTACAGTTAGGTATCGAGTGTTTATTCGTAGTTACATATCGGAAGAACACTATTCACATCACTATCGAACGCGCAAAACGCAAAATTCCGCTTCTTTCCAGCTGTACAAATTAAACTTGCAACTGACCGGCAAACTTAAAAAAAAAAAAAAATGGATGAAGTCTTCATAAAAGAATTATTGTCATATCAATTGGCATTCATGGATGTACCAAAAACGTATGAAGGTGAACTGGCGACAGTATTAGCCCATTTTAATGACAAAACTTTCGCACAACGGCGAAATATGTCCAAGTCATGGCTCAAAGCTTTTATTAAAAAGAATGAAAAGAGCGTTTACGCCACCGAAAAGGAAACCAAACGGGCAGTAGCTATGCGCGAAGAAGGAAACAAACTATACAGCTCAAAAAGTGATACAAAACAAGAGAATCTAACCAAGGCTGGCCAAAGCTACACCATCGCCATATTCTCAGCACCCGAAAACACCGAAGCCTTAGCATTGGCTTATGCAAATCGTGCTATGGTATTGCAGGAATTGGAATACTATCAACAAGCCTACGATGATTGTTGTTGTGCACTAGAAACAGGGAAGTATCCACGACGGCTGTTGCATAAAGTGCAAACACGTCAGGCATTTTGTGCGTTACATTTGAAGGATAGAGCAAAGTTGGAATTGCATTTGACCGAATTGGAAGGCGGTAATTTAAATGAAAATTTTACACAACGTGTACAAGAGTTGAAAACTGGTTTGGAGGCTTTAATCAAAGAAGAGGGAGCCGCCGAGGTAACTAAAAAAGATACCGGAGAGAACATGCAAGTGTCACATACGGAATCAACAGAAATGTGAGTATCCACTTTACTAATACATCATAATAAGTTATCGGATCACGACGCTTTTTGACAACCGCGGGGTTTAAAAACCACAATCACGGGGTCTCTTGATATTTTGGGATTCCCAACAAACTATGAAACTAGATTTCGATTGAAGGTACATTAGAGAACTAGCCCCATTCTCCAATGTCCACCTTTAGACGAAGACTTGAAACACTAGAGAAAATTAGTGTTCTTCAACAAAATGGGCCACAATTCTCAAATCGAGAAAAGCATAGTTTCCTAGTCGAATTCTAATGTCATTCTCTAATGTGATTTGTGTTTTTGCTAGTTCTCTAACCTATCTCTAATCGAGTTCTAATGTAGTTCTCTACTGTCGTATCGGAGCAGTAAAGTTATTTGTTTTTGTCAAAAACGTTTTACTCCAACAAAAACTTTAACTTCCGTTGTTTTTGTATCATCAAAAACACTCCCCGCAGGTTTTGGGGAGTGATGCCGAAATTGGTAGCCCTTGGCCGGATACAAACCCGGTACGCTACGGTACTGTCCCACCGTCGTGGTAGCAATTTGGTATGAACGGTGGAACCTTATAGGTCATGTCATCCCTTCATCCGTAAGGAAGGAGAAGATGGCTAATGAGAGTTGAGAGGCATCATATCCGTAGATCAACCATCGAGTTAGCATTTCATTACCTATATGCATATTAGTCGCCTCTTACGACCGGTATGCCTACTTTGGGCGTATTCTAAACCCCTAACCCGCAGGGGCTAAGACAGGGCTTTCGTGTCTTTTGGTACATCTTACGTTATTCAAATCCCGGGATCACACAAATCTGGATTCAGAATAACTTTAACCCCGGGAATCCGGCAGGCAAAAATGGCACGAAAGGCCGGGGATTCGGGGTTTCCTGGACTCGATTTCCTACATCATACCATTCTTAATGCATTATTTAATATTTGTCCTATGTTTTCCTATAGCGTTGATACAAACGATACTAAACGTGGCCGAATCATGATAGCTGCTAAGCCAATCAAATCTGGAGAGCTAATTTTTAGCGAATCATTCAGTAGCTTTGTTCCTGTGGCTGGTTATCGTATGTGTGAGCGATGTGGTTCAATGCTAATTATACCTATACCCTGTAAGGGCTGCAATGGTCGTGTAATTTATTGTTCTATAAAATGTCGCGATGCAAATCGTAATGTACATCAAACTGAATGTATTGCACATCGTATCGGTTTATTGGAGCAAATTGGAATTTGTTTTTTGGCATTACGTGTTGTATTGGAAGAGCTGCCAACAATTTTACCGCTAATAGCAAATTCAACAAATACCAAAGAGCTTTGGCTAGATCTTATCACCCCAGAGCGTTCGTTGCATTCTCAAAATAATTTGAATTACTTAAAAACCTTGCGCATGTGTACACACATATCCAAAATGCCTACCTCAGATATTATGTGTTTTGCCATAATGGCCGACTTATTACTGGTTTACATAAAGGATTATACAAAGTTTTTCAGCTTTGTGAAGGAGACAAATCTAAAACAAATCGAATGGGAGAAATTAATATGTAAGTTGTGTTTATTTCTTTGCCTTAAGTCAAACTTTCGGTTTCTAAAAAAACTAGGGTATCTTTTATTTTTTAAGTACACCTATACCTCACTTTGCGTCGTTTCGTTTTGCGTCGTTTCGAAGTTGCGTCGCTGATGAATTAGTACCAATTCTCACTGTGCGTCGTTAGATTTTCGAAGCTGCGTTGTTTTGGGTTCTACTTTGGACCAATTTTTTATGAAGAAAAGCCGACCTACGACATAGAAAATCATAATTCACTTTGCGTCGTTTCAGTTTGCGTCGTGTTTTTTTGGAACGTATCTACGACGCAAAGCGAGGTATTGGTGTATTGGCGATATTTAAAATTTCTTAATTTCAGTAGTGTTTTTTTTTGTTTTTAAATAATTAATAAAATTTATTTTCACTCAAGCTAAACTAATAACTCTTGTCTAACTAATTTTACTCTACTAGAAAGTTGAAAAAAAAAAAATGTTTTATTTCTTTTTTTAATTTAAAAACATTTTCGCTAAAACCGGTCCTTCTGAAAATTTAAGGATATCTTTAGATATAGGGTTAATAAGTAAGTTAATAAATAACATTTTTTAAATTACCCGCAAAAAATTTTTGAGTTCAATTCTCCAATGATCACTCTTTAAAAATTGGCTTGGTTTTCTGAAACCTTTACAGTATTTCAATTAGCATGGAATATCTCCCTATTTCAAAATATTTTCCAAAACCGCTCTATCTCAGAACTTGTTTTAAGAACGCTACAGCTCAGAATTTTTGTTTCCAATAACTTCCTATTTCGATTTATCTTAGATTTTTCTTATGGGTTGCAACTTTGTAAGGATGTTGCCTTTAAGAACGTGAACGGAAATCGTAATGTAAATATCAAATAGGGTGATCTTCCATTCAGCCTTCTTTTTTAGCCATTCTGAAAAAATATCAATATATGTAATTAAAAGAAAACAGTATTTTTTATTTGCCCCAGTCTAATATACATACGTTCATACCATTCATTGTAGGTGCTCTAATACTTCGACATATTGGACAATTTATCGTCAATGCACATACAAGCGTTTCGATTATAGCCACTTGCTACGATGTACTATCAATATCAGATAATTTTACTGGTTTACTTTTGATACCTGAAATATGGAAGAAACCATTTCATATACAACGCGGCTATTTACATGTTTTTTGTGAAAGTTCAGAAGTTTGCGCTGTAAATTTACCACATCTTAGCGTATGTAATCATGCTTGTGCTCCAACGATGCGTCACAAATTTTCTGGAAGAAATTTTTATGCTATAGCCGAAAAAGATATTGAAAAAGGTGCTGAAATATTTAATTGTTATACTAATACCTATCGCAATTCGCTGAGAAATGAACGACGTAATACTTTAGAAACTACTTATCATTTCAAGTGTGCTTGTATACATTGTCAACGACAGAATCCTGATGCCGATTATGTAAGATTTTTTTTATTTATAATATATATAACACTTTACAGCAGCCGGTTGGAATTGGATCAAACCAACTTTTTTGCAAGGACTAAACCGTAACCGTAACCGATTAAAACCGTATCATTTTTCAAAACCGAAACCGTAACCGTTATTTTGATCTGAAAAAGAACGAAACCGAAACCGTTTCAAAAGCCGAAACCGGTTCCAAACGGTTTTGAATTTTTTTATGCCTTTTTTCTTTTTAGGGGAACATATTTTCTTTTACCAAAGGATACTCTGGAAAGCTTTCATGGAACATTGTCGAGCGATGTTACAAAAGACACGCTTTGACCTCAGTATCAAATTCCTAAAAAGGAAATTCAGCTACATATAGCTGAATGATGGCATCGAAAAAAATTTACGAGATCCGAGAAAAATGTGTGGCCCGTATCACATATTTTGACGGTTCATTTCATTTAGTTTCCATTCTAATATTTTTCTATTAGAAAAAGTAGTAATTTTTTTTAAATTATTTTGCAGAAATTTCATCCATACATAGCGTTAATAATATTTATTATTTATATTTATTGGACCAAACCAACTTTTTTAAGTTTTTCGAAGTTAGCCTCCAAAACAAAGTTACGGGCTTTCGAAGTTGGACCCTTCGAAAATTTGGTTTTCTAATTGTTTTGTTTAAGAAGTTAAACAAATACACTTTCAAATAAAAAGAAAGTGCACCAATCAAGTAAGAGGAGCAAGAAGACCACGCCCACATTTAACCTTTTTCAATTTTTTTTCACAAAACAATTAGAAAACCAAATCTCGGAAGGGTCCAACTTCGAAAGCCCGTAACTAATTTTTGGAGGTTTAATTCGAAATTCAGGGAACGCCATTAAGTAAAAATACTTATGTCTTAATCTCTTAAAAAAATTTGATTTAGTCCAATATCCAGAAAAAAGTGATTTTGTCGTACAGTGGTATTATATGGGAAAAATGTTATAAAAATTCAGACCTATTTTGCAGCTACATACTTAAGTTTTGTAAAATTTTTTGGCGTTCGTGTTTTTATTTGGAAACCGAAACCGCAACGAAACCGTAACCGAAACCGAAATAAATTTTGAAGAACGAAACTGGAACCGAATCGTGTTACAAAACCGAAACCGGAACGTTATTTTTGAAGAGGTTGAGACATAAGTGACAAAAACAAAGTAATTTTCCCCTTTTTCGAAGTAAGCCGCCAAAACAAAGGCAGAATGTGGGCGTGGCCTGCTTGCCGCTCTTGTTTGATTGGTGTACATCTTTTTATAAGTGTTTTACCGGACTAAAGTCAGATCTTCGGAAAAATTTAAAGCCGCACATTTACACCAATCAAGCAAAGGAGGCAAGAAGACCATGTCCACATTTTACGTTTTTTCAACATTTTAAATACAAAATTACATGGGTCCAACTTCGAAAGCCCATACATACATATAAGGTTTGGAGGCTTACTTCGAAAAACGGTTTGGTCCACTAACCAGAAAAAATTTCATTTTGTCGTATATAGTATAATAAGAACCTCCTTTTTTCCAGTTGAAGCACTATTTATATAAATGTCAAAATCCCAAATGCCGTAAAGAATTCGTGCCACATGCCGTAATAAAAAAAATGCTCAACTGGTGGGTAAAGGAAAATGAAAGCAGCCAAGTGCCATGGGATGCAGTAACTTGTACTTTTTGCAACAAGAAACAAAATTTCAAATGGTATCAGAAATTTAAATTATTACTTAAACACATTACCACAAACCCAGAAAAGCTCATTGAAGTATTTCATATTTATGAAATGGTCGATAATATTTTGTTGGGTACGCATGCCCTAAAAAATGCAATGGGATTGGATATAACAAGTATTTGTATTGATGCCTATGTGGGTAAGATAATAAACAAACCTAACACTATTCTGTGTAACAATTATTAATCCATGTATACACTTTCATATCTAGGTGGCTGTCAATTTACTCATGGTCAACTTAATAAAATTGTGAAAATTCTCAAGTTTTGTCTAACTTCGACTGCGATTGAATATAATTTACAATCAATTGAATATGTCGCTATAATGACTTTCTTGTGGGATATAATAGCTATGAATAAATACAAGCCAACGCAACTTGAAACAAATGAAATGCTTAAAGCAATTTCCATATTGCCAGATGAATATAGAACAGTATTCTTAAACTATTATAAAGATTATATTGATCCTGAATATTAGAAACCCTATATGTGGTAAAGGCCGTATAACGGCATACATACTATATGTTAACATTTCGTTTTCTTTAATCATTTTTATTGTTGAAAAGCATTCGTTTTTGTTTTTTTTTTTAATACCATGTCCTTTATTGAATTGAATTGATTAATAAAATAAAAAAGTTGAATTTGCATACAAAATGTAGTATTTTTCTGTTATGGGCAGTTTTCTATGTGGTTTCGGATAAGGAAACTATTAATTACAATTTTTTTTTAATTCTCTTATACGAAAGCATCCGAGTTGATAAAAAGTATAATGCTTTAATGGGAAATACGAAAATCGCTTAATGTTTTCGGATAAGAGCTTCCGATAGCACTGTTCAGCACCCGGCTGGGCATTGCACCGAACCAACTTTTTTGGAGACTGACACATAAGTAATTACCACGCTTTTCGAAGTTAGCCTCCAAAACTTAGTTGTGGGCTCTCGAAGTTCGACACTGGACCTTTCGTAATTTTAGGTTTTTAATTGTAGTTAAACAATTGAAGGGCAATCCATTTTTTCGAAGAATTTTGATTGTAGTAAATTTAAATCAGTTTCTTGAATGAACAGCATTCGGTTTTCGATTTTTTTTTTTCGAAAATTCTTCCAAAAAGCTAATAAGGTTTGAATGGGAAAAATAAAAAATCTCTTATGGCCTCATTAAGTATTGCGAACGATAGCTCAGACAAACGATTCGTCTGCTCACAATATCGCCTAGCCATCGCATTATCTATCATTTTTTCTTTGACATAAAAAACCAAAATGAAAGAAAATGTGATCTTGTGAGCAGACGAATCGTGCGTCTGAGCTATCGTTACGCAACACATAATGAGGCCATTAAATTATTTACCATCTAAAATTCGTATTCGAAAACATGCGATTTTGGAATTTCCGTGTTTTTTTTTTTTAATTAATGACAATCGAAAAATTCTTTTAAAAATAAACGGATGTTTGAAGGGGATTTTGAAAATCAATTAATTTAACTGATAAAGAAAGTTCGCATACAAAAACATAATCCGAGTGTCGTATTTCTGTGTTTTTGTTTTAATTGATTACTATCGAAATTTTTTGTACGAATGGGAAATTTGAAAATCTTTTGAATTTGAAAATACATAGCTATCCGAAAACATTATTTGGGGTGTAAGAGTAGGTCGCCTCCCCGTTGGTACACCCTGGATAACGCTAAATGACCTACATGGCCTATACGGCTAGTTTCTTGTATTGCCAGTTCTACGAGAGCGGTACCAATACTTGTGCTGTACCCATCGTGCCGAAACGACCCGTGCCGGTTTCTTATATCGACCCTGCCAAGAACAATACACTCGGGGTGACCCAGTATGACATATAGGCAGGGCTACACCTCGTTACAACAACAACAACAACATTATCCGGTTTTTGAATTTCCATATTTTTTTTTTTTTAATTCATTACCTTTCGAAAGTTTCTTAAAAAAAAGATGGGCCCGTAGTCATGGTCAAAGCTAAAGGATGATTTACACGGGTCCATTTTTGTCGTTCCATTGCGTTCTACCTTCAAATACAAGGTGTGAATCGGTCGAATTGCTCGTTACACGCTGGAAAGACAAAAATCGACCCGTGAAAATGAGCCTTAAACATGATTTTAATAAGTTAGTTAAACAGGCCGATTCTAAACAATTTCTCACTTTGCTGATTTTCTCACTCTCATATAATTTGTGAGCAAAAATGTATGAAAATGGAAACGATTTGTATCGGTTTACTAATGAAAAATTGTTTGGAATTGGCATAAAAGCTTTTTGACAAAACTTTACATGTGCTATATGTCAAAAATGCTTTAACAAACTTAAAATCATGTACAATTTTGACGTTGACTACGGCCCGTAGTGTTGAAAGTGAAATTAATAATTCTTTTTCATGCCTATTCTAAATAATTTTTCACTAGTGAACCGGTGCAAACCGTTTCGCCTTTTCATACATTTTTGCTCACAAATTATAAGAGAGTGAGAAATTGTTTAGAATCGGCCTGTTTATTTAATTACTATCGAATATTCGTATCCAAAAACATCAGGTCTTTGAATTTTCGGTTTTTTTGTTTTAAATAATTACTATCGAAGTTTCTTAAAAAATGGTTGAATAAGAAATTTGAAAATCTCTAGTTTTCATTCGAAAACACTAGACGGTTTTTGAATTTCTGTTTTGGAAAAGCTTTCGAAAAAATGGATTATGTTGGAATGAGATGTTAGAAATCTTTTTAAATTCATTATTATCGTAAACTCGTATTCTCAAACATCCAATTTTCGATTATCCGTCTTTTTTTTAAATAATTTCTATCGAAAAGTTGAAAAAAGTCCCGATTATGTTTGAATGGGATCCGATTTTCGAATTACCGTAGTTTTGAAATGTTACCATCAAAAATTCTATAAAAGAGAACGGATAATGTTGGAATAGGGAGTTTCAAAAATTTGTTGAATTAATTACTATCACTACTTGCATCAAATTGATTGGAAAATTTTAAAATCTCTTGTATTATCCAAAGTTCGTATCCGAAAGCATTCGATTTTCGAATTTCCGTGCTATTTTTAATCTCCTACTATTTGGGGATTCTTTCAAAAAAAAGAATAATGATACATTTACACTGCACCAAATGCGTCGCATTTGGCGATTTTATTTTGAGAATGTTTGTCCGCAGAATGAATTTGTTTGCCAAATTAGATGAATTTAATTTAATTGGACCTAATTTGGTAATCAAATTCAATCTGCGGATGAACGGTCTCGAAAAAACTTGGCCAAAACGTATTTGGTGCAGTGTAAACGTAGCTTAATGGTTGATTGGAAAATTTGAAAATCTAAATTTCAATATTATCAAATTTCCTGTCCGAAAAATCAGATTAACGAGTTTTCTAAGAAAACTTGTGTTTGAATAGGAATTTCCAAATTTCCATCCAACCAGCTGATTTTTATTTTTTTTCCTCGAATTTTGACAGTTCATGTTCGAAAAGTTTTCTTTTCTTAATCTGGCAACACTATAAATGAAAACGAAGTTCACAAATTTTCTGCTGACTGAAGAAGGAAATTGTCGAGAATAGGAAAAGGTGGACTATTTTATTACGAAAACATCATGTACCTCATTTAAAAACGGACATTTTGAGTAATTAATATAATCATAAACAAAATTCCATTCTGTGGTTGCATAAAAACAACTCTCAAACTGAAATCGAAAAAGTTAACGCAATTTGGTGAAATTATTACGAGTCTTGACGAAGTGTTTAATGGTGTACGTGAAAAAATGTGCTGAGCAACGACCACGGAACGGAGCCAATTTTGTTTTAACTTAGCTATAATTGTTCGATAACTGATGCTAACGAACTAAATAATGATTAAAGGTCAACTGGAATTTTAGTAAATCCAATTGGCCCCTTATTAAGGGGGCCAAAATAAAGGTTGGAAAAATTGAAAAAATTGGGGCTCCGCAACGAACGTACATATATATATATACGTGCATATATATTTGGCTAATCAGCAAATAAGGAAGCAAAAGGAGATAAAAAAAATCGAGGTGAATAGTCGGTGTATGTTCAGTGCTTAACACTGTCAAAGTGCTGCCAGTGAGGCAAATATTTTTTTTTTTTTTTTCACACAAAAACTCAAAAAATTAATCATAACAAAATAAAAAAGAAATATTGCGAAAACAAACGCTGTTGTCCAATTTAACTGCGCAGTTTGCAAATTACCAAATCTAGAAAAACATTTGAAAAACTATAAAAAAAAAAAAATACCAATAACAAAAGAAGAAAACGTCAATAGGGCAGAGAAAGTTGAAATTGTCAACGTCATTACCTTCGATTTAATATACATAATTCGTCGCAATTGCCGTACGATATAATTGTGCGAATTTATTTGATTTTTCCTATTTTAATTTCGATTTTGTACATTGGCCGCTCGCGTGTGCGTGTTGTGTGATCATATTCTTTGGAAGGCTTCATTCAGTGTTCTCACTGTTATTGAAGTTTACTCCCAAGAACCGATCTCACATCTTGTGCCGTTGCCGTACAACCTTTGCATGGGATACCAGCTATGAACCAATTGAAATTTACGCTAGCGCAGATTGGTATTTTGGTCAAACAACTGAATAAGAACAACTTTGCTGAAACCAGCGAGAGCATCAATCAGGTAAAAAACATACATACGTCTATAAAAAAATAATATGTATTTAACTAGTAACGTATGTAGTATATGTACTTGCATTGACGTTCTTGAAAAAAAGAAACAAAGGTGTTTGTTGATTGTAGATATATTTATGTACATATATAGATTAGGGTGCGCCAAAAAAAAAAAAAAAAAAAATGGGGAAGCGTGCCTCATCGCCGTTTTTGTTTTCGTGAAAAGTATTTGCAGGGTATTGAACGCCCTAACAAAAACGTCGTATAGACTTTTTTCATTAATGTGAATATTACAAAGTTTTTCAAGGTCGAAAATTGCCTATTTTACTTAACTTAAGTTATTTAAAAAGCAAATTTAACGCTCTACAAAAAGGGTCTGTTGCACTTTTATCATAAAATTATATTTTTTATTAAAAAGTATAATTTTTTTTATTTCTTTTTGAAAAATGTTAACTTTTATTATATTGGGTCGAATTTATGAACAAAAATCAATAGCTATTAGTCGAAATATATAGAGTAAGTGGACATCAATTTGTATGAAGAAATTTTCAAAATTTGAGAAAAGGCTTGAAAAAGTTGATATTTTATATAAATATGACCCATTGTATCAAATTTATAAAAAAGAAATTTTAAAACTTGATGGCATATTTCTGAATATTTGAGAAAAACTAACTGCTTTTTTGGCTATATAAGTAAATGTGACCCATTGGGACATACTTATAATAGTAATAGTAAATTTAGCTAATGAACTGTTACCTTAACACGTTCGCCACTCATTGATTTTTTGAGCTTTCAAAAAAACTCACGAACAAAAGAGTGTAAGAGTAGGTCGCCTCCCCGTTGGTGCACCCTGGGTAACGCTAAATGACCTACATGGCCTACACGGTTAGTTTCTTGTATTGCCGGTTCTACGAGAACGGCACCAGTACTTGTGCTGTACCCATCGTGCCGAAACGACCCGTGCCGTTTTTTTTATATCGACCCGGCCAAGAGCAATACACTCGGGGTGACCCTGTCTGACATTTAGGCAGGGCTACACCTCGCTACAACAACAACAACAACAAAAAAAATATGTCACATATGTATAAGCGGGGAATACCCATTTAAAAAGCGAAATTTCAAAACAACGGCTTAGCCCATACCCAAACCGCAGCTTTCGTATATATTTGACACCTTGCCATATACAAAAACATGAAAGAAAATTACTTCCTACAAACTTTCGTAAAATAACAGCTCAGTTAACAGCTCAGCACATTTAAGTAATTCTACGACACATATATGTGACATGAGTTTTTTTTAAACACCCCACGTTACATATATGTGACGCTGAGTGGCGAACGTGTTAAGATCTATTGCGGCCTCCTATTTTCATAGCACATCTGCCAAACCAACCGCATTCAGGAAACCCAGATTCAACCTGTGAGGAGTTCTGCTAAAATCCTGACATTGTTCTTGGACAGACCGATTATAATTTTCGAAAGGTTAGGTATTGTAACCGCTCGTTGTTGTTGTAACGAAGTGTAGTCCTGCCCAACGCGTATTCTAACTGGAGTCCAAGGAAACTAGCAGTTTCAATAGGGTTGGACCAAAGGGAGATGGGTGTTAGAAGAGTGGGCTCAGTAGAGCAAGAAAATAAGTGATTGGTATTATGGGGGGGACTAGCCGCATGCCGGACATACATTCGGCACATCAGGGTTCAGTCTGCTACAATATCCAGAGCGTAATTGAGCCAGAGTGACCTTTGTCTCTCGCAGAAGATGACGCTCCTCTTCAGAAATGCTTGGTGTTGCGGCATGTAAGACATTGTTCAGCGGACAGAGCGCGGCCTGGTGGCCAACTGACGTTGTATAGATATGCCCCAAGGCCTGCTTATGCAACTCTAGATCAAACGGCGTTGTTATATAATGCCGGATCTCATCAAAATGTTTACGAAATTGCGTCCTTATGGTCCTAGGAGGCGGAGTGAGTTCAAACAGTTGCCTATTGGGGGGCTGTGGTTTACAACAATTCAATAAGTACTGCTTGTTTAGCATTTCATTATGCTCCCTAACTGGAAGTATTTCCGCCTCATTGAGTATATGACTTATAGGAGACATAAGGACGCACCCCGTAGCGGTTATGAGCGCGGTGTTTTGACAGGTCTGCAGCTGACTCCAATGAACGTCTGCAAGCCCCGGCGACCATATCGGCGACGAATAGGTCAGAATTGGCCGACCAATTGCCTTGTATGTTACCAACATCGTTTCTTTGTTGTTGTCTTTACCCCAAGTACTGCCGGCTAGCAAGGACTGAAACCGAAACCGAAACCGTAACCGTAACCGATTAAAACCGATTCATTTTTCAAAACCGAAACCGAAACCGTAACCGTTATTTTGATCTGGAAAAGAACGAAACCGAAACCGTTTCAAAAGCCGGAACCGGTTCCAAACGGTTTTGAATTTTTTTAATGTATCACTTCTTTAAGTGGGCACAAACAGGTACTCTGAAAACTTTCAGGGAGGATTGTCGAGCAAGGTTACAAAATACGCGTTTTAACCTTAGTATAAAAATTCTGAAAGAGGACATTTGATTATAGTTGAATGAAGCGACCGAAAAAAATTTACGAGATACGAAAAGGAAAAATGTTCAGGCTTGACTCAGAAAGCACCACTCATATTAATGTTTTTGGCGATTTATACATTTCATTTAATATTTTTCTAATAAAAAAGTAGAGTTAATTCTAGGAATTTGTTTTGCAGAAATTTCATCCATGCATAGCGTTAATAAAATTTATTATTATATTAGAGAAATCCCATCATGGCAGCAGGAAAAAGTTATGAAAATTCAGATCTATTTCGAAGCTACATAGGTACTTGACTATTTTAGTAGTAAAATTTTTTTTGTTTGTGTTTTTATTTGGTAACCGAAACCGGAACGAAACCGTAACCGAAACCGAAATAAATGTTGAAGAACGAAACCGGAACCGAAACCGAAACACGTTGCAAAACCGAAACCGTAACCCGAACGTTATTTTAATCGGTTTCAGACCTTGCCGGCTAGTGACTTAAAGATTTTGTTGCGGCTCTGTAATTTTGAGACAATTGCAGCTGAATGGGCAGCGAAAGTGTGCATGGTGTCGAAAGTCACTCCTGAAATTTTTGGGTTAGCGGCAGTAGGTATTTTTTGATCACCTACATAAATTTCTAATTCCATACCAACATGCGCCGCCCACGTCGTGAATAAGGTCGCCGAGAACTTTGTTGGCTACAATGTCAAGCTCCGTTAACAGCTCGTTGTTGTTGTTGTTGTTGTTGTTAACAACAAAACACTCCCCGAAGGTTTTGGGGAGTGATGCCGAAGTTGACAGTCCTTGGCCGGATATGACCCCGGTACGCTGCGGTACTCCCTTGCGGTACTGCCCGACTGTCGTGGTAGCGATTTGGTATGACCAGTGGAACCTTCTAGGGTCATGGCATCCCTCCATCCATGAGGAAGGAGAAGATGGGTAATGAGAGGTGAGAGGCATCATATCCGTAGATCAACCATCGAGTAGCACGTCAATTACCTATGTGCATATTAGTCGCCTCTTACGACTGGTATGCCTACCTCGGGCATATTCTAAACCCCTAACCCGCAGGGGGTGTTAACCGCTCGTCATTGCCTTCGATTGACGCAGACCTGTGATCTGACGCCACTGCTCCAATTATAATAAAAGCATTGGATCATGTGTTCCAATATTGTGTTATGCCTCAGCGAAACACGTTCAGCTTATTGAAAGCCTATCATTGCTTGTGCTAATCGACAAAAATCCCAACACGATCGCTCTGTCAGTAGATACTCCTAGGATTAACAAAATTGGAGTACATTGCAAAGTACTCTGAATGTAGGTACTCCTTGGAGTACCTTAAACAAAGGGAAGATTGGAGGAGTTGGCGCAGTCCTAGCTAAAAAACTTTATTCTCAACAAATATTTCGACAGCAACGCTCAGCTCATAAAACGATACGAAAGTACAAATACAAACAAGTACCATGAAAAATGTACCAAATTTTATGCTAAAGTACGAACTATGGCAATCTTGTCCTTGTTTGTTTTGTGTTGACTTTCGCTTATTCATTGTGTTGGAATTTTATGGTCCACACTGAACATACTCGTTGCTATTTTGTTTTGTGCAGTAACGTTGCCACCAAATTAAATGATTGATTGTTTGTTATTTTGGGCCATTTTCACAAAACTCGACAAAATTATTAAAGTATCTGGATCACTGTTAATTTGAACGCGGGGAATATTAAAACTAAATCAAATTTACATTAGCAAAGAAATGCAAATGTCAAATATGTATATTATTTTAAATTTTATTCAAACGTTACAAACCACAACTGAAAAAAAACTAAAAATACTCGTCTGTATCTTTGATATGTGTGAAAAAATCGAATTACGCTGATTGGCCTTCGCTTTCTCGAATATTTTTTGTTCAAGCTTCATAAATTTATATAGCAAAATTAGTAAAAACACTTAAACCTTTTTGTCACTTATTAATTTTTTATTGTACAAAACAATAACAATACATATGTTTCAGCACTCTCGTGGTGCCTTCATCAGTTGGTAGCGTTCAACTTTTTCATAAATTTAGTTTAGTTACAGAGTTCCATGTGCGAAGAAGTTGTGATGCTAGGCTAGAACAATACAAACTCCGCGAAACCGCCCAACATAATCAAAGAAGATATCCGAGACACTGATCCTTTGGAGCAGGGGCTACACGACATGTTCAAATAATAATTTCTCTCAAAAACAAAATGCCAAAAAAAAAAATTTATTTTTTTCGTTATTTGCATTTACATATTTTGTATTTTTGAATGAAAAAATTTATAAAAAATGTAATTTTGATTTTAAAGTCGGTGTATAAAATATACTTCAGCTTATTTATGTGTGTTTTAACTGAGTTTTTCAAGTGTCACTTGCTGAAACTGCCAGGTAAATTTTGCTGCACGTGTGTTTACAAATCGTTCAAGCAGCAGTAAAACTAGCAGGCCAAATCGTTGCACATGTATTCCAGGTATAAAGCCCTAAACAAATGTGCAGTAACACTGCGCAGTGAAAATTTAAACACACTAATTTGTGGCGCCAAAAAACTGTAGGTCCCGCCAATTTGTAGGAAAAACTCAAAAGCAACACACCACAAGTTGGAAAGAGAAGCTCGGCTAAAAAATCTCGTTAGAGGTTATGATAACCTGTTGGTATATCGCAGCCATTAGTTTTTTATTTTATTTTTTATTTGTACTAGAGCAGACACATGTATCCCTGCATGGTGTGCAGTAGCTTTACGACGTGTTCAAATCGAATTTCTCGCACCTCGCCAGTGTTGTCATTTATTTTGTATTTTTGAATGAAAATTTTTTATAAAAAATGTAATTTTGATTTTAAATTAAAACATATTTCATAATTTATTTAAATTAAAACATATTTTCATATGTGTGTTTTAAGTGAGTTTTGAAAATATTGCTCAAGTGTCACTGCATGGAACTGCCAGGCAAATTTTGTTGCACGTGTGTTTACAAATCGTTCAAGCAGCAGTAAAGCTACGTTTACACTGCACCAAATGCGTCACTTTTGGCCAAGTTTTTTCGAGACCGATCATCCGCAGATTGAATTTGATCACCAAATTAGGTCAAATTAAATTAAATTCATCTAATTTGGCAAACAAATTCATTCTGCGGACAAACATTCTCGAAATAACTTCGCCAAAAGCGACACTTTTGGTGCAGTGTAAATGTACCATAAAACTAGCAACTCTGCGGCAAGGGCTTGCTAGCAACAGCTTGCTTTTTAGCGGATGATGGGAGAGAGAGCGACGACGGAAGGGGAATGGTACCGAGTTGCCTGTGCTCGGTCAACACGCTTTGTGTTGCCATTCTTCGCAACTTCGTTATATTAGCTGCAATTTTAAATTGCGTAGTTTCTCTTTTTTTTTCAAATTCGGTCTAAATTCCTAATAAGCAGCAGAAATTAGCTACTTAGCACAATAATTTCGAAAAATTTGTGATAAAAACACAGTTTCTCATAAAAAAAAACTGCAACTCCTTGCCTGTGTATGAAGAGCATCAGCAACACTTGAGCAACACCAAAAGAGAATTGCTGATAAAAGCAACAAAAGTTGCCTCTGTATGAATTCAGACTTTAGCGAATTTTATTTTGCGGATGAATATTTTCGAAAAAACTTCGATTCATCATTTCTGTTGAATGTTTATTATAAATTGTTACGATATAATCAGCGGAATTTGAATACATGAATCAAAGAAGTATGTATGTAGTTTTAATTTGTGATTGTAATCGGATTGTAAAAATGTTGCTAGTTTGTACACTGATTTGATATGATTTTTCGAAGGAAAAAATTGTCTAGTGGCAGCGCCGAACTCATTCCTGTCAACGTATTCAAGCTGATTGAACACACAAAAATTGTCTTCGTTAAGTTTTTGTTTCCACTCGTCCAATCACTTTTCGCCGACGCCATTACAGTTTTGCAAAGAAAATTTTCATAGCTGGTTTGTGGCTTTGTAATCTCATTGATCTCTCGGTTTTTTTGTAAAAGAAAAATTCGGAAAATATAAAAAATGTGGACAAATTAAAGCCCCAGTAAAGGGCTTTCAAATGCATTTAATAATGCATTGTTAACAACAACAAATGCATTTAATAAAGTTAGTGAAACTGTGAAAATATGGTGTAAAAACGTACGACAAAGATACTTTTTTAATTTCTCGTTTTTTTTTTTGATTGGCCATTTGGTCGCTTTCATCGTCGTGTTAGCTGCGTTGTCTTGTAAAAGCTTGTTTTATTTCGTCCTATACGCACAGAAATTTGTTGAAACTAGTAAACTGAAAGTATATATACAGCTGAAAACGCGAAACGAACGATTTAATATTGTTTAAATATAACTTTTTATGTTAGTGATGTATATTAATAACTAGAAAACATACATACTTACGGATGAGATTATAAGTTGAACACGAGCAAAAAAAAAAACATTCGAGCTGTGATTAAAGCTAGTTTTTTTGGTGCATATATGTACACATGGAAGTATGAGATTAAATTATCGTAAAGTCTGAAGTTCAAACAAACAGAAAAGGGGCTTGAGAAATAGGTAATTCAATGCAAAGTGAAACTTTTATGTTTTTGAAATATATTTTCACAAGTAAAAATCTATAGCCTTCCAGTGGTATTGCGTTGGATGCATTGGAAAGAACTACTGGAACTACTCAGCTGGAGACCGAAAGAGATATACATCATATGCACTAATATCTTCATATAAGAGCAGGACAGGTGCTCGAACAAATTTTAAAGCTATCCCTTTTTATTTTCGTTAAGTTTTCTACAAAACAGTGTTGTTAATAGGGCTGATTTGGGAATTAACTTGAGCATAATCTTCATTATAAATTTCCAAAAATGAAGATTTGATCAGATTTGAGAAACTGAAATTACGATTTCACCGCTACTGTCACCGACAAATAAACAAGAAATACTACCAAAATGAACGACTTATGGCTAGATGTCACCAAAAAATAAACAATTCTCGGCGACATCTAGCGTTAAACCGCAAGAAATGCAATCAAAACACTAGATGGCGCCGAAATGGTGGATTATTAATCTTCAATGTTGTGTATCAGGGTAAAATTAGGATTTATACGCGACAATCTCCGTGTGTGTATCCGAAGCATAAATTAACCAAAGAGACAACCATTTTTGAGCGCTGTCCGTCCAAAGGGGTAGAGCGGTGAATACATACAAGTTCTTAATCGCGTTTAAATGCTATTGGGTCAGACTCAAATTTCGTACCCAACTGTTAAAAAAACTAGCTAAAATGTCGGGTAAAGTGTCAAAATAAGCGTTTTAACTAACTCAGAAAGGTGTTCTGCACATAAATACCATGGATAACGGTCTTGTTACGAAGAGTCTGGGAACGTTGCACTAAAGCATAGATTCCCGAAGCAGTTTTATGGGATTATATTTATTGAATCCCGAAAGGCCAGGATTTTAATAAATATACACCCGGAACGAAAAAATACCGCAATATTTTCGATAGCGGCATACAAAGGTCTCGATACCTTAGGAATTTGGAATTATCTACGAGGATTATCGACTGCACAGTTCAAAGAGAGACCGTTGTCGCTTATTTGGGAAACCAACAACCTCCAGGTGGAGTCTGTTCTCCACGTAAGGAGCGTTACTCGCAGTTCGTGAACTCATCACTCGCTGATTGAAATTTAAATAATGTTCCGTTTCAAATAAAAATGTGGCCCAACTTACGTGCCGATATCTTAGAAGGGGATCTAGGAGAGATCCATCTCTTTGCTTCTGCGTACTCTATGGAAAAACTACAGGATTGTACTATTAAAAAGGGGTGTAAGAGTAGGTCGCCTTCCCGTTGGTGCACCCTGGGTAACGCTAAATGACCTATATGTCCTACATGGCTAGTTTCTTGTTTTGCCGGTTCTACGAGAACGGTACCAGTACCTACTTGTGCTGGTTCCCTATGTACAGTCACTTCTCAGAGCAGAAAACCCAGGACATCGCCATGGATCTCTGCGCAGTGGAACCACCCGGGGTTTTACCTCGGCCAAGGACTGTCACTTTCAATGTAACCCTGTTTAGTATGTTTTGTCCCATTCCGAAACTATCATCCTCCCCCCTTGCAGCAGGGCTGCAAGATATTCTTTTGTTACGGGCGGGCGTTGAGCCGAACCCCGGACCAAAAGAATGGATATGCAGTGTCTGTTGCAAAAAAATATATATTAAACGGTCGCATTCTGTGCAATGCTTCTCGTGTAAGAGATGGCTCCATAAATCTGGATGTTCAGGGCTTAACCTTAACATCCACAGACCCCGTACTTTCTTTAGTACTTTCGTGGCCCCTTGCTGTTTGCGCCGTCGGGCGTCCCGCGGTAAGCGCCGTTCAAGCGCACCCCTACCGCCACCTTCTAGTAGCAATACTAATAATAATAATGTCTTAACGACTAGCAGCATTTCTGCTATACCCGCCACACAAATTCCAGACTGTTGCTCGTGCCTTATGGCGTCAACATCACGCGCAGCAGCTCAACACTCTTGCTCCCACCGGAGCAGTTTAGACATGAGCAACTCCGAGCATCAGTCTCTGTCTGTTTCGTTACACCCCCCCTCCTGTTTACACGTGAGTCAGGATCAACATCTTCTTGCACCTGTCTCGACGTGTACTGTTTGTCGGCAAAGATTATACACGCTCGCGTCATCGGTCAAATGCAATAACTGCTTAGGCCAATGCCACGTGCATTTATGCTCTGGGCTCGCGAACAGGAATCTTTGGACGGATGCGTTCATTGCGCCATGCTGTAACACGCCTCAGCCTACGACGCCAGCCAACCCGGTTACACCAGGTCCACAGCTAACTAGGCTGAGGCACAGCCTTGGTCTTCGCCTACCAACACCTGGGCGAACGCATCCGTCTCTCACGCCTTTGGTTAACTCGACATCGACCCCACCGGCGCACTTCCAAATCTTACAGCACAACTGTAACG
Organism: Campiglossa producta; assembly: GCA_964058755.1. Taxonomy (NCBI): domain Eukaryota; kingdom Metazoa; phylum Arthropoda; class Insecta; order Diptera; family Tephritidae; genus Campiglossa; species Campiglossa producta. Next base: position 106,214,756 of record CAXKVI010000004.1, on the reverse strand, counting down.
GATTAACTGGTAAGATCGCAGAGATAACCAATTTGATGACGCAATATGACATAAAACTTGCCGCAATCCAAGAAACCAAGCTCAGTCCAAGGTCGGACCTCATTACCTATGGTGGATATAACATTCACCGGAAGGACCGTCATAGAGTAACAGGAGGTCTGGGAGGTGGTCTAGCGTTCATAACGCACAACTCTGTACAGTATCATCTATTTGATACCGACATCGAAGGAACGGATGATATCTTAGAAAGCCAAGGTATTACCATCCGTACAGGAGATGTCGATCTGCAAATCATAAACATCTACATACCCCCTGTCTCAAGTTGCCCCACCGGTTATCACCCCGACATTAGCTTGCTATTATGAGGAGATAACCGCGTGATCCTGGGCGACTTCAATGCGCACCACGATATGTGGCACTCAAACTTGCCAGCAGACAGTAGGGGGCATGTACTCGCAGAACAAATAGATGATACGGCTTTCTGTACATTGAACGGAGACGCCCCAACGAGAGTATCGGGTAACTGCTATAGTTCGCCAGATATTTCTATCGTAAGTGCAGGACTATTGAACAACACCAATTGGCGACCCATACTCACGTTGGCGTCTGACCATCTCCCAATAGTCATTACCATCGAACGACCGACGGACTTTATAACACCTGAGCATGGTACATACATCAACTTTACCAAGGCGGACTGGGACAGTTTTCAGACATATACGGACGAATCCTTGGCTGCTCTATCCATTCCTACGGACGTACGCAAAGGCGAACGAGACTTCCGCAACATCATTGACTTGGCCTCTAGACGCTTCATTCCTGCGGGTCGAATATCTCGAATAAGACCAAATTTCCCCGCGGAGGCAGCGGCCATGGCTAGAGAAAGAGATGAAGTGCGAAGTCTCAATCCCGCAGACCCCCGTATAAGGGATCTCAACGCGGAAATTCGTAGATTGGTCGATAAACACAAACTGGCCAAATGGAAACAACACCTAGAGCAATGCAACCTCTCTGACGGTGTTGGCAAATTATGGACTACGGTCAAAGCTCTATCTAATCCAACACAACACAAGGATAAAGTAGATATTACTTTCGGTGACAGGGTGAAGAAGGACCCTAGGGGATGTGCGAACTCCTTCTGTAGACAATTTGTACTACATTCCCCACCCGATAGAGCTAAACGTAGAACCATGCGACAGGCGCGTAAATACAAAAACCAAAACACGCCCATTGTCATCACTGCCTCAGAGGTCAAGGAAGCCATCAGACAGGCTAAGCCCTCAAAATCCATCGGCCCCGACGGCATTGCCATGAAGATGCTGAAACATCTAGGCCAGGAGGGACACAAATACTTAGCGGCTCTATTCAATCTTTCACTGAACACTTTCGTCATTCCTGAAATATGGAAAAAGGCGAGAGTGGTTCCATTATTAAAACCTAGAAAGGCGGCAAACATAGGCGATTCATATCGCCCTATATCATTTTTGTCGCCGGTAGTGAAGACGCTAGAGTCCATTTTGCTCCCGTATTACACCGCAAATCTGCACCTGGCTAATCATCAACATGGCTTCCGTAAGCTGCACAGCACCACCACCGCACTCAATGCCATTACAACGCAAATAAATAGCGGTCTAAATCAAAACCAACCAAATCACAGATGTCCGTCAAGTTAGCACTACAACTTTGAAAAAATTAATATTACTATATGGGATTAATTCCCGCTTTTTAACCGTTAACACACCGTGAAATCCAAAAAATTACCGTTTTTCATTTTTTTAAAATAACCCCTAGTAATGCTAACTTGACCGTCAAGTTAGCACTACTAGGGGTTATTTTTAAAAAAAATCGAGAAAAAAAATTTTTCGATTTTTTTCATTAGCACTACTTAATTACGGTTATTAAACGGGAATTATCTGCGCAATTGATTTTAAATTTAGAATCGAATTAAATTGTTTTCGAGGGTGGTAGTGCTAACTTGACGGTCAAGTTAGCATTACTAGGGGTTATTTTAAAAAAATGAAAAACGGTAATTTTTTGGATTTCACGGTGTGTTAACGGTTAAAAAGCGGGAATTAATCCCATATAGTAATATTAATTTTTTCAAAGTTGTAGTGCTAACTTGACGGACATAAATCACAGGACTGTGTTAGTGGCACTTGACTTGTCGAAAGCTTTTGACACAGTCAACCATGCCACTCTCATACAAGATGTATTAGAAACACAAATACCTGATGGGTTAAAGAGATGGACCGCTAATTACTTGAATGGGCGGCAGGCGTCGGTCAACTTTAGAAACGCAACATCAAAACCAAGACGAATTAGACAGGGGGTGCCACAGGGTGGTGTCCTATCCCCGACACTGTTTAATTTCTATCTATCGAAGATGCCCCCACCACCAGAGGGTGTCTCCGTCGTTTCTTATGCTGACGACTGTACAATAATGGCGACGGGGAAGGGCCCCTATACTGATGAACTCTGTAATAAAATCAACGGTTACCTCTGCGACCTTTCCAGGTTTTTCACAGAGCGAGATCTGACGATATCTCCGACTAAATCAACGGCGACGCTTTTTACGACGTGGACGCACCAGGTGAGAAATGAATTAGACATTTTCGTTGACGGCACTAAGCTACCAACTGTCAGCCACCCAAAGTTATTAGGGATGACATTGGATAATACTTTCTCATTTGCTGGTCATGTGTCTGCAATGGTCTCAAAGGTACGTGGTCGCAACAAGATCCTCAAGTCACTTGCCGGCAGTACTTGGGGAAAAGACAAAGAAACGTTGTTGACTACATATAAGGCCATTGGCCGACCAGTCTTTGACTATGCTGCACCCATATGGTCGCCTAATGTACATAACACCAACTGGACGAAGTTACAAGTCTGCCAAAATACTGCCATCAGAACTGCTACGGGATGTCTCCTCATGTCTTCCGAGTCTCACCTCCATCAGGAGGCAAAACTGCTCAATGTAAAAGAGCATGCGGAAATGCTGAGCAAGCAATTCCTTCTGAACTGCCACAAGCCAGCACATCCAAACCGTCATCTTTTGGACATAGATCCGCCCCCGAGAGACATAAGGAAACATCTCCGTAAACATTATGATGAGATCCGGCATCATATTACCTTGCCGTTTGATCTGCAGAATCATAAGCGGGCTCTAACCGACATCCACACCGAGTCGGTAGATACTTTTGTCGGATCTCTACCTGTGAACCCCGTTCTGAACAGTCCTCCACCGGATATTGCTGAAGAAGAACGCACCTTACCAAGGGAGACAAGAGTTACCCTGGCACAGCTTAGGTCTGGATATAGTGTAAGGTTAAACTCCTACTTGTCCAGACTTAATGACACAATCTCAAACACATGCCCTGCATGTGGTAGGACCCCCCATGATACTCTACATCTCTTCAATTGTTCATTTGAACCTACTCTTCTAACCCCTCTGTCCCTCTGGACAAACCCTGTTGAAACTGCACGTTTCCTTGGACTCCCCTTAAAAGAGCTTGATGAAGATCTTCGGAATGATCATACACTCTAGACAGGGCAATGCATTGTTAACAACAACAACAACAACCTACTTGTGCTGTATCCATCGTGCCGAAACGACCCGGGCGTTTTTCCTATATCGACCCGGCCAAGAGCAATACACTCGGGGTGACCCTGTCTGACATTTAGGCAGGACTACACCTCGCTACTACAACAACATTAAAAACCCAAATAATTAGAGTACTCTGAAGCAAAACGAGAAAAGGCGTAGTTGGTTAGCCACACCTAAGTTACCTATATGTGTATTATATAGGTGGCAACCACATTAAAGATCCATGAGTGACCGATATGTAGAAATTCATAAAATTTATTATACTATCCAGGTAGAGCCAGTTTCGAAATAGTCTGGATATACAAATAACCAAGTATACCTACCTCGTTTTAAATTTTATTATATCATACATTCTATGCCATTTTTTATTACTGACTACTAAATATTTACTAACATTCTCATTTTTTTTATTCCAATATGTAGTATATACAAGAGATTGGCTTGGAAGCGGATCGCCATTGTCTGCGCTGTCTATTCTCGATCATCAATTTTGCTGAAACGACGACACCAACAACTCCGAATTCGAATTATAATTTTATAGTACAAGCCCAAGCGAAATTACTTGGTGATCAATTAGAAAGTCAACTAACGAGATCATCTATCGTATCGAATATCTGCTTTGCTGTCGATCATTGCTTTCCTCAACAGAAGGTTTGTAACAGAAATACATATGTCTACAGAGTTCTATGTTTTTAAATAAGCAATACCGGCTTTTTAACAACCCACTTGCCAGTCTTGTAAATTAAAATCATTTTTTTTTAGACTCTTAAACCAACACCGCAACTCATTGCGCAAATAACCAAGCTAACTGGAATATCTAAGCTCTGTGAAGTTGTACTATCATTAGCATTAACACACTCAACTCAACCCGATTTACGCCTCAATGCATTGGAACATTTGAAACACGTTTTCCCGGAACTTATTGAAACATTTTTAGAAAAAGATGTAATTAGCGGTACAAGCATAAAAGTCAACGTAAAAGACGTTTCCATTGATGTATTACACTTATTGCTCGTTCCCATAGACGACTTTGTAAGCGAGGACTTGAGAAATCAATTTTTGAATATATTGCGTGAAAGGTTTCCGCTCGAACGGGTACCCTTGATATTAGCGCCACATTTATATCGTCATCAAACACTTAATAACGAAAACCAAGATATAAGTTTTGAAACCACTGAATTTGTGACTGGTGGCATTTATGACAAAGATATTACTGAATTGATAGCTGATGGAGCAGTCACTGGTCAGAAAACTATAACAGAAGTTGGCATTGAAGATATCTATGACAATTTATGCGAGACACTATTTACAGCGCAGGTTAGTGTAGAGCAAGCATAAATTTGTATATGTGAAAAACGGAGGGTATAAGGAAACATATTTTTCATGCAAGTAAAAGGAAACTTAGTAAGTTGTTGCATAAAAAGAGGTAAACAAATTGCTCCGTGTCTACCTACACAATATTTTTCGAAAAAAAAAAAAAAAATTAAATGAACTTATAAAATATTTTATAATAAGTGCAAATAAAATTGTTCAGTAAAAGGTAGACAAAATGTTTGTTAAAAACGGGGTAAACAAATTGCTCAGTTAAAGGAAAACATATATTTTTCATTTCTCCCTTTTAATTGAAAAACTATTAGTTTTTTTCTCCATTTTACTTGCATGAAAAATATGCTTCCTTTTTTACTCCCAACCTTTCATATTAATTTAAATAACAAATTAAAAAAACATAATTTTAATGCAGGTGAATAATAATATTATGGACACATCCTGGATTAATTTAATCCTGGAGATCGGTTACGAATTCACATCGAGCGTTGAAGAATGTAAAAATCATCTACGTTGTGGTTCGCGTGAACTTCAATCACAGGATGTCGCCAAAATTATTGGTCTTATGTGCCGTAGGCACTCATCATTACTTGACTGCAATGTAAATTTAGGTACACCAGCAAATTTTTGGCCTGGCCAAGCAGCTAGTGGCCCTGGCTCACAACAACAACAAAATGTCGCCAACAATAATGACGGCAGTAACGTAACAGGCGGTGAGAAATCCGCCAATGTCAATGACAAAAAAGACAAGAATACAACTGGGAGTACAAGTGCTGAAACAACTCAGGCATGGAAACCGGATGTATTTGTGCAGGCCCTAAAAGAGGTCGTGCCACAGTTGAATTGGAAGGAAGTATGCTTGGGTAAGTTAAGCGGGTCTGTGGCAGACAAACGTAATTTTTATTGAAAGCGTAATAACATTTATTTTCCTTTTTACAGAACTTGATCATCCAGAATTTATTCTAAAGGACCGCATTGGGCTTGATTTGTTGCTTACAATTTTCCGCCTTGGCACACAATCGACACTATTTCCGCATCCAGAATGTATATACCGTCATTGGCAGAATATAAATGGACAGCTATCGCTCATAGCGGTTATGCTAAAAAATCCAGATTTGTTCTCATTTTCCGATTACATTTTCACTGCTGCACCGGTGGAGATGCTAAAAAACCCACCGGATTCAGAGAACAAAGAAATATGCGCTTGGAAATCATTGCACTTGGTGGAAGTTTTATTGTATATTGCCGATCAGGGTTACTATCCTCAAGTAATCGAGCTATTCAAATTTCCAGCACAGCATTGCCCCGATATACTATTTCTATCATTGCTACATATAAATCCACCAATTACAGCAGTACGCCAAGAACTTTTCAGTCAAATTATACCGACATTTCTGACAAATCATCCAAATTCAGGTGTAATACTCTTGAATGCTTGGAATTCGGCAAATTTCGGTGTAGTACTAAGGCCAATTATAATGCAAGCCATGTCGGAATGGTATCAACGCGGCACCGAATACGATCAGGTTAAGTTATCGCGCATACTCGATGTTGCACAAGATTTAAAGGCACTATCAACGCTACTCAATGAACGTTCATTTTTGTTTGTTATCGATTTGGCATGTCTTGCTTCGCGTCGTGAATATTTGAAATTAGAAAAATGGTTAAGTGATAAAATACGTGAACATGGCGAGCCTTTCATTCAGGCAATTTTAAAATGTCTACAACGTCGTTGTCCTCAAATTACAAATGCCAAAATACCAGAAAGTCAGCTGCCATCGAAGCAGGCGCAACTACCACCCGAAACAGTGACAACTATGCTCCAGTGTCTGCAAGCTTGTATTGGTAATGTACCACCAGAAATAGCCGATCTTATAATGCAAATGACAGCAAATTGTTCTATTATGGCGAATAAGGCAAGAGCTGCTGTGCCACCATTAGTGCCACAGCTACAGGGTGTTATGCGTGGACATCGCGGTATGGATATGGGAGGTGGAGTGCCAGGTGTGCCACCGCCCCCATTCTCAGCCAACTTGAATGCACAACAAATGTTTGGACCCACTATGGATACATTATCAAATTTAACAACAAACATTGCCAATTTGAACTTGGGCGGACCTAATGGCGCCTTCAACTTTGGAAATGTGCTAGGTGAGTGAAGGTCTTATTAATTTGTTTGACAAATTGTGTAAATTATACAACAAAAAAAAAAAAAAAAATTTTCAAAAAAAAAAAAAAAATAAACAAAAAAAAAACCAAAAAATAAAAAATAAACAAAAAAAAGTAATATAATAATAATAATAAAAATAATAAACATAAATACAAAAAAACCAAAATAAAATAATAACAAAATTGAAAAAAAAATAAAACAAAAAAATTAAAATAATTAAAAAAAATTAAAAAAAAGTTAAAAAAAATATAACAAAAAAATTAAAAAAAGTATTAGAAAAATAAAAAAATAAAATAAAATAAAAAACAATTAAAAAAAAATAATAAATTAAAAAAATTAATAACAAGAATAAAAAAAAATCATTAAAAAAAATATAATTATATAATTATAAAAATAATTTATTTTCTTATGTTTTTTTATGAAACAAATTTAGAATACCCCAAATATTAAAAAATGAATAGAATCTAATTTGTGGGTAAATTTTCGAATTTTTATTATAGCTCTTCCTAATTGAAATTCTATTTCTATTTCCAGGTAACTTAGCATCGACACCAGCATCACCATCTCGCCTCATGAATCCTACTGCCAGTCCATATCCCCTAAATGCAATGCAAATACCACCCCCAAATGTTGGTAATATGCCACGTATGCCACCAACGGCACCACAACCCACACCCACTCCCCCCAATGCCTTGAATCCAGGCATGGCTGATTTGCAGGGTCCCGTTTCCAAAGAGGTGGAAGATGAAGCCAATTCCTATTTTCAACGTATCTATAATCATCCGCCACATCCAACCCTCTCCATTGACGAGGTACTCGATATTCTGCAACGTTTCAAAGATTCAAATATACGACGCGAACAAGAAGTTTATCAGTGTATGCTGCGTAATCTTTTCGAAGAATATCGTTTCTTTCCCCACTATCCAGAAAAAGAATTACAAATTACTGCACAATTATTCGGTGGCATTATTGAACGTAATTTAGTGCCGACGTGCGTTGCATTGGGTTTGGCTTTGCGTTGTGTTTTGGATGCATTGCGTAAACAGGATTCCAAAATGTATAATTTTGGTATAACAGCATTGGATCGTTTCAAAAATCGCCTACATTCATATAATAAATATTGTGAATATATACGCTCTATAGCACATTTTCACGAATTTCCACCACATTTGATACAATATGTGGAATGTGGCTATTTACAACAAGAGCCACCACCAGGCAAAATACAAATGCTGATGTCTGGCAGTGGACAACAGGTGCCACCCGATTCGATATATCGCAGCAACTCAGTAACCGGCAATCTAGTAACAACACCAACTCAACAAAAGCCAATGGTTGTTGCACAATCTATACATGCATCGCGTATGAAATCGATTGCAACAGCAACAAATATAGATACTTTATTGGTTGCCAATCAGGAGGAGAAAGTTACCATACCGCCCGAACCTGTGCAAGATAAAACTGCTTTCATTTTCAATAATTTAAGTCAGCTGAATATACCACAGAAATGTGAAGAAATTAAGGAGATCATGACCAAAGACTATTGGCCATGGCTAGCACAATATCTTGTATTGAAGCGCGCCTCATTGGAATTCAATTTTCATTCGCTGTATTTCAATTTTTTGGAAGCTTTGAAAAATCCTGAGATTAATAAATATGTAACCAAGGAGACTTTACGCAACATAAAAGTTTTGCTACGCTCCGACAAGGGTGTGGTAAATTTCTCCGATCGTAGTTTGTTGAAGAATCTTGGCCATTGGTTGGGTATGATGACACTTGGACGTAATAAACCTATTTTACAAATTGAATTAGACTTGAAATCATTAGTAGCTGAGGCATATCATAAGGGCCAACAAGAGCTACTTTTTGTTGTGCCCTTTGTCGCGAAGATTTTAGAGTCATCGGGCAAGTCGAAGGTATTCAAAACGCCAAATCCTTGGACTATGGCTATCATGCATGTGTTGGGCGAACTGCATCAGGAGCCTGAATTGAAACTTAATTTAAAGTTTGAAATAGAAGTGCTTTGCAAGACGTTAAATATAGATTTGCAGAAATTGAAGCCAATTGTATATTTGAAAGATCCTTCACGTTCGATGAATATTGAACATCAAATGTCACAACCGAAACCGAAGAGTATCGATGCTGTGCCGCCACAACAACAGCAGCAGCAACAACAGCAATCACAACAACAACCATCACAAGGTCCAACACCAGGCCCTGGACAAATGCCACCCAACGAAGCAGACGGACAATCCCTAATTTTGGGTAGTGGTGGTAGTGGTAGTGGCGCTGGTGGCGCTAGTAACATACCAGGTGGTGTAGTGCCTTCACCTAGCATTAGCAATGAATCTGCACAGGGACAAGTCATCATGCAGGCACCAGAACCACGTTTCTCGTTTGTCGATATAAATATATCAAATTTCCATTTGATAGCACAACATGTGGTTCTATCGCCCAACATTGCATTTTTGCATGCCAATCCGGGTTTAAAGCATATTGTACTAAATGCAATTGAACGTACAATTACAGAATGGCTACAACCGGTTGTCGATCGTAGTGTTCGTATTGCTGTGACCACAACAGAGCAGATAGTGCGTAAAGATTTTGGGCTTGATCCAGATGAAAATCGTATGCGTACAGCTGCTCATCAAATGGTGCGTTACTTGTCGGCCGGTATGGCAATGATTACCTGTAAAGACTCGCTATCGCAGACATTGACAAATAATATACGTAAAGCTTTCCTTTCGGCATTGACTGGTGGTCCCAGTTATCAGGAAATTGAAGCTGCTGCAGTGCAATTAAGCAATGATAATGTCGAATTGGCTTGCGCTTTTATACAAAAGACTGCAGCTGAGAAATCAACTCCTGAAATTGATCGACGCATGTCCACAGATTTTGATACACGTAAAATGACAAGAGATGAAGGAGGTCGCTTCTACGACACACAAACGCTGGCATATCAAACTGAGCGAATGCCAGAGCAAGTACGTTTAAAAGTTGGTGGTATACCGCATACACAATTTGCTGTCTATGCCGAGTTTGCACGCAATATACCCGGATTCCAGCCGATGACAGAACGCGACATTGCAATGTTCTTACCCAAGCCACAGGAAATACCTCCACCAGCTACCTTCGGCACCGACGAATTGGGTCTAATGTATGCTGATTTGGCTGGCAAGATGGAAGCCTTCCTTAATAGTACCATCAACGTATCCACATTACAGTTACAAGCAGGCAAAATGCATGCTTTACTTAATGCGCTCATGGTAACAAGACGTATACGTGATAATGATTCGGCACTCAATTTACTAACACGTGTTGTCGAAGGTCTAATTGAGGGTCTTGTGAATATACCCGAACATATTGAACAAATGAAATTGTATCGTGATATACATTTGCGCATACTAACGTTATTGCAAAATACTTTTGGTGCTGGCGTAACGGAGCGTGCAATAACGAAATGTATTTTTGATATACGTGATGAAGTACGGTATAATGTGGAAGCGATTAAATTGCTCATCACTTCACATTTTATTAATGTACCACAATTTGATTTGTTATTGCGTGAAGCCATGGACAATGGCAACAATTATATGGCGGTCACATTTGCTATGACCCTGATGGAACGTTTGCTTGATGGACGCACCAGCGCTACTTTAGAAACAGAGATGACGGGCACTTTTGAGATGTTGGGACGTTTGCCACAAAATCGTCAACGTTACCCGGAAGCGCTCACACATCAAATTGATATGATGGATGCTGGTCCGTTCGGTGGAGCTGACCGTTATTTGGCTGGTGCCACGCAATACATGCATTCAGGCATGCAACATGTACGAGTAAGTGTCATTAAATTTCTAGGTTTTTTCTCAAAATATTTTCATAACAATTATTTGTACTTAATAGTCCAACGATTGCGATGATCCACCAGGCCTGCAAGATAAAACGGAATTTCTACTCAAAGACTGGGTCTCTATATACAATCAATCAAATAACTTGTCACGTGAAACCAAAATTTTCACTTCATTCGTACAAAAGATGAATATGTATGGCATTTTGAAGACCGATGACTTGATAACGCGTTTCTTCCGTCAAGCCACACAAATTTGCATTGATTTGGTATATCGCATACTCAACGATCCCAGCAATACAGCAATGCAAGCGCGTACAAAAATTTTCCACTGGATAGACGCTTTTGTGCATTTAATAGCTCTGTTGGTGCGCCACTCTGGTGAAGCAGGCAATCCAACAACGAAAATCAATCTGCTAAACAAGGTGCTGGGCATCGTACTAGGCATACTATTGCAGGATCAAGAATTACATGGCACAGCATTCCAACAGCTCGGCTATCATCGCTTTTTTGTGATGCTATTCCTAGAGCTAAGTTCACCCGATGCTGTGCTAGAGAGTCTAATGCATAGCATTATGACTGCCTTCTCGCATACGTATCATCTCTTGAATCCTGCATTAGCACCTGGATTTTGTTATGCTTGGTTAGAGTTGATCTCACATCGCATTTTTATCGGACGTATCCTAGCACAAATTCCACAACAGAAAGGTTGGCCACTGTATTCACAGTTGTTGCTTGATCTGTTTCGTTATTTGGCACCATTCTTGCGAAATGCCGAACTAGCGAAGCCCGTACAATTATTGTATAAGGGAACGCTGCGGGTTTTGCTTGTGCTATTGCACGATTTTCCAGAATTTTTATGCGACTATCATTTTGGCTTTTGTGATGCAATACCGCCTAATTGCATACAAATGCGTAACATAATATTAGCTGCATTTCCACGAAATATGCGCCTGCCTGATCCTTTCACACCCAATCTGAAAGTGGATATGTTGGCTGAGACAGCATCAGCACCAAAAATTTGCTCAAATTATGTATTTAATATTCAACCGGCGAATTTTAAAAAGGATCTCGATTCGTATTTGAAAGCGCGTTCCCCTGTAACATTCTTGTCGGAGTTGCGTTCACATTTACAAATTTCCAATGAGCCTGGATCGCGTTACAACATTCCACTGATGAATGCACTCGTGTTGTATGTGGGCACGCAAGCTATTTCACATATAAGGTAAGTGCAGCATTAGTTCTATTGACAAATTGTAAAAAAAAAACGTTTATAATAGTCGAAGAGTCGAAAAAGAGACGACCTTCCCCCTTCTGTTAAGTGAATGAAATACCATTATAGGCAATTTCGTATGATTTTAAATATTTTCTTGGTTGTAGGAAAATATGTTGTCAGTGATATTTTAAATTTTCTAAAGAAAAAAAAAAAAAAAATTAAGTAGATTAAAAAAAAAAAAATTATAAAAAAAATTTTAAGAAATCTATTATTTAAAAAAAAAAAACAGTTAAAAGGAATAGAAAAAAAAAATAAAATAGAATGAAACAAAACAAGTAATAAAATAATTAAGTAATAAAATAACGAACAAAAAAATAAAAATAAATTTAAACAAAAAAAAATTAAATAATAATAAAAAATAATAAAAATCAATAAAAAAAGTAAAATAAAATATTATTATTATTCTTTGTAAAGCAAAAAAATAATTAAAAAGTAAAAAAAGTAAAAAATATAAAATAAAATAAATAATAAATAAATAAAAAAAACTAAAAACAATAAATATATGAACAAAAAAAAAACTAAAAACAAAAAATAAATAAATAAAAAAATTGAAAAATATTGAAAATATTGAAGAATTAAAACATATTGAAAAATTAAAAAATATTGAAAAATTAAAAAAGAAATTTTAAAAAGATTAAAAAAAATTAAAAAATTAAAAAAGAGATTGAAACAAAATTTAAAAAAAAGATTGAAACAAAATCAAACAACAAAATTAAAAAAAATTAAATCTTAAAAATTAAAAAAAATGTTAAAAAAGGATTGAAACAAAATTTAAAAAAAGATTGAAGAAAGAAATTAAAAAAACATGGAAAAAATTAAAAAAAGAAAAATTAAAAAATTTTGAAAAATTAAAAAAAAATTAAAAAAAAAATTTTTAAAATTAAAAAAAAATTTTTTTAAAATTAAAATTAAAAATAAAAAAAGGTTGAAAAAAAAAATTAAAAAAAACGATTGAAAAAAAAATTAAAAAAAAAAACGATTGAAAAAAAAATTAAAAAAAAAAACGATAAAAAATATAAAAAAAACGATTGAAAAAAAAATTTAAAAAAAAAATTAAAAAAAAAAAAATTAAAAAAAAAATTAAAAAAAAAATTTTTAAAATTAAAAAAACTAAAAATAAAAAAAAACAAAAAAAAAAAACTACAAAAAACCTTTTAAAATTAAAAATAAAAGAATTAAAAAATTTTTTAAAAAATCCAATTATGTTAGATTTATGTACTTAACACACACTATTCAACAAATAATTAAAAATATGTGGTGAGGATAGGTAAAGGTTGTCCCTTTGTCGGATCTTAGACTATATAGACAAATTGTAAAAAAAATGGTTATAAATACATATTTATTTTGCAGAAGTAAAAATTTCGTGCCCAATACATCAAATATTGCACATAGCGCACACATGGATATATTCCAGAATTTGGCAGTTGACTTGGATACCGAAGGACGTTATCTCTTCCTGAATGCAATCGCCAATCAATTGCGTTATCCAAATAGTCATACACACTACTTCAGTTGTGCGGTGCTACATCTATTCGCCGAGGCAAATTCAGAGGCGATTCAAGAGCAAATCACGCGTGTTTTACTGGAACGACTGATTGTGAATCGTCCACATCCATGGGGTTTGCTGATCACTTTTATCGAGCTGATAAAAAATCCTATCTACAAATTTTGGGATCATGACTTTGTACATTGTGCACCAGAAATTTCAAGGTTAGTACATTAATATTTGTTTGAATTCCTTAAATTTTTTAACGCAATATTTTTCCCTTTCCTTTTGTATTGTTTCTTTTTATAGATTGTTTGAGTCGGTGGCACGCTCGTGTATGGTGAAATCGGCTCACCCGCCACAGCTGAACAATATAGATGGCGAAATTCAGGAAATCAATTAAATATTAACTAGGAAAGGCAACAACAAAACAATAAAACGACAAAGTTCTTACACTAGTGATGGTGGTAGCGCGACTATAGTGGAAGCGGTGGTGGTGATATTTTCAAGAATTTATGTATAATGTATGTAGTATTGGGTCTGTTGGTGGCGAAGGCGGCGTTGCTGGCAGTCCGTAGCCGGCCATTATCCACTATGCGCGCACTGCCGTCCCATTCAAACAGAAGTAGCAGAAGATTAAAAAGTTTTTTTTTAAGCTAAAGATACACACAAAAAAAAACATATAATTGATTTATGAATTAAGAGATTGCAAACTTTTTTAAAAAGAAAAAACTACAAAAAAATCGAAAAATCAAAAATTAAAAACAAAAGAGAAAAAAAAAAAACACAGAAATACATAATTTACTTGTAAGTAGTTTAAAATACACTATAAAGAGAAAGCAACACTTGAAACAAATATAAATTAAATTAAATTTATTATAACTAATTGATGTATTATATAAATATAAAATTAATTTGAACAAAACAATATATAAATGCTAATTATAAAAAAAAATGATAAGGATGTTTGTGTAAAAATTTAAAGTTGTTGGTTAAGGTAAAAAGATATAAATATGCAGCAGGTGTAAAAACAGGCGAAGTAAGCTGAAAGCTCATTGAATGGCGTAGGAACAAACAAAAAGTGGAGCTACATGAAAAGCAGAGTATGTGTGATTTAAATGCGATATTGCTGACCTAAAACACTGCGGCTAATCAATTTACCAATTTTAATAAAACCCTCTAATAATTACTAGACAAAAAATCAAATAGCTAAAAGTAAATATGCGGCAAGCATTAAGCTGAGCTGTTAAAGAATGTAATCATTTTTAAATGCGACTTAATTGATTGAAGATCGACGACTGAGTGGATAATCAGCCTATTTCGAAATATTTCTTAAAAAACGCGCTATCGCAGAATTTGCGGAACGCTCTAGTACAATTTTTTTTTATATTCAACTACATATTTAAAAAAAATTGGTTTTTAGAGCGCTCTAGCTGAAAAAAGTTTCAAAACGCTCTATCTCCATAATCAAACCAATTTCGAAATGATGATGAATGGATGATATTGAAGTATTATATGCGTAGCGTTCTGATTTCTCTTGGAAAATATTTTTGAATTTTAATACTTACTACTCCCATAAAAATGAAAAAAAAAAAAAAAAAATTAATAGAAAAGTAATAGATTTGGCATTCAGCGAAAATGATTGCACTCCTTAACAACTCTAAACTCAGTAAAAAAAATTACACAAAAAATGCATACAAAAAAAATTGTAAAATCTCAAGAAAAATTGAAAAAATAAAACTACATAATATAAACTTACAACACATAAGAGACACGCATTTTTGAAAATCCTAAGTCGAAAAATTAAAATTTCGAGCATTTATATGCAATCACTTGAAACTACTGTGTACTGCAGCAACTTAATTTTTTTACACAAGTTATTTTTTTCAGCTGAAAACGTAAAATTTCATTTTCGTTTTTTAATTAGCAATGTACAGAGTTTTAAATGGGGAAATGTAAAAACGTTGAATAATTAAACTTAAAAAAAATTTAACAGCAAAATTTAAAAAAACTTAAATATGTATGCAGAACAATTTTTTTATTTCAGTTGTTGTTTTTCAACTTGTAAATTTTGCTAAATTTTATAAACGCAAATAATACTGTGCGACAGTGAAACGGGCCATATGGGAATTATAAAAGTGTATACGGTTTTGGAACATTTAACGATTGCCAACGCCATTTTATGCCTAAACGTCCTAATTTTTTACAGTGTATCGTAAATGGACAAATTGTAAAACTATATAATTCCTTTAAATGGTTTAAAATGTTCAAAAAAATTATAAGTATGTTTTGAAAAACTTAAATGGCTTGGAATTTTCTATAAAAAAAAACCTACCTTAAGGACAACTTCAGTACACTGCGAAAAATCAATTTAAACCCATTAAAATGTAAAAAAAAAGAAAATACTAAACATTTTTTGCTACAATGTTGCATACCAACTTTTACTTCCATAATAGCCAAAACGCATTTGTGTCTCATTTTAGTTGTCGCACAGTGTATTTTATGCACAATTCGTTGGATTATTAAAAAAAGTTGAATTTAATTATTACTTACATTTGTAAACTATATTTTTGTAGGAAGGCAAAATTTTATTGCGGTAATATTTTAAGATTAATAAAAAGCAAATAAAAAATACAAAAATAAAAAAAATAAAAAATACAAACTCAAAACAAACAAACAATAAAATGTCATTTGCTGAATGCAACAACTGTGTATGTCATGGATCATATTTTAAATGAAGTGTATGTATGTAATTAATATTAATAAATAAAATACGTATGTATAATTTCTAATTAAATGTCTAAAAAAAAAAACAAATTATAAGATGAACGCATACTGATTAATTGTAATTATGATTAATTATAAAATTCAATAATTAATTAATGCTAATGAAAGAGAGCATAGACAAAAAGTTATATGCAGTGGAAACGAAACATAAAAACATGGGAAAATAATGATCGTACATATATGCAAAAATATAAGCATATATGGCATATAAAATAAATAAGAAATTAATAAACAAATAATTGAAAGCAAAGCAGATGGGAAAAATCAACAAAACAGAGGAAAAATGTAACAAAAACAACTAACAAAAAAAAAATAAAAAAACGAAAATATATATAACAGATGCATTAAAATAAATAATAGTCATATTCATTAAAAAAAAATATTGCATTTTTTATTTAGTACCTTAAATCCGTGCACCTCTGACTAAATCTTGTAGAACTGTCAAAATCAGAAAATCCGCTCTCAGTGCGAGAGCAATACCAAGAAGTACCGGATCGCAAAAATGGTAGAACTGTCAAACTTGGTCGCTTGACAGTTCTACAACATGTAGTCAGAATTTAGCAGCAAAAAATCTGCTGACTAAATTTTGCAACTCTCTGACTGGAGAGAGCTCAATTTTCTGCTCTCACTAGTCAGAAAAGTGGCATATGGGATCACTTTCCTGTAGTTCGTGACTGTTTCTGACTATTTCTGACTGCGAAATTTGTGTAAAAGATCAGAGCTAATACTGTATAACAGCCAAAAAATCACATAGGGTTTCTCATCGGCTTCTAAAGCTTTTTGTCTCTGAGAGAGTAGTTTGTTCAGAAATCGGTAATTGTAAAAAAAAATTAATGTTGATTCTTTTTAAATTTGTTTTACTAATATGCAACTTACTCATATACATATCGTTACCTTAATTCACAAAGGCCTTAACTGACATAAAAAAATTTTACATTGAACGCATGCAAACATAGCTTTGTAAATTTGGAATATCTCCGTTATTACTGCTAGTTTTCAACTATGGAACATCTACCCAGCAAACACAGTGTCATTAGAACTCGATT